>JBBGZY010000230.1:3245000-3602500 GCA_037952925.1 Lithobates clamitans
GAAAGACGAGGGCTTTGTTTGCAGGTAAGTTTCACATAATGTGCTAGTATATGATGCATACTAGCACATTATGCCTTAACTTTGCAGGTAAGAAAAAAAAGATTAAAAAAAAAAAAAAAGAAGAGTTTACTTCCTCTTTAAGCAGCATTAGATGTGAGGGGGAGGTGAGGAGCCGAAGACAGCAGCTTCGGATGAGGGTGAGGAGCAGGGAATAGCAGCACTGGGGTGAGGAGTAAGGAACCGAAAACAACAGGGTGAGAGAGAGAGGGGGTGTGAGAGACGGGGGGGGAGAGTGAGATATATAGAGGGGGGGGGAGAGAGAGGGTGTGTGAGAGACGGGGGGTGGAGAGGGAGTGAGATATATAGAGGGGGGAAAGAGAGAGGGGGTGTGAGGGAGAGGGAGTGAGATATATAGAGGGGGGAAAGAGAGAGGGGGTGTGAGAGATGAGGGGGTTAAAGAGAGGGAGTGAGAGAGAGGGGGTGAGAGACGAGGGGGGGGGGGAGTGAGATATATAGAGGGGGTGAAAGAAAGAGAGAGGGGTGTGAGAGACAGGGGGGAGAGGGAGTGAGATATATAGAGGGGGGGGGAGAGAGAGGGTGTGTGAGAGACGGGGGGGTTAAAGAGAGGGAGTGAGAGAGAGGGTGAGATATATAGAGGGGGGTGAAAGAAAGAGAGAGAGGGGGTGTGAGAAACAGGGGGGGGGGAGTGAGATATATAGAGGGGGGTGAAAGAATGAAAGAGAGGGGGTGTGAGAGACAGGGGGGGAGTGAGATATATAGAGGGGGGTTAAAGAGAGAGAGAGAGGGGGTGTGAGAGACAGGGGGGGGAGGGAGTGAGATATATAGAGGGGGTAAAAAATTAGAGAGGGGGTGTGAGAGACGAGGGGGGGGGGGGAGGGAGTGAGATATATAGAGGGGAGAAAGAGAGAGGGGGTGTGAGAGACGGGGGGAGAGTAAGTGAGATATATAGAGGGGGGTGAAAGAGAGAGGGTGTGTGAGAGAGACAGGGGGCTGAGAGAGGGAGTGAGATATATAGAGGGGGTGAAAGAGAGAGGGTGTGTGAGAGAGACGGGGGGGTGAGAGAGGGAGTGAGATATATAGAGGGGGGGGAAGAGAGAGGGTGTGTGAGAGAGACGGGGGGGATGAGAGAGAGGGAGTGAGATATATAGAGGGGGGAAAGGGAGAGGGGGTGTGAGAGACGGGGGGGATGAGAGAGAGGGAGTGAGATAAATAGAGGGGGGGTGAAAGAGAGAGGGTGTGTGAGAGACAGGGGGGGGAGAGGGAGTGAGATATATAGAGGGGGGAAAGAGAGAGGGTGTGTGAGAGACAGGGGGGGGAGAGGGAGTGAGATATATAGAGGGGGGTGGTTAAAGAGAGGGAGTGAGATATATAGAACGGGAGTGAAAGAGAGAGGGTGTGTGAGAGACGGGACGGGGGGGTGCTGGGTGGTTAAAGAGAGGGAGTGAGATACATAGAAGTATATAGAAGGGGGTGAAAGAGAGAGGGTGTGTGAGAGAGACTTAGGGGTGAGAGAGAGGGGAGTGAGATATATAGAGAGGGATAAGCGAGATGGGGGGGGGGGGGGGGGCGAAAAAGAAAGAGTGGGGTGGGGGGTGATGAGAGACAGGCGAAGATGGATGCGGCCTTGAGCGGGGACGACGAGGGCTTTGTTTGCAGGTAAGTTTCACATAATGTGCTAGTATATAATGCATACTGGCACATTATGCCTTTACTTTGCAAGTAAGAAAAAAATATTTAAAAAAAAAGGGGGAGGGGAGGGAGAGTGGGGTGAGAGATAAACAGAGGGGTATAAGAGAGAGAGAGGGATGGGGGGGGGTGACAGAAAAATAAAAAATGGAGGCGATAGAGAAGGGGGTGAGAAATATGGGGGGGTGTGAGAAAGAAAGAGTGGGCTGGGGTGTGATGAGAGACAGGCGAAGATGGATGCAGCCTTGGGCGGGGACGACAAAGGCTTTGTTTGCAGGTAAGTTTCACATAATGTGCTAGTATACGATGCATACTAGCACATTATGCCTTTACTTTGCAAGTAAGAAAAAATATTTTAAAAAAGAGGGGGGGAGTGAGTGGGGTGAGAAATAAACAGAGGGGTATAAGAGAGAGAGAGAGAGAGAGAGAGAGAGAGAGGGATGGGGGGGGTCAGAGAGGGGGTGAGAGAGAAATCAAAAATGGAGGTGAGAGAGAGGGGGGTGAGAAAGATGGGGGGGGTGAGAGAGAGAGAAAAGGAGGATAATATTGTGTGCAAGTCTGTTTGTGCAGCCTGATGGTTGGATGGTGCTGTATGTATGCACAGAAGGTAGGCTGGGATCTCTGTGCTCGTTAAGTCCCAGGGGCTATAAGAGTACAGAAGGGGTCCTGTGCTCATTTCAATAGCTGGATGACTCTCCCGCTGCTCATGTTAAAATGCACATTTTAGGCCTGATGATTACAAACTCCCAAAACATGACATTTAGTTTGTTGTGTTCATTCACACACTGAAGCATAGTAAACACAGTTTACTATGCTACAGTTATAAACGAATGCCGTTAGTGTGTTCATTTAGAAAAGGAAGGGGATAGTAACTTACAAATTTACTAGCACTCCATTCTAAAACATCCCTCGCAGGAGCTCAGAGGAAAAGAGAGGAGTGAAGCCAGCAGCACTGCAAGAGGGAGCAACACAGGGGAAGCCCAGGCAATAGGGAGGATCAGCACCACACAGTGATTAGGGTGTACCCAGGCACACCTGGCACACCCCCTGCGCACACCTATGGATACACACAAATAACTTAGCACTAGGAAATGTTAGTTGGTCCTGTATTCTCTAGGGTCAGTACTGGGAGATGGGTTGGGGGGGGGGGGGGGGTGATGTATCAGCCCCCTATAAGTAAAAACAAGAATGTATATACAACATATCAAACAATGATGTTACAATAGGATAGCCAACATGTTTTGCGGTTTATATCCGCTTCCTCAGGGCTTGCTTGTTCCCTAATTCACTGGGCATCTGTGTTTGAGTAAAACATAAATACATATATAAATCACTTTGCACATTATATAAATATATATATATATATATATATATATATATATATATATATATATATATATATATATATATATATATATATATATATATATATATATATATATATATATATATATAGTCACCACAAAAAAAAAAAAAGTGGGGAAGGGGGAGGATGGATAGAAGGGGAATTAAAGTACCTTATAGCCATCCAAGAAGGATTAGGCTTCATGTACAGGGGACATCTTTACAACTTCTCCTGAACTATTTAACTTGACATATAGTAACCCACGTTTAAAATGTCCGTTTTGCTGCGTTTACAGGCTGCGTTTAGCCACGTTTCCGTTTAGAAATATTTGAAAAAAAAATTGTTTTCCACTCAAATTGGCGAGTGTGGGCTGCCTGGGAGAGGGGGGGGTTGGATGGGGGAGATTGGGGGTATCGGGCGAGCACCACCGGGAGCCTGGATGGTATGGGAGCCATTCTCCCAGCGATCATAGAGGAAAGAGATCATCCATCCCAGGATTGGACGGGTGATCTGTCTATCAAAGTGCCCGGATAAGGGGGAGGGGCTGTATATGACGGTGTGCGGCGGGGAACACACAGCTATTGCGCTATTCCCCGCGCTCTAATCAACCAGGCGGCAGCTCTCCTCTCTCTTCCCCTGCACAGGTAGGCTGCACGGGGTACACAGTCTGCACTGGGGGGGGGGGGGCAGTCTGCACTGGGGAGGATACAGGCTGCACTGGGGGGGGGGACAGACTGCACTTTGGGGGGGGGTGACACAGGCTGCACTGGGGGGGGTGACAAAGACTGCACTGGGGGATGCAGGCTGCATTGGGGGGGATGCAGGCTGCACTGGGGGGATGCAGGTTGCACTGGGGGGGACGCAGGCTACACTGGGGGGGGGCCGCAGGCTACACTGGGGGAGGGGGGACGCAGGCTACACTGGGGGAGGGGGGACGCAGGCTACACTGGGGGAGGGGGGACGCAGGCTACACTGGGGGAGGGGGGACGCAGGCTACACTGGGGGAGGGGGGACGCAGGCTACACTGGGGGAGGGGGGACGCAGGCTACACTGGGGGAGGGGGGACGCAGGCTACACTGGGGGAGGGGGGACGCAGGCTACACTGGGGGAGGGGGGACGCAGGCTACACTGGGGGAGGGGGGACGCAGGCTACACTGGGGGGGGGGACACAGGCTACACTGGGGGGGGAACACAGGCTACACTGGGGGGGGAACACAGGCTACACTGGGGGGGGACACAGGCTACACTGGGGGGGGACACAGGCTACACTGGGGGGGGGGGGACACAGGCTACACTGGGGGGGGGAGGCTACACTTGGGGGGGGGGAGGCTACACTTGGGGGGGGGGGACGCAGGCTACACTGGGGGGGGGGACGCAGGCTACACTGGGGGTGGACACAGTGGGGTCACTACACTGGGGTCACTACACTGGGTGACCACATTTTTAAACTGCCATTCAGGGACAATTTTGCCAAGGATCGGGGGGGGCGTAGGCTTTGTGTTGAATGTAGTCTCCGGGTTGACGGAATTTCGGCATCGAGTGATTTGTCGGGTGAATGGCTGGTTTTAGCACTTATATTATCCCAACACCATGCTTGAAATGTATTTTTATTATTCCATTAAGTATAGACCCCCCTCCCTCAGTACGTACCCCCCTCTAGACTAAGTATAGACTCCCCTCCCTCAGTACGGACCGCCCTCTCCACTAAGTACAGACCCCCCTCTCCACTAAGTACAGACCCCCCTCTCCACTAAGTACAGACCCCCCTCTCCACTAAGTAAAGACCCCCCTCTCCACTAAGTACAGACCCCCCTCTCCACTAAGTACAGACCCCCCTCTCCACTAAGTACAGACCCCCCTCTCCACTAAGTACAGACCCCCTTCTCCACTAAGTACAGACCCCCCCCCTCCACTTGTGCTAGTAGAGAGGTGGAGGTCAGAAATGTGCTGGGGGGGGCGCTTTTTACCTTTTTCATGATCACTGTCCCTGTCCTCAGTCCATCTATATACATATAATTTAATAAGTTTAACAACAGACCTCAGATCAGAAAACAGCACAGGAGGGGACTGGAGAACAGCAAGGGGGGGTGGGGGGGACCGGAGAAAAGCACAGGGGTGTCTGGAGAAGAGCAGGGGTGAGGGACTCAAGAAGAGCACAGGTGGGACAAGAGGACAGCAGGGGGTTGGAGAAGGGGGGGGTAGTAGAGAGCAGAGAAGTTGCTGGGGAAGTTCACAGAGGGGACAGGAGAGCGTTGAGGGACCTGTGGGCAGCAGAAGTAAACAGTATAGGAGGGGCGGCATATATAGGAACTGATACCCTCCATGTTCTTCTCGCAGCCACTGAATGCCCGCTTTTCTTCTTTTACCACCTGCGGGCATTCAGTGGCTGCGAGAAGAACATGGAGGGCATCAGTTCTTCTATATGTCGCCCCTCCTATACAGGTTTAGATGGAAGCTGCTTGGGCCCCCTGGAGTATGAGGCTGGGATGCAATGGCGACTGAAAATTGGGTGTTTCTTCACAGCACTTCCCCTTTATATAGACAAAATAGTGCCTTTGGACACACAGAATTTATTACAAGAGAATAGAAAAACACTGCGCTCTAATGAAAAAAAGAAAAAATATGTGAGCCAGCGGCTGCATACATTGTGACAAACAATAACTCGTAAATGGGAAAAAATGCAGCGCTAAAAAATATTAAATAAAATAAATGAAACAATTAAGTGAAAAGTGCTATACTGAACAGTAAAGCATGTATTCAAAAAATGGGTGAAAGTGAAATGTACAACCACTCTATAAAATGTCCACCTATTAACTTTATCATTTATGACTCGCATTATTTCCATTTGTTTATGCTAGTTCCTTTCATTCATTTGACTTTGGGATTATCCATCTGTTATATGTGGACATTTTATAGAGTGGTTGTACATTTCACTTTCACCCATTTTTTGAATACATGCTTTACTGTTCAGTATAGCACTTTTCACGTAATTGTTTAATTTATTTTATTTAATATTTTTTAGCGCTGCATTTTTTTACACAGAATTGATTGTTGGAGTAAAACAAGCCCAAATGGGAATAAGAATGATAACCCCCAGAAGTGTCAAGGTCAGCAATAGCTTACCCAGTAAGTATAAGGGCCAGATAATCTCCAGTACATGTCAGGACCAGCCATAATAACCAGCAAAACATAATAACTAACCCCCGGAACAGAACAAAAATAAACCTCCAGCATAGCACAAAAATGAACCACAAGCATGACACAATAAACCTCCAATATTGCACAATAATTAGCCCCTTAGCATGGCATAACAATTAAATCCCAGCATGGCACAATAAAATAGCACAGCAATAAACCCCCAGGAATATGCATTAATAACTATCAGAACTACACAATTAACCCCCAACACTGTATAATAATTTACCTCCAGGATAATAACAGTCAGTGAGCCCCTTTATTGTAAAACTTACAACAGAGAATATACAGTGAAGAGGTCAGCACTATATGTGGTCACCATTAGTACCTAGATTAGGAGTGACACCCTAGGATGCCCAGAGCAGGAATGACCCCTAAGATCACAGTGCCCATATAGATCAGGCTTGCTCCTTAGAATGCCCAGATGAGGAGTGCCCCCTCAGAGTGTACAGAGCAGAAAAAGTGACCCCTCAGAGTACCCAGAGCAGGAGAGTGACCCCCTAAGTGTACCCAGAGCAGGAGAGTGACCCCCTAAGTGTACCCAGAGCAGGAGAGTGACCCCCTAAGTGTACCCAGAGCAGGAGAGTAACACCCTAAGTGTACCCAGAGCAGGAGAGTGACCCCGTAAGTGTACCCAGAGCAGGAGAGTGACCCCCTAAGTGTACCCAGAGCAGGAGAGTGACCCCCTAAGTGTACCCAGAGCAGGAGAGTGACCCCCTAAGTGTACCCAGAGCAGGAGAGTGACCCCCTAAGTGTACCCAGAGCAGGAGAGTGACCCCCTAAGTGTACCCAGAGCAGGAGAGTGACCCCCTAAGTGTACCCAGAGCAGGAGAGTGACACCCTAAGTGTACCCAGAGCAGGAGAGTGACCCCCTAAGTGTACCCAGAGCAGGAGAGTGACCCCCTAAGTGTACCCAGAGCAGGAGAGTGACCCCCTAAGTGTACCCAGAGCAGGAGAGTGACCCCCTAAGTGTACCCAGAGCAGGAGAGTGACCCCCTAAGTGTACCCAGAGCAGGAGAGTAACACCCTAAGTGTACCCAGAGCAGGAGAGTGACCCCCTAAGTGTACCCAGAGCAGGAGAGTGACCCCCTAAGTGTACCCAGAGCAGGAGAGTGACCCCCTAAGTGTACCCAGAGCAGGAGAGTGACCCCCTAAGTGTACCCAGAGCAGGAGAGTGACCCCTTAAGTGTACCCAGAGCAGGAGAGTGACCCCCTAAGTGTACCTAGAACAGGAGAGTGACCCCCTAAGTGTACCCAGAGCAGGAGAGTGACCCCCTAAGTGTACCCAGAGCAGGAGAGTGACCCCCTAATTGTACCCAGAGCAGGAGGGTGACCCCCTAAGTGTACCCAGAGCAGGAGAGTGACCCCCTAAGTGTACCCAGAGCAGGAGAGTGACCCCCTCATAGTGCCCAGAGCAGGAGAGTGACCCCTTAAGTGTACCCAGAGCAGGAGAGTGACCCCCTAAGTGTACCCAGAGCAGGAGAGTGACCCCCTTAGTGTACCCAGAGCAGGAGAGTGACCCCCTAAGTGTACCCAGAGCAGGAGAGTAACACCCTAAGTGTACCCAGAGCAGGAGAGTGACCCCGTAAGTGTACCCAGAGCAGGAGAGTGACCCCCTAAGTGTACCCAGAGCAGGAGAGTGACCCCCTAAGTGTACCCAGAGCAGGAGAGTGACCCCCTAAGTGTACCCAAAGCAGGAGAGTGACCCCCTAAGTGTACCCAGAGCAGGAGAGTGACCCCTTAAGTGTACCCAGAGCAGGAGAGTGACCCCCTAAGTGTACCCAGAGCAGGAGAGTGACCCCCTAAGTGTACCCAGAGCAGGAGAGTGACCCCCTAAGTGTACCCAGAGCAGGAGAGTGAGCCCCTAAGAGTGCCCAGAGCCAGAGAGTGACCCCCTAAGAGTGCCCAGAGCCAGAGAGTGACCCCCTCAGAGTGCCCAGAGCCGGAGAGTGATCCCCTCAGAGTGCCCAGAGCCGGAGAGTGACCCCCTAAGTGTACCCAGAGCAGGAGAGTGACCCCCTAAGTGTACCCAGAGCAGGAGAGTGACCCCCTAATTGTACCCAGAGCAGGAGAGTGATCCCCTAAGTGCACCCAGAGCAGGAGAGTGACCCCCTAAGTGCACCCAGAGCAGGAGAGTGACCCCCTAAGTGCACCCAGAGCAGGAGAGTGACCCCCTAAGTGCACCCAGAGCAGGAGAGTGACCCCCTAAGTGTACCCAGGACAGGAGAGGGACCCCTTAAGTGTACCCAGAGCAGGAGAGTGACCCCCTAAGTGTACCCAGAGCAGGAGAGTGACCCCCTAAGTGTACTCAGTGGAGTAGAGTGACCCCATCAAAGTACCCAGAGCAGAAGAGTGACCCCCTAAGTGTGCCCAGAGCAGGAGAGTGACCCCCTAAGTGTGCCCAGAGCAAGAGAGTGACCCCCTAAGTGTACCCAGAGCAGGAGAGTGACCCCCTAAGTGTACCCGGAGCAGGAGAGTGACCCCCTAAGTGTACCCAGAGCAGGAGCGTGACCCCCTAAGTGTACCCAGAGCAGGAGCGTCACCCCCTAAGTGTACCCAGAGCAGGAGCGTGACCCCCTAAGTGTACCCAGAGCAGGAGCGGGACCCCCTAAGTGTACCCAGAGCAGGAGAGTGACTGACCCCCTAAGTGTACCCAGAGCAGGAGAGTGACTGACCCCCTAAGTGTACCCAGAGCAGGAGCGTGACCCCCTAAGTGTACCCAGAGGAGTAGAGTGACCCCATCAAAGTACCCAGAGCAGGAGAGTGACCCCCTAAGTGTACCCAGAGCAGGAGAGTGACCCCCTAAGTGTACCCAGAGCAGGAGAGTGACCCCCCCTAAGTGTACCCAGAGGAGTAGAGTGACCCCATCAATGTACCCAGAGCAGGAGAGTGACACCCTAAGCGTACCCAGAGCAGGAGAGTGACCCCCTAAGTGTACCCAGAGGAGTGGAGTGACCCCATCAAAGTACCCAGAGCAGTAGAGTGACCCCCTAAGTGAACCCAGAGAAGGAGAGTGACCCCCTAAGTGTAACCAGAGCAGGAAAGTGACCCCCTAAGTGTACCCAGAGCAGGAGAGTGGCCCCCTAAGTGTACCCAGAGCAGGAGAGTGACCCCCTAAGTGTACCCAGAGCAGGAGCGTGACCCCCTAAGTGTACCCAGAGCAGGAGCGTGACCCCCTAAGTGTATCCAGAGCAGGAGAGTGACCCCCTAAGTGTACCCAGAGGAGTAGAGTGACCCCATCAAAGAACCCAGAGCAGTAGAGTGACCCCCTAAGTGAACCCAGAGAAGGAGAGTGACCCCTTAAGTGTAACCAGAGCAGGAAAGTGACCCGCTAAGTGTACCCAGAGCAGGAGAGTGGCCCCCTAAGTGTACCCAGAGCAGGAGAGTGACCCCCTAAGTGTACCCAGAGCAGGAGAGTGACCCCCTAAGTGTACCCAGAGCAGGATAGTGACCCCCTAAGTGTACCCAGAGCAGGATAGTGACCCCCTAAGTGTACCCAGAGCAGGAGAGTGACCCCCTAAGTGTACCCAGAGCAGGAGAGTGACCCCCTAAGTGTACCCAGAGCAGGAGAGTAACCCCTTAAGTGTACCCAGAGCAGGAGAGTAACCCCCTAAGTGTAACCAGAGCAGGAGAGTGACCCTTTAAGTGTACAAAGAGCAGGAGAGTAACCCCCTAAGTGTACCCAGAGCAGGAGAGTGACCCTGTAAGTGTACCCAGAGCAGGAGAGTGACCCCCTAAGTGTACCCAGAGCAGGAGAGTAACCCCCTAAGTGTACCCAGAGCAGGAGAGTGACCCCGTAAGTGTACCCAGAGCAGGTAAGTGACCCCCTAATGTACCCAGAGCAGGAGAGTGACCCCCTAAGTGTACCCAGAGCAGGAGAGTGACCCCCTAAGTGTACCCAAAGCAGGAGAGTGACCCCCTAAGAGTGCCCAGAGCCAGAGAGTGACCCCCTCAGAGTGCCCAGAGCCAGAGAGTAATCCCCTCAGACTTCCCAGAGCAGGAGAGTGACCCCCTAAGTGTACCCAGAACAGGAGAGTGACCCCCTAAGTGTACCCAGAGCAGGAGAGTGACCCCCTAAGTGTACCCAGAGCAGGAGAGTGACCCCCTAAGTGTACCCAGAGGAGTAGAGTGACCCCATCAAAGTACCCAGAGCAGTAGAGTGACCCCCTAAGTGAACCCAGAGAAGGAGAGTGACCCCCTAAGTGTAACCAGAGCAGGAAAGTGACCCCCTAAGTGTACCCAGAGCAGGAGAGTGGCCCCCTACGTGTACCCAGAGCAGGAGAGTGACCCCCTAAGTGTACCCAGAGCAGGAGCGTGACCCCCTAAGTGTACCCAGAGCAGGAACGTGACCCCCTAAGTGTATCCAGAGCAGGAGAGTGACCCCCTAAGTGTACCCAGAGGAGTAGAGTGACCCCATCAAAGAACCCAGAGCAGTAGAGTGACCCCCTAAGTGAACCCAGAGAAGGAGAGTGACCCCCTAAGTGTAACCAGAGCAGGAAAGTGACCCCCTAAGTGTACCCAGAGCAGGAGAGTGGCCCCCTACGTGTACCCAGAGCAGGAGAGTGACCCCCTAAGTGTACCCAGAGCAGGAGAGTGACCCCCTAAGTGTACCCAGAGCAGGAGCGTGACCCCCTAAGTGTACCCAGAGCAGGAGCGTGACCCCCTAAGTGTATCCAGAGCAGGAGAGTGACCCCCTAAGTGTAACCAGAGGAGTAGAGTGACCCCATCAAAGTACCCAGAGCAGGAGAGTGACCCCCTAAGTGTACCCAGAGCTGGAGAGTAACCCCTTAAGTGTACCCAGAGCAGGAGAGTAACCCCCTAAGTGTAACCAGAGCAGGAGAGTGACCCCCTAAGTGTACCCAGAGCAGGAGAGTGACCCTGTAAGTGTACCCAGAGCAGGAGAGTGACCCCCTAAGTGTACACAGAGCAGGAGAGGAACCCCCTAAGTGTACCCAGAGCAGGAGAGTGACCCCGTAAGTGTACCCAGAGCAGGTAAGTGACCCCCTAAGTGTACCCAGAGCAGGAGAGTGACCCCCTAAGTGTACCCAGAGCAGGAGAGTGACCCCCTAAGTGTACCCAGAGCAGGAGAGTGACCCCCTAAGAGTGCCCAGAGCCAGAGAGTGACCCCCTCAGAGTGCCCAGAGCCAGAGAGTAATCCCCTCAGAGTGCCCAGAGCAGGAAAGTGACCCCCTAAGTGTACCCAGAGCAGGAGAGTGACCCCCTAAGTGTACCCAGAGCAGGAGAGTGACCCCCTAAGTGTACCCAGAGCAGGAGAGTGACCCCCTAAGTGTACCCAGAGCAGGAGAGTGACCCCCTAAGTGTACCCAGAGCAGGAGCGTGACCCCTTAAGTGTGCCCAGAGCAGAAGAGTGACCCCCTAAGTGTACCCAGAGCAGGAGAGTGACCCCCTAAGTGTACCCAGAGCAGGAATGTGACCCCCTAAGTGTACCCAGAGCAGGAACGTGACCCCCTAAGTGTACCCAGAGCAGGAGAGTGACCCCCTAAGTGTACCCAGAGCAGGAGAGTGACCCCCTAAGTGTACCCAGAGCAGGAGCGTGACCCCCTAAGTGTACCCAGAGCAGGAGCGTGACCCCCTAAGTGTACCCAGAGCAGGAGCGTGACCCCATAAGTGTACCCAGAGGAGTAGAGTGACCCCATCAAAGTACCCAGAGCAGGAGAGTAACCCCCTAAGTGTACCCAGAGCAGGAGAGTAACCCCCTAAGTGTAACCAGAGCAGGAGAGTGACCCCCTAAGTGTACCCAGAGCAGGAGAGTAACCCCCTAAGTGTACCCAGAGCAGGAGAGTGACCCCGTAAGTGTACCCAGAGCAGGAGAGTGACCCCCTAAGTGTACCCAGAGCAGTAGAGTGACCCCATCAAAGTACCCAGAGCAGAAGAGTGACCCCCTAAGTGTGCCCAGAGCAGGGGAGTGACCCCCTAAGTGTGCCCAGAGCAGGAGAGTGACCCCCTAAGTGTACCCAGAGCAGGAGAGTGACCCCCTATGTGTACCCAGAGCAGGAGCGTGACCCCCTAAGTGTACCCAGAGCAGGAGCGTGACCCCCCTAAGTGTATCCAGAGCAGGAGAGTGACACCCTAAGTGTACCCAGAGGAGCAGAGTGACCCCATCAAAGTACCCAGAGCAGGAGAGTGACCCCCTAAGTGTACCCAGAGCAGGAGAGTAACCCCTTAAGTGTACCCAGAGCAGGAGAGTAACCCCCTAAGTGTAACCAGAGCAGGAGAGTGACCCCCTAAGTGTACAAAGAGCAGGAGAGTAACCCCCTAAGTGTACCCAGAGCAGGAGAGTGACCCCGTAAGTGTACCCAGAGCAGGTAAGTGACCCCCTAAGTGTACCCAGAGCAGGAGAGTGACCCCCTAAGTGTACCCAGAGCAGGAGAGTGACCCCCTAAGAGTGCCCAGAGCCAGAGAGTAATCCCCTCAGAGTGCCCAGAGCAGGAGAGTGACCCCCTAAGTGTACCCAGAGCAGGAAAGTGACCCCCTAAGTGTACCCAGAGCAGGAGAGTGACCCCCTAAGTGTACTCAGAGCAAGAGAGTGACCCCATAAGTGTACCCAGAGCAGGAATGTGACCCCCTAAGTGTACCCAGAGCAGGAGAGTGACCCCCTAAGTGTACCCAGAGCAGGAGAGTGACCCCCTAAGTGTACCCAGAGCAGGAGAGTGAACCCCTAAGTGTACCCAGAGCAGGAGAGTGACCCCCTAAGTCCACCCAGAGCAGGAGAGTGAACCCCTAAGTGTACCCAGAGCAGGAGAGTGACCCCCTAAGTCCACCCAGAGCAGGAGAGTGACCCCCTAAGTGTACCCAGAACAGGAGAGTGACCCCCTAAGTGTACCCAGAGCAGGAGAGTGACCCCCTAAGTGTACCCAGAGCAGGAGAGTGACCCCCTAAGTGTACCCAGAGCAGGAGCGTGACCCCCTAAGTGTACCCAGAGCAGGAGCGTGACCCCCTAAGTGTATCCAGAGCAGGAGAGTGACCCCCTAAGTGTACCCAGAGGAGTAGAGTGACCCCATCAAAGTACCCAGAGCAGGAGAGTGACCCCCCAAGTGTACCCAGAGAAGGAGTGTGACCCCCTAAGTGTACCCAGAGCAGGAGAGTGACCCCCTAAGTGTACCCAGAGCAGGAGAGTGACCCCCTAAGTGTACCCAGAGCAGGAGGGGGAGGGTGACCCCCTAAGTGTACCCAGAGCAGGAGAATGACCCCCTAAGTGTACCCAGAGCAGGAGAGTGACCCCCTAAGTGTACCCAGAGCAGGAGAGTGACCCCCTAGGTGTACCCAGAGCAGAAGAGTGACCCCCTAAGTGTATCAAGAGCAGGAGAGTGACCCCCTAAGTGTACCCAGAGCAGGAGCGTGACCCCCTAAGTGTACCCAGAGCAGGAGCGTGACCCCCTAAGTGTATCCAGAGCAGGAGAGTGACCCCCTAAGTGTACCCAGAGGAGTAGAGTGACCCCATCAAAGTACCCAGAGCAGGAGAGTGACCCCCTAAGAGTGCCCAGAGCCAGAGAGTAATCCCCTCAGAGTGCCCAGAGCAGGAGAGTGAACCCCTAAGTGTACCCAGAGCAGGAGAGTGACCCCCTAAGTCCACCCAGAGCAGGAGAGTGAACCCCTAAGTGTACCCAGAGCAGGAGAGTGACCCCCTAAGTCCACCCAGAGCAGGAGAGTGACCCCCTAAGTGTACCCAGAACAGGAGAGTGACCCCCTAAGTGTACCCAGAGCAGGAGAGTGACCCCCTAAGTGTACCCAGAGCAGGAGAGTGACCCCCTAAGTGTACCCAGAGCAGGAGCGTGACCCCCTAAGTGTACCCAGAGCAGGAGCGTGACCCCCTAAGTGTATCCAGAGCAGGAGAGTGACCCCCTAAGTGTACCCAGAGGAGTAGAGTGACCCCATCAAAGTACCCAGAGCAGGAGAATGACCCCCCAAGTGTACCCAGAGAAGGAGTGTGACCCCCTAAGTGTACCCAGAGCAGGAGAGTGACCCCCTAAGTGTACCCAGAGCAGGAGAGTGACCCCCTAAGTGTACCCAGAGCAGGAGGGGGAGGGTGACCCCCTAAGTGTACCCAGAGCAGGAGAATGACCCCCTAAGTGTACCCAGAGCAGGAGAGTGACCCCCTAAGTGTACCCAGAGCAGGAGAGTGACCCCCTAGGTGTACCCAGAGCAGAAGAGTGACCCCCTAAGTGTATCAAGAGCAGGAGAGTGACCCCCTAAGTGTACCCAGAGCAGGAACGTGACCCCCTAAGTGTACCCAGAGCAGGAGCGTGACCCCCTAAGTGTATCCAGAGCAGGAGAGTGACCCCCTAAGTGTACCCAGAGGAGTAGAGTGACCCCATCAAAGTACCCAGAGCAGGAGAGTGACCCCCTAAGAGTGCTCAGAGCCAGAGAGTAATCCCCTCAGAGTGCCCAGAGCAGGAGAGTGACCCCCTAAGTGTACACAGAGCAGGAAAGTGACCCCCTAAGTGTACCCAGAGCAGGAGAGTGACCCCCTAAGTGTACCCAGAGCAGGAGAGTGACCCCCTAAGTGTACCCAGAGCAGGAATGTGACCCCTTATGTGTACCCAGAGCAGGAGAGTGACCCCCTAAGTGTACCCAGAGCAGGAGAGTGACCCCCTAAGTGTACCCAGAGCAGGAGAGTGACCCCCTAAGTCCACCCAGAGCAGGAGAGTGACCCCCTAAGTGTACCCAGAGCAGGAGCGTGACCCCCTAAGTGTACTCAGTGGAGTAGAGTGACCCCATCAAAGTACCCAGAGCAGAAGAGTGACCCCCCAAGTGTACCCAGAGAAGGAGTGTAACCCCCTAAGTGTACCTAGAGCAGGAGAGTGACCCCCTAAGTGTACCCAGGGCAGGAGAGTGACCCCCTCATAGTGCCCAGAGCAGGAGTGTGACCCCCTAAGTGTACCCAGAGCAGGAGAGTGACCCCCTAAGTGTACCCAGAGCAGGAATGTGACCCCCTAAGTGTACCCAGAGCAGAAGAGTGACCCCCTAAGTGTATCCAGAGCAGGAGAGTGACCCCCTAAGTGTACCCAGAGCAGGAGAGTGACCCCCTAAGTGTACCCAGAGCAGGAGAGTGACCCCCTAAGTGTATCCAGAGCAGGAGAGTGACCCTCTAAGTGTACCCAGAGCAGGAGAGTGACCCCCTAAGTGTACCCAGAGCAGGAGAGTGACCCCCTAAGTCCACCCAGAGCAGGAGAGTGACCCCCTAAGTGTACCCAGAGCAGGAGAGTGACCCCCTAAGTGTACCCAGAGCAGGAGCGTGACCCCCTAAGTGTATCCAGAGCAGGAGAGTGACCCCCTAAGTGTACCCAGAGCAGGAGAGTGACCCCCTAAGTGTATCCAGAGCAGGAGAGTGACCCCCTAAGTGTACCCAGAGGAGTAGAGTGACCCCATCAAAGTACCCAGAGCAGGAGAGTGACCCCCCAAGTGTACCCAGAGCAGGAGAGTGACCCCCTAAGTGTACCCAGAGCAGGAGAGTGACCCCCTAAGTGTACCCAGAGCAGGAGAGTGACCCCCTAAGTGTACCCAGAGCAGGAGAGTGACCCCCTAAGTGTACCCAGAGCAGGAGAGTGACCCCCCTAAGTGTACCCAGAGCAGGAGAGTGACCCTCTAAGTGTGCCCAGAGCAGGAGAGTGACCCTCTAAGTGTACCCAGAGCAGGAGAGTGACCCTCTAAGTGTACCCAGAGCAGGAGAGTGACCCCCTAAGTGTACCCAGAGAAGGAGAGTGACCCCTTAATTGTACCCAGGGCAGGAGAGTGACCCCCTCATAGTGCCCAGAGCAGGAGTGTGACCCCCTAAGTGTACCCAGAGCAGGAGAGTGACCCCCTAAGAGTGCCCAGAGCTAGAGAGTGACCCCCTCAGAGTGCCCAGAGCCGGAGAGTGATCCCCTCAGAGTGCCCAGAGCAGGAGAGTGACCCCCTAAGTGTACCCAGAGCAGGAGTGACCCCCTAAGTGTACCCAGAGCAGGAGAGTGACCCCCTAATTGTACCCAGAGCAGGAGAGTGACCCCCTAAGTGCACCCAGAGCAGGAGAGTGACCCCCTAAGTGCACCCAGAGCAGGAGAGTGACCCCCTAAGTGCACCCAGAGCAGGAGAGTGACCCCCTAAGTGCACCCAGAGCAGGAGAGTGACCCCCTAAGTGCACCCAGAGCAGGAGAGTGACCCCCTAAGTGCACCCAGAGCAGGAGAGTAACCCCCTAAGTGTACCCAGGACAGGAGAGGGACCCCTTAAGTGTACCCAGGACAGGAGAGGGACCCCTTAAGTGTACCCAGAGCAGAAGAGTGACCCCCTAAGTGTACTCAGTGGAGTAGAGTGACCCCATCAAAGTACCCAGAGCAGAAGAGTGACCCCCTAAGTGTACCCAGAGCTGGAGAGTGACCCCCTAAGTGTACCCAGAGCTGGAGAGTGACCCCCTAAGTGTACCCAGAGCAGGAGAGTGACCCCCCAAGTGTACCCAGAGAAGGAGAGTGACCCCCTAGGTGTACCCAGAGCAGGAGAGTGACCCCCTAAGTGTACCCAGAGCAGAAGAGTGACCCCCTAAGTGTATCCAGAGCAGGAGAGTGACCCCCTAAGTGTACCCAGAGCAGGAGAGTGACCCCCTAAGTGTACCCAGAGCAGGAGAGTGACCCCCTAAGTGTATCCAGAGCAGGAGAGTGACCCCCTAAGTGTACCCAGAGCTGGAGAGTGACCCTCTCAGAGTACCCAGAGCAGGAGAGTGACCCCCTAAGTGTACCCAGAGCAGGAGAGTGACCCCCTAAGTGTACCCAGAGCAGGAATGTGACCCCCTAAGTGTACCCAGAGCAGGAGAGTGACCCCCTAAGTGTACCCAGAGCAGGAGAGTGACCCCCTAAGTGTACCCAGAGCAGGAGAGTGACCCCCTAAGTGTACCCAGAGCAGGAGAGTGACCCCCTAAGTGTACCCAGGGCAGGAGAGTGACCCCCTAAGTGTACCCAGAGCAGGAGAGTGACCCCCTAATTGTACCCAGGGCAGGAGAGTGACCCCCTCATAGTGCCCAGAGCAGAAGTGTGACCCCCTAAGTGTACCCAGAGCAGGAGAGTGACCCCCTAGGTGTACCCAGAGCAGAAGAGTGACCCCCTAAGTGTATCCAGAGCAGGAGAGTGACCCCCTAAGTGTACCCAGAGCAGGAGAGTGACCCCAGTGTACCCAGAGCAGGAGCGTGACCCCCTAAGTGTACCCAGAGCAGGAGCGTGACCCCCTAAGTGTATCCAGAGCAGGAGAGTGACCCCCTAAGTGTACCCAGAGGAGTAGAGTGACCCCATCAAAGTACCCAGAGCAGGAGAGTGACCCCCCAAGTGTACCCAGAGAAGGAGTGTGACCCCCTAAGTGTACCTAGAGCAGGAGAGTGACCCCCTAAGTGTACCCAGGGCAGGAGAGTGACCCCCTCATAGTGCCCAGAGCAGGAGTGTGACCCCCTAAGTGTACCCAGAGCAGGAGAGTGACCCCCTAAGTGTACCCAGAGCAGGAATGTGACCCCCTAAGTGTACCCAGAGCAGAAGAGTGACCCCCTAAGTGTATCCAGAGCAGGAGAGTGACCCCCTAAGTGTATCCAGAGCAGGAGAGTGACCCCCTAAGTGTACCCAGAGCAGGAGAGTGACCCCCTAAGTGTACCCAGAGCAGGAGAGTGACCCCCTAAGTGTATCCAGAGCAGGAGAGTGACCCCCTAAGTGTACCCAGAACAGGAGAGTGACCCCCTAAGTGTACCCAGAGCAGGAGAGTGACCCCCTAAGTGTACCCAGAGCAGGAGAGTGACCCCCTAAGTCCACCCAGAGCAGGAGAGTGACCCCCTAAGTGTACCCAGAGCAGGAGAGTGACCCCCTAAGTGTACCCAGAGCAGGAGCGTGACCCCCTAAGTGTACCCAGAGCAGGAGCGTGACCCCCTAAGTGTATCCAGAGCAGGAGAGTGACCCCCTAAGTGTACCCAGAGCAGGAGAGTGACCACCTAAGTGTATCCAGAGCAGGAGAGTGACCCCCTAAGTGTACCCAGAGGAGTAGAGTGACCCCATCAAAGTACCCAGAGCAGGAGAGTGACCCCCCAAGTGTACCCAGAGCAGGAGAGTGACCCCCTAAGTGTACCCAGAGCAGGAGAGTGACCCCCTAAGTGTACCCAGAGCAGGAGAGTGACGCCCTAAGTGTACCCAGAGCAAGAGAGTGACGCCCTAAGTGTACCCAGAGCAGGAGAGTGACCCCCCAAGTGTACCCAGAGAAGGAGAGTGACCCCCTAGGTGTACCCAGAGCAGGAGAGTGACCCCCTAAGTGTACCCAGAGCAGAAGAGTGACCCCCTAAGTGTATCCAGAGCAGGAGAGTGACCCCCTAAGTGTACCCAGAGCAGGAGAGTGACCCCCTAAGTGTACCCAGAGCAGGAGAGTGACCCCCTAAGTGTATCCAGAGCAGGAGAGTGACCCCCTAAGTGTACCCAGAGCTGGAGAGTGACCCTCTCAGAGTACCCAGAGCAGGAGAGTGACCCCCTAAGTGTACCCAGAGCAGGAGAGTGACCCCCTAAGTGTACCCAGAGCAGGAATGTGACCCCCTAAGTGTACCCAGAGCAGGAGAGTGACCCCCTAAGTGTACCCAGAGCAGGAGAGTGACCCCCTAAGTGTACCCAGAGCAGGAGAGTGACCCCCTAAGTGTACCCAGAGCAGGAGAGTGACCCCCTAAGTGTACCCAGGGCAGGAGAGTGACCCCCTAAGTGTACCCAGAGCAGGAGAGTGACCCCCTAATTGTACCCAGGGCAGGAGAGTGACCCCCTCATAGTGCCCAGAGCAGAAGTGTGACCCCCTAAGTGTACCCAGAGCAGGAGAGTGACCCCCTAGGTGTACCCAGAGCAGAAGAGTGACCCCCTAAGTGTATCCAGAGCAGGAGAGTGACCCCCTAAGTGTACCCAGAGCAGGAGAGTGACCCCAGTGTACCCAGAGCAGGAGCGTGACCCCCTAAGTGTACCCAGAGCAGGAGCGTGACCCCCTAAGTGTATCCAGAGCAGGAGAGTGACCCCCTAAGTGTACCCAGAGGAGTAGAGTGACCCCATCAAAGTACCCAGAGCAGGAGAGTGACCCCCCAAGTGTACCCAGAGAAGGAGTGTGACCCCCTAAGTGTACCTAGAGCAGGAGAGTGACCCCCTAAGTGTACCCAGGGCAGGAGAGTGACCCCCTCATAGTGCCCAGAGCAGGAGTGTGACCCCCTAAGTGTACCCAGAGCAGGAGAGTGACCCCCTAAGTGTACCCAGAGCAGGAATGTGACCCCCTAAGTGTACCCAGAGCAGAAGAGTGACCCCCTAAGTGTATCCAGAGCAGGAGAGTGACCCCCTAAGTGTATCCAGAGCAGGAGAGTGACCCCCTAAGTGTACCCAGAGCAGGAGAGTGACCCCCTAAGTGTACCCAGAGCAGGAGAGTGACCCCCTAAGTGTATCCAGAGCAGGAGAGTGACCCCCTAAGTGTACCCAGAACAGGAGAGTGACCCCCTAAGTGTACCCAGAGCAGGAGAGTGACCCCCTAAGTGTACCCAGAGCAGGAGAGTGACCCCCTAAGTCCACCCAGAGCAGGAGAGTGACCCCCTAAGTGTACCCAGAGCAGGAGAGTGACCCCCTAAGTGTACCCAGAGCAGGAGCGTGACCCCCTAAGTGTACCCAGAGCAGGAGCGTGACCCCCTAAGTGTATCCAGAGCAGGAGAGTGACCCCCTAAGTGTACCCAGAGCAGGAGAGTGACCACCTAAGTGTATCCAGAGCAGGAGAGTGACCCCCTAAGTGTACCCAGAGGAGTAGAGTGACCCCATCAAAGTACCCAGAGCAGGAGAGTGACCCCCCAAGTGTACCCAGAGCAGGAGAGTGACCCCCTAAGTGTACCCAGAGCAGGAGAGTGACCCCCTAAGTGTACCCAGAGCAGGAGAGTGACGCCCTAAGTGTACCCAGAGCAAGAGAGTGACGCCCTAAGTGTACCCAGAGCAGGAGAGTGACCCTCTAAGTGTGCCCAGAGCAGGAGAGTGACCCTCTAAGTGTACCCAGAGCAGGAGAGTGACCCTCTAAGTGTACCCAGAGCAGGAGAGTGACCCCCTAAGTGTACCCAGAGAAGGAGAGTGACCCCCTAAGTGTATCCAGAGCAGGAGAGTGACCCCCTAAGTGTACCCAGAGCAGGAGAGTGACCCCCTAAGTGTACCCAGAGCTGGAGAGTGACCCTCCCAGAGTACCCAGAGCAGGAGAGTGACCCCCTAAGTGTACCCAGAGCAGGAGAGTGACCCTCTAAGTGTACCCAGAGCAGGAATGTGACCCCCTAAGTGTACCCAGAGCAGGAGAGTGACCCTCTAAGTGTACCCAGAGCAGGAGCGTGACCCCCTAAGTCCACCCAGAGCAGGAGAGTGACCCCCTAAGTCCACCCAGAGCAGGAGAGTGACCCCCTAAGTGTACCCAGAGCAGGAGAGTGACCCCCTAAGTGTACCCAGATCAGGGGAGTGACCCCCTAAGTGTACCCAGAGCCAGAGAGTGACCCCCCCAGAGTGCCCAGAGCCGGAGAGTGATCCCCTCAGAGTGCCCCGAGCAGGAGAATGACCCCCTAAGTGTACCCAGAGCAGGAGAGTGACCCACTAAGTGCACCCAGAGCAGGAGAGTGACCCACTAAGTGCACCCAGAGCAGGAGAGTGACCCCCTAAGTGCGCCCAGAGCAGGAGAGTGACCCCCTAAGTGCACCCAGAGCAGGAGAGTGACCCACTAAGTGTACCCAGGACAGGAGAGGGACCCCTTAAGTGTACCCAGAGCAGGAGAGTGACCCCCTAAGTGTACTCAGTGGAGTAGAGTGACCCCATCAAAGTACCCAGAGCAGAAGAATGACCCCTTAAGTGTGCCCAGAGCAGAAGAGTGACCCCCTAAGTGTACCCAGAGGAGTAGAGTGACCCCATCAAAGTACCCAGAGCAGGAGAGTGACCCCCTAAGTGTACCCAGAGCAGGAACGTGACCCCCTAAGTGTACCCAGAGCAGGAGAGTGACCCCCTAAGTGTACCCAGAGCAGGAGAGTGACCCCCTAAGTGTACCCAGAGCAGGAGCGTGACCCCCTAAGTGTACCCAGAGCAGGAGCGTGACCCCCTAAGTGTACCCAGAGCAGGAGCGTGACCCCATAAGTGTACCCAGAGGAGTAGTGACCCCATCAAAGTACCCAGAGCAGAAGAGTGACCCCCTAAGTGTGCCCAGAGCAGGGGAGTGACCCCCTAAGTGTGCCCAGAGCAGGAGAGTGACCCCCTAAGTGTACCCAGAGCAGGAAAGTGACCCCCTATGTGTACCCAGAGCAGGAGCGTGACCCCCTAAGTGTACCCAGAGCAGGAGCGTGACCCCCTAAGTGTATCTAGAGCAGGAGAGTGACACCCTAAGTGTACCCAGAGGAGCAGAGTGACCCCATCAAAGTACCCAGAGCAGGAGAGTGACCCCCTAAGTGTACCCAGAGCAGGAGAGTAACCCCTTAAGTGTACCCAGAGCAGGAGAGTAACCCCCTAAGTGTAACCAGAGCAGGAGAGTGACCCCCTAAGTGTACAAAGAGCAGGAGAGTAACCCCCTAAGTGTACCCAGAGCAGGAGAGTGACCCCGTAAGTGTACTCAGAGCAGGTAAGTGACCCCCTAAGTGTACCCAGAGCAGGAGAGTGACCCCCTAAGTGTACCCAGAGCAGGAGAGTGACCCCCTAAGAGTGCCCAGAGCCAGAGAGTAATCCCCTCAGAGTGCCCAGAGCAGGAGAGTGACCCCCTAAGTGTACCCAGAGCAGGAAAGTGACCCCCTAAGTGTACCCAGAGCAGGAGAGTGACCCCCTAAGTGTACCCAGAGCAAGAGAGTGACCCCCTAAGTGTACCCAGAGCAGGAATGTGACCCCCTAAGTGTACCCAGAGCAGGAGAGTGACCCCCTAAGTGTACCCAGAGCAGGAGAGTGAACCCCTAAGTGTACCCAGAGCAGGAGAGTGACCCCCTAAGTCCACCCAGAGCAGGAGAGTGAACCCCTAAGTGTACCCAGAGCAGGAGAGTGACCCCCTAAGTCCACCCAGAGCAGGAGAGTGACCTCCTAAGTGTACCCAGAACAGGAGAGTGACCCCCTAAGTGTACCCAGAGCAGGAGAGTGACCCCCTAAGTGTACCCAGAGCAGGAGAGTGACCCCCTAAGTGTACCCAGAGCAGGAGCGTGACCCCCTAAGTGTACCCAGAGCAGGAGAGTGACCCCCTAAGTGTACCCAGAGCAGGAGAGTGACCCCCTAAGTGTATCCAGAGCAGGAGAGTGACCCCCTAAGTGTACCCAGAACAGGAGAGTGACCCCCTAAATGTACCCAGAGCAGGAGAGTGACCCCCTAAGTGTACCCAGAGCAGGAGAGTGACCCCCTAAGTGTACCCAGAGCAGGAGAGTGACCCCCTAAGTCCACCCAGAGCAGGAGAGTGACCCCCTAAGTGTACCCAGAGCAGGAGAGTGACCCCCTAAGTGTACCCAGAGCAGGAGCGTGACCCCCTAAGTGTACCCAGAGCAGGAGCGTGACCCCCTAAGTGTACCCAGAGCAGGAGCGTGACCCCCTAAGTGTATCCAGAGCAGGAGAGTGACCCCCTAAGTGTACCCAGAGCAGGAGAGTGACCCCCTAAGTGTATCCAGAGCAGGAGAGTGACCCCCTAAGTGTACCCAGAGGAGTAGAGTGACCCCATCAAAGTACCCAGAGCAGGAGAGTGACCCCCCAAGTGTACCCAGAGCAGGAGAGTGACCCCCTAAGTGTACCCAGAGCAGGAGAGTGACCCCCTAAGTGTACCCAGAGCAGGAGAGTGACCCCCTAAGTGTACCCAGAGCAGGAGCGGGACCCCCTAAGTGTACCCAGAGCAGGAGAGTGACCCCCTAAGTGTACCCAGAGCAGGAGAGTGACCCTCTAAGTGTGCCCAGAGCAGGAGAGTGACCCTCTAAGTGTACCCAGAGCAGGAGAGTGACCCTCTAAGTGTACCCAGAGAAGGAGAGTGACCCCCTCATAGTGCCCAGAGCAGGAGTGTGACCCCCTAAGTGTACCCAGAGCAGGAGAGTGACCCCCTAGGTGTACCCAGAGCAGGAGAGTGACCCCCTAAGTGTACCCAGAGCAGGAGAGTGACCCTGTAAGTGTACCCAGAACAGGAGAGTGACCCCCTAAGTGTACCCAGAGCAGGAGAGTGACCCCCTAAGTGTACCCAGAGCAGGAGAGTGACCCCCTAAGTGTACCCAGAGCAGGAGAGTGACCCCCTAAGAGTGCCCAGAGCCAGAGAGTGACCCCCTCAGAGTGCCCAGAGCCGGAGAGTGATCCCCTCAGAGTGCCCCGAGCAGGAGAATGACCCCCTAAGTGTACCCAGAGCAGGAGAGTGACCCACTAAGTGCACCCAGAGCAGGAGAGTGACCCCCTAAGTGCGCCCAGAGCAGGAGAGTGACCCCCTAAGTGCACCCAGAGCAGGAGAGTGACCCACTAAGTGTACCCAGGACAGGAGAGGGACCCCTTAAGTGTACCCAGAGCAGGAGAGTGACCCCCTAAGTGTACTCAGTGGAGTAGAGTGACCCCATCAAAGTACCCAGAGCAGAAGAGTGACCCCTTAAGTGTGCCCAGAGCAGAAGAGTGACCCCCTAAGTGTACCCAGAGCAGGAGAGTGACCCCCTAAGTGTACCCAGAGCAGGAATGTGACCCCCTAAGTGTACCCAGAGCAGGAACGTGACCCCCTAAGTGAACCCAGAGCAGGAGCGTGACCCCCTAAGTGAACCCAGAGCAGGAGCGTGACCCCCTAAGTGTACCCAGAGCAGGAGCGTGACCCCCTAAGTGTACCCAGAGCAGGAGAGTGACTGACCCCCTAAGTGTACCCAGAGCAGGAGAGTGACCCCCTAAGTGTACCCAGAGCAGGAGAGTGACCCCCTAAGAGTGCCCAGAGCCAGAGAGTGACCCCCTCAGAGTGCCCAGAGCCAGAGAGTAATCCCCTCAGAGTGCCCAGAGCAGGAGAGTGACCCCCTAAGTGTACCCAGAGCAGGAAAGTGACCCCCTAAGTGTACCCAGAGCAGGAGAGTGACCCCTTAAGTGTACCCAGAGCAGGAGAGTGACCCCCTAAGTGTACCCAGAGCAGGACAGTGACCCCCTAAGTGTACCCAGAGCAGGAGAGTAACACCCTAAGTATACCCAGAGCAGGAGAGTGACCCCGTAAGTGTACCCAGAGCAGGAGAGTGACCCCCTAAGTGTACCCAGAGCAGGAGAGTGACCCCGTAAGTGTACCCAGAGCAGGAGAGTGACCCCCTAAGTGTACCCAGAGCAGGAGAGTGACCCCCTAAGTGTACCCAGAGCAGGAGAGTGACCCCCTAAGTGTACCCAGAACAGGAGAGTGACCCCCTAAGTGTACCCAGAGCAGGAGAGTGACCCCCTAAGTGTACCCAGAGCAGGAGAGTGACCCCCTAAGTGTACCCAGAGCAGTAAAGTGACCCCCTAAGAGTGCCCAGAGCTAGAGAGTGACCCCCTCAGAGTGCCCAGAGCCGGAGAGTGATCCCCTAAGTGCACCCAGAGCAGGAGAGTGACCCCCTAAGTGCACCCAGAGCAGGAGAGTGACCCCCTAAGTGCACCCAGAGCAGGAGAGTAACCCCCTAAGTGTACCCAGGACAGGAGAGGGACCCCTTAAGTGTACCCAGAGCAGAAGAGTGACCCCCTAAGTGTACTCAGTGGAGTAGAGTGACCCCATCAAAGTACCCAGAGCAGAAGAGTGACCCCCTAAGTGTGCCCAGAGCAGGAGAGTGACCCCCTAAGTGTACCCAGAGCTGGAGAGTGACCCCCTAAGTGTACCCAGAGCAGGAGAGTGACCCCCCAAGTGTACCCAGAGAAGGAGAGTGACCCCCTAGGTGTACCCAGAGCAAGAGAGTGACCCCCTAAGTGTACCCAGAGCAGAAGAGTGACCCCCTAAGTGTACCCAGAGCAGAAGAGTGACCCCCTAAGTGTACCCAGAGCAGGAGAGTGACCCCCTAAGTGTATCCAGAGCAGGAGAGTGACCCCCTAAGTGTACCCAGAGCTGGAGAGTGACCCTCTCAGAGTACCCAGAGCAGGAGAGTGACCCCCTAAGTGTACCCAGAGCAGGAGAGTGACCCCCTAAGTGTACCCAGAGCAGGAATGTGACCCCCTAAGTGTACCCAGAGCAGGAGAGTGACCCCCTAAGTGTACCCAGAGCAGGAGAGTGACCCCCTAAGTATACCCAGAGCAGGAGAGTGACCCTCTAAGTGTACCCAGAGCAGGAGAGTGACCCTCTAAGTGTACCCAGAGCAGGAGAGTGACCCCCTAAGTGTACCCAGGGCAGGAGAGTGACCCCCTAAGTGTACCCAGAACAGGAGAGTGACCCCCTAAGTGCACCCAGAGCAGAAGAGTGACCCCCTAAGTGTACCCAGAGCAGGAGAGTGACCCCCTAAGTGTACCCAGAGCAGGAGAGTGACCCCATAAGAGTGCCCAGAGCCAGAGAGTGACCCCCTCAGAGTGCCCAGAGCCGGAGAGTGATCCCCTCAGAGTGCCCCGAGCAGGAGAATGACCCCCTAAGTGTACCCAGAGCAGGAGAGTGACCCACTAAGTGCACCCGAGCAGGAGAGTGACCCCCTAAGTGTACCCAGAGCAGGAGAGTGACCCACTAAGTGCACCCAGAGCAGGAGAGTGACCCCCTAAGTGCGCCCAGAGCAGGAGAGTGACCCCCTAAGTGCACCCAGAGCAGGAGAGTGACCCACTAAGTGTACCCAGAGCAGGAGAGTGACCCCCTAAGTGTACTCAGTGGAGTAGAGTGACCCCATCAAAGTACCCAGAGCAGAAGAGTGACCCCTTAAGTGTGCCCAGAGCAGAAGAGTGACCCCCTAAGTGTGCCCAGAGCAGAAGAGTGACCCCCTAAGTGTACCCAGAGCAGGAGAGTGACCCCCTAAGTGTACCCAGAGCAGGAATGTGACCCCCTAAGTGTACCCAGAGCAGGAGCGTGACCCCCTAAGTGTACCCAGAGCAGGAGCGTGACCCCCTAAGTGTACCCAGAGCAGGAGCGTGACCCCCTAAGTGTACCCAGAGCAGGAGCGTGACCCCCTAAGTGTACCCAGAGCAGGAGAGTGACCCCCTAAGTGTACCCAGAGCAGGAGAGTGACCCCCTAAGTGTACCCAGAGCAGGAGAGTGACCCCCTAAGTGTACCCAGAGCAGGAGCGTGACCCCCTAAGTGTACCCAGAGCAGGAGCGTGACCCCCTAAGTGTATCCAGAGCAGGAGAGTGACCCCCTAAGTGTACCCAGAGGAGTAGAGTGACCCCATCAAAGTACCCAGAGCAGGAGAGTGACCCCCTAAGTGTACCCAGAGCAGGAGAGTGACCCCCTAAGTGTACCCAGAACAGGAGAGTGACCCCCTAAGTGTACCCAGAACAGGAGAGTGACCCCCTAAGTGTACCCAGAGCAGGAGAGTGACCCCCTAAGTGTACCCAGAGCAGGAGAGTGACCCCCTAAGTGTACCCAGAGCAGGAGCGTGACCCCCCTTAGTGTACCCAGAGCAGGAGCGTGACCCCCTAAGTGTATCCAGAGCAGGAGAGTGACCCCCTAAGTGTACCCAGAGGAGTAGAGTGACCCCATCAAAGTACCCAGAGCAGGAGAGTGACCCCCCAAGTGTACCCAGGGCAGGAGAGTGACCCCCTAAGTGTACCCAGAGCAGGAGAGTGACCCCCTAATTGTACCCAGGGCAGGAGAGTGACCCCCTCATAGTGCCCAGAGCAGGAGTGTGACCCCCTAAGTGTACCCAGAGCAGGAGAGTGACCCCCTAGGTGTACCCAGAGCAGAAGAGTGACCCCCTAAGTGTATCCAGAGCAGGAGAGTGACCCCCTAAGTGTACCCAGAGGAGTAGAGTGACCCCATCAAAGTACCCAGAGCAGGAGAGTGACCCCCCAAGTGTACCCAGAGAAGGAGTGTGAGCCCCTAAGTGTACCCAGAGCAGGAGAGTGATCCCCTCATAGTGCCCAGAGCAGGAGTGTGACCCCCTAAGTGTACCCAGAGCAGAAGAGTGACCCCCTAAGTGTATCCAGAGCAGGAGAGTGACCCCCTAAGTGTACCCAGAGCAGGAGAGTGACCCCCTAAGTGTACCCAGAGCAGGAGAGTGACCCCCTAAGTGTACCCAGAGCAGGAGAGTGACCCCCTAAGTGTATCCAGAGCAGGAGAGTGACCCCCTAAGTGTACCCAGAGCTGGAGAGTGACCCTCTCAGAGTACCCAGAGCAGGAGATTGACCCCCTAAGTGTACCCAGAGCAGGAGAGTGACCCCCTAAGTGTACCCAGAGCAGGAATGTGACCCCCTAAGTGTACCCAGAGCAGGAGAGTGACCCCCTAAGTGTACCCAGAGCAGGAGAGTGACCCCCTAAGTGTACCCAGAGCAGGAGAGTGACCCCCTAAGTCCACCCAGAGCAGGAGAGTGACCCCCTAAGTCCACCCAGAGCAGGAGAGTGACCCCCTAAGTGTACCCAGAGCAGGAGAGTGACCCCCTAAGTGTACCCAGAACAGGAGAGTGACCCCCTAAGTGTACCCAGAGCAGGAGAGTGACCCCCTAAGTGTACCCAGAGCAGGAGAGTGACCCCCTAAGTGTACCCAGAGAAGGAGCGTGACCCCCTAAGTGTACCCAGAGCAGGAGCGTGACCCCCTAAGTGTATCCAGAGCAGAAGAGTGACCCCCTAAGTGTACCCAGAGGAGTAGAGTGACCCCATCAAAGTACCCAGAGCAGGAGAGTGACCCCCTAAGTGTACCCAGAGCAGGAGAGTGACCCCCTAAGTGTACCCAGAACAGGAGAGTGACCCCCTAAGTGTACCCAGAACAGGAGAGTGACCCCCTAAGTGTACCCAGAGCAGGAGAGTGACCCCCTAAGTGTACCCAGAACAGGAGAGTGACCCCCTAGGTGTACCCAGAGCAGGAGAGTGACCCCCTAAGTGTACCCAGAGCAGAAGAGTGACCCCTAAGTGTATCCAGAGCAGGAGAGTGACCCCCTAAGTGTACCCAGAGCAGGAGAGTGACCCCCTAAGTGTACCCAGAGCAGGAGAGTGACCCCCTAAGTGTACCCAGAGCAGGAGAGTGACCCCCTAAGTGTATCCAGAGCAGGAGAGTGACCCCCTAAGTGTATCCAGAGCAGGAGAGTGACCCCCTAAGTGTACCCAGAGCTGGAGAGTGACCCTCTCAGAGTACCCAGAGCAGGAGAGTGACCCCCTAAGTGTACCCAGAGCAGGAGAGTGACCCCCTAAGTGTACCCAGAGCAGGAGAGTGACCCCCTAAGTGTACCCAGAGCAGGAGAGTGACCCCCTAAGGGTACCCAGAGCAGGAGAGTGACCCCCTAAGTGTATCCAGAGCAGGAGAGTGACCCCCTAAGTGTACCCAGAGCTGGAGAGTGACCCTCTCAGAGTACCCAGAGCAGGAGATTGACCCCCTAAGTGTACCCAGAGCAGGAGAGTGACCCCCTAAGTGTACCCAGAGCAGGAATGTGACCCCCTAAGTGTACCCAGAGCAGGAGAGTGACCCCCTAAGTGTACCCAGAGCAGGAGAGTGACCCCCTAAGTGTACCCAGAGCAGGAGAGTGACCCCCTAAGTCCACCCAGAGCAGGAGAGTGACCCCCTAGGTCCACCCAGAGCAGGAGAGTGACCCCCTAAGTGTACCCAGAGCAGGAGAGTGACCCCCTAAGTGTACCCAGAACAGGAGAGTGACCCCCTAAGTGTACCCAGAGCAGGAGAGTGACCCCCTAAGTGTACCCAGAGCAGGAGAGTGACCCCCTAATTTTACCCAGAGCAGGAGCGTGACCCCCTAAGTGTATCCAGAGCAGGAGAGTGACCCCATCAAAGTACCCAGAGCAGGAGAGTGACCCCCCAAGTGTACCCAGGGCAGGAGAGTGACCCCCTAAGTGTACCCAGAGCAGGAGAGTGACCCCCTAAGTGTACCCAGAGCAGGAGAGTGACCCCCTAAGTGTACTCAGTGGAGTAGAGTGACCCCATCAAAGTACCCAGAGCAGAAGAGTGACCCCCTAAGTGTGCCCAGAGCAGGAGAGTGACCCCCTAAGTGTACCCAGAGCAGGAGAGTGACCCCCTAAGTGTACCCAGAGCAGGAGCGTGACCCCCTAAGTGTACCCAGAGCAGGAGCGTGACCCCCTAAGTGTACCCAGAGCAGGAGCGTGACCCCCTAAGTGTACCCAGAGCAGGAGCATGACCCCCTAAGTGTACCCAGAGCAGGAGCGTGACCCCCCAAGTGTACCCAGAGCAGGAGAGTGACTGACCCCCTAAGTGTACCCAGAGCAGGAGCGTGACCCCCTAAGTGTACCCAGAGCAGGAGCATGACCTGACCCCCTAAGTGTATCCAGAGAAGGAGAGTGACCCCCTAAGTGTACCCAGAGGAGTAGAGTGACCCCATCAAAGTACCCAGAGCAGGAGAGTGACCCCCTAAGTGTACCCAGAGAAGGAGAGTGACCCCCTAAGTGTACCCAGAGCAGGAGAGTGACCCCCTAAGTGTACCCAGAGCAGGAGAGTGACCCCCTAAGTGTACCCAGAGCAGGAGAGTGACCCCTTAAGTGTACCCAGAGCGGGAGAGTGACCCCATCAAAGTAACCAGAGCAGTAGAGTGACCCCCTAAGTGTACCCAGAGAAGGAGAGTGACCCCATCAATGTACCCAGAGCAGGAGAGTGACCCCCTAAGTGTACCCAGAGCAGGAGAGTGACCCCTTAAGTGTACCCAGAGCAGGCGAGTGACCCCCTAAGTGTACCCAGAGCAGGAGCGTGACACCCCTAAGTGTACCCAGAGCAGGAGCGTGACCCCCTAAGTGTATCCAGAGCAGGAGTGACCCCCTAAGTGTACCCAGAGGAGTAGAGTGACCCCATCAAAGTACCCAGAGCAGGAGAGTGACCCCCCAAGTGTACCCAGAGAAGGAGTGTGACCCCCTAAGTGTACCCAGAGCAGGAGAGTGATCCCCTCATAGTGCCCAGAGCAGGAGTGTGACCCCCTAAGTGTACCCAGAGCAGGAGAGTGACCCCCTAGGTGTACCCAGAGCTGGAGAGTGACCCCCTAAGTGTACCCAGAGCAGAAGAGTGACCCCCTAAGTGTATCCAGAGCAGGAGAGTGACCCCCTAAGTGTACCCAGAGCAGGAGAGTGACCCCCTAAGTGTACCCAGAGCAGGAGAGTGACCCCCTAAGTGTACCCAGAGCAGGAGAGTGACCCCCTAAGTGTATCCAGAGCAGGAGAGTGACCCCCTAAGTGTACCCAGAGGAGTAGAGTGACCCCATCAAAGTACCCAGAGCAGGAGAGTGACCCCCTAAGTGTACCCAGAGCAGGAGAGTGACCAACTAAGTGTACCCAGAACAGGAGAGTGACCCCCTAAGTGTACCCAGAACAGGAGAGTGACCCCCTAAGTGTACCCAGAGCAGGAGAGTGACCCCCTAAGTGTACCCAGAGCAGGAGAGTGACCCCCTAAGTGTACCCAGAGCAGGAGAGTGACGCCCTAAGTGTACCCAGAGCAGGAGCGTGACCCCCTAAGTGTATCCAGAGCAGGAGAATGACCCCCTAAGTGTACCCAGAGGAGTAGAGTGACCCCATCAAAGTACCCAGAGCAGGAGAGTGACCCCCCAAGTGTACCCAGGGCAGGAGAGTGACCCCCTAAGTGTACCCAGAGCAGGAGAGTGACCCCCTAATTGTACCCAGGGCAGGAGAGTGACCCCCTCATAGTGCCCAGAGCAGGAGTGTGACCCCCTAAGTGTACCCAGAGCAGGAGAGTGACCCCCTAGGTGTACCCAGAGCAGAAGAGTGACCCCCTAAGTGTATCCAGAGTAGGAGAGTGACCCCCTAAGTGTACCCAGAGGAGTAGAGTGACCCCATCAAAGTACCCAGAGCAGGAGAGTGACCCCCCAAGTGTACCCAGAGCAGGAGAGTGATCCCCTCATAGTGCCCAGAGCAGGAGTGTGACCCCCTAAGTGTACCCAGAGCAGGAGAGTGACCCCCTAGGTGTACCCAGAGCAGGAGAGTGACCCCCTAAGTGTACCCAGAGCAGAAGAGTGACCCCCTAAGTGTATCCAGAGCAGGAGAGTGACCCCCTAAGTGTACCCAGAGAAGGAGTGTGACCCCCTAAGTGTACCCAGAGCAGGAGAGTGATCCCCTCATAGTGCCCAGAGCAGGAGTGTGACCCCCTAAGTGTATCCAGAGCAGGAGAGTGACCCCCTAAGTGTACCCAGAGCAGGAGAGTGACCCCCTAAGTGTACCCAGAGCAGGAGAGTGACCCCCTAAGTGTACCCAGAGCAGGAGAGTGACCCCCTAAGTGTATCTAGAGCAGGAGAGTGACCCCCTAAGTGTACCCAGAGCTGGAGAGTGACCCTCTCAGAGTACCCAGAGCAGGAGATTGACCCCCTAAGTGTACCCAGAGCAGGAGAGTGACCCCCTAAGTGTACCCAGAGCAGGAATGTGACCCCCTAAGTGTACCCAGAGCAGGAGAGTGACCCCCTAAGTGTACCCAGAGCAGGAGAGTGACCCCCTAAGTGTACCCAGAGCAGGAGAGTGACCCCCTAAGTCCACCCAGAGCAGGAGAGTGACCCCCTAAGTCCACCCAGAGCAGGAGAGTGACCCCCTAAGTGTACCCAGAGCAGGAGAGTGACCCCCTAAGTGTACCCAGAGCAGGAGAGTGACCCCCTAAGTGTACCCAGAACAGGAGAGTGACCCCCTAAGTGTACCCAGAACAGGAGAGTGACCCCCTAAGTGTACCCAGAGCAGGAGAGTGACCCCCTAAGTGTACCCAGAGCAGGAGAGTGACCCCCTAAGTGTACCCAGAGCAGGAGCGTGACCCCCTAAGTGTACCCAGAGCAGGAGCGTGACCCCCTAAGTGTATCCAGAGCAGGAGAGTGACCCCCTAAGTGTACCCAGAGGAGTAGAGTGACCCCATCAAAGTACCCAGAGCAGGAGAGTGACCCCCTAAGTGTACCCAGAGCAGGAGAGTGACCCCCTAAGTGTACCCAGAACAGGAGAGTGACCCCCTAAGTGTACCCAGAACAGGAGAGTGACCCCCTAAGTGTACCCAGAGCAGGAGAGTGACCCCCTAAGTGTACCCAGAGCAGGAGAGTGACCCCCTAAGTGTACCCAGAGCAGGAGCGTGACCCCCTAAGTGTACCCAGAGCAGGAGCGTGACCCCCTAAGTGTATCCAGAGCAGGAGAGTGACCCCCTAAGTGTACCCAGATGAGTAGAGTGACCCCATCAAAGTACCCAGAGCAGGAGAGTGACCCCCCAAGTGTACCCAGGGCAGGAGAGTGACCCCCTAAGTGTACCCAGAGCAGGAGAGTGACCCCCTAATTGTACCCAGGGCAGGAGAGTGACCCCCTCATAGTGCCCAGAGCAGGAGTGTGACCCCCTAAGTGTACCCAGAGCAGGAGAGTGACCCCCTAGGTGTACCCAGAGCAGAAGAGTGACCCCCTAAGTGTATCCAGAGCAGGAGAGTGACCCCCTAAGTGTACCCAGAGGAGTAGAGTGACCCCATCAAAGTACCCAGAGCAGGAGAGTGACCCCCCATGTGTACCCAGAGAAGGAGATTGACCCCCTAAGTGTACCCAGGACAGGAGAGGGACCCCTTAAGTGTACCCAGAGCAGGAGAGTGACCCCCTAAGTGTACTCAGTGGAGTAGAGTGACCCCATCAAAGTACCCAGAGCAGAAGAGTGACCCCCTAAGTGTGCCCAGAGCAGGAGAGTGACCCCCTAAGTGTACCCAGAGCAGGAGAGTGACCCCCTAAGTGTACCCAGAGCAGGAGCGTGACCCCCTAAGTGTACCCAGAGCAGGAGCGTGACCCCCTAAGTGTACCCAGAGCAGGAGCGTGACCCCCTAAGTGTACCCAGAGCAGGAGCATGACCCCCTAAGTGTACCCAGAACAGGAGAGTGACCCCCTAAGTGTACCCAGAACAGGAGAGTGACCCCCTAAGTGTACCCAGAGCAGGAGAGTGACCCCCTAAGTGTACCCAGAACAGGAGAGTGACCCCCTAGGTGTACCCAGAGCAGGAGAGTGACCCCCTAAGTGTACCCAGAGCAGAAGAGTGACCCCTAAGTGTATCCAGAGCAGGAGAGTGACCCCCTAAGTGTACCCAGAGCAGGAGAGTGACCCCCTAAGTGTACCCAGAGCAGGAGAGTGACCCCCTAAGTGTACCCAGAGCAGGAGAGTGACCCCCTAAGTGTATCCAGAGCAGGAGAGTGACCCCCTAAGTGTATCCAGAGCAGGAGAGTGACCCCCTAAGTGTACCCAGAGCTGGAGAGTGACCCTCTCAGAGTACCCAGAGCAGGAGAGTGACCCCCTAAGTGTACCCAGAGCAGGAGAGTGACCCCCTAAGTGTACCCAGAGCAGGAGAGTGACCCCCTAAGTGTACCCAGAGCAGGAGAGTGACCCCCTAAGGGTACCCAGAGCAGGAGAGTGACCCCCTAAGTGTATCCAGAGCAGGAGAGTGACCCCCTAAGTGTACCCAGAGCTGGAGAGTGACCCTCTCAGAGTACCCAGAGCAGGAGATTGACCCCCTAAGTGTACCCAGAGCAGGAGAGTGACCCCCTAAGTGTACCCAGAGCAGGAATGTGACCCCCTAAGTGTACCCAGAGCAGGAGAGTGACCCCCTAAGTGTACCCAGAGCAGGAGAGTGACCCCCTAAGTGTACCCAGAGCAGGAGAGTGACCCCCTAAGTCCACCCAGAGCAGGAGAGTGACCCCCTAGGTCCACCCAGAGCAGGAGAGTGACCCCCTAAGTGTACCCAGAGCAGGAGAGTGACCCCCTAAGTGTACCCAGAACAGGAGAGTGACCCCCTAAGTGTACCCAGAGCAGGAGAGTGACCCCCTAAGTGTACCCAGAGCAGGAGAGTGACCCCCTAATTTTACCCAGAGCAGGAGCGTGACCCCCTAAGTGTATCCAGAGCAGGAGAGTGACCCCATCAAAGTACCCAGAGCAGGAGAGTGACCCCCCAAGTGTACCCAGGGCAGGAGAGTGACCCCCTAAGTGTACCCAGAGCAGGAGAGTGACCCCCTAAGTGTACCCAGAGCAGGAGAGTGACCCCCTAAGTGTACTCAGTGGAGTAGAGTGACCCCATCAAAGTACCCAGAGCAGAAGAGTGACCCCCTAAGTGTGCCCAGAGCAGGAGAGTGACCCCCTAAGTGTACCCAGAGCAGGAGAGTGACCCCCTAAGTGTACCCAGAGCAGGAGCGTGACCCCCTAAGTGTACCCAGAGCAGGAGCGTGACCCCCTAAGTGTACCCAGAGCAGGAGCGTGACCCCCTAAGTGTACCCAGAGCAGGAGCATGACCCCCTAAGTGTACCCAGAGCAGGAGCGTGACCCCCCAAGTGTACCCAGAGCAGGAGAGTGACTGACCCCCTAAGTGTACCCAGAGCAGGAGCGTGACCCCCTAAGTGTACCCAGAGCAGGAGCATGACCTGACCCCCTAAGTGTATCCAGAGAAGGAGAGTGACCCCCTAAGTGTACCCAGAGGAGTAGAGTGACCCCATCAAAGTACCCAGAGCAGGAGAGTGACCCCCTAAGTGTACCCAGAGAAGGAGAGTGACCCCCTAAGTGTACCCAGAGCAGGAGAGTGACCCCCTAAGTGTACCCAGAGCAGGAGAGTGACCCCCTAAGTGTACCCAGAGCAGGAGAGTGACCCCTTAAGTGTACCCAGAGCGGGAGAGTGACCCCATCAAAGTAACCAGAGCAGTAGAGTGACCCCCTAAGTGTACCCAGAGAAGGAGAGTGACCCCATCAATGTACCCAGAGCAGGAGAGTGACCCCCTAAGTGTACCCAGAGCAGGAGAGTGACCCCTTAAGTGTACCCAGAGCAGGCGAGTGACCCCCTAAGTGTACCCAGAGCAGGAGCGTGACACCCCTAAGTGTACCCAGAGCAGGAGCGTGACCCCCTAAGTGTATCCAGAGCAGGAGTGACCCCCTAAGTGTACCCAGAGGAGTAGAGTGACCCCATCAAAGTACCCAGAGCAGGAGAGTGACCCCCCAAGTGTACCCAGAGAAGGAGTGTGACCCCCTAAGTGTACCCAGAGCAGGAGAGTGATCCCCTCATAGTGCCCAGAGCAGGAGTGTGACCCCCTAAGTGTACCCAGAGCAGGAGAGTGACCCCCTAGGTGTACCCAGAGCTGGAGAGTGACCCCCTAAGTGTACCCAGAGCAGAAGAGTGACCCCCTAAGTGTATCCAGAGCAGGAGAGTGACCCCCTAAGTGTACCCAGAGCAGGAGAGTGACCCCCTAAGTGTACCCAGAGCAGGAGAGTGACCCCCTAAGTGTACCCAGAGCAGGAGAGTGACCCCCTAAGTGTATCCAGAGCAGGAGAGTGACCCCCTAAGTGTACCCAGAGGAGTAGAGTGACCCCATCAAAGTACCCAGAGCAGGAGAGTGACCCCCTAAGTGTACCCAGAGCAGGAGAGTGACCAACTAAGTGTACCCAAACAGGAGAGTGACCCCCTAAGTGTACCCAGAACAGGAGAGTGACCCCCTAAGTGTACCCAGAGCAGGAGAGTGACCCCCTAAGTGTACCCAGAGCAGGAGAGTGACCCCCTAAGTGTACCCAGAGCAGGAGAGTGACGCCCTAAGTGTACCCAGAGCAGGAGCGTGACCCCCTAAGTGTATCCAGAGCAGGAGAATGACCCCCTAAGTGTACCCAGAGGAGTAGAGTGACCCCATCAAAGTACCCAGAGCAGGAGAGTGACCCCCCAAGTGTACCCAGGGCAGGAGAGTGACCCCCTAAGTGTACCCAGAGCAGGAGAGTGACCCCCTAATTGTACCCAGGGCAGGAGAGTGACCCCCTCATAGTGCCCAGAGCAGGAGTGTGACCCCCTAAGTGTACCCAGAGCAGGAGAGTGACCCCCTAGGTGTACCCAGAGCAGAAGAGTGACCCCCTAAGTGTATCCAGAGTAGGAGAGTGACCCCCTAAGTGTACCCAGAGGAGTAGAGTGACCCCATCAAAGTACCCAGAGCAGGAGAGTGACCCCCCAAGTGTACCCAGAGCAGGAGAGTGATCCCCTCATAGTGCCCAGAGCAGGAGTGTGACCCCCTAAGTGTACCCAGAGCAGGAGAGTGACCCCCTAGGTGTACCCAGAGCAGGAGAGTGACCCCCTAAGTGTACCCAGAGCAGAAGAGTGACCCCCTAAGTGTATCCAGAGCAGGAGAGTGACCCCCTAAGTGTACCCAGAGAAGGAGTGTGACCCCCTAAGTGTACCCAGAGCAGGAGAGTGATCCCCTCATAGTGCCCAGAGCAGGAGTGTGACCCCCTAAGTGTATCCAGAGCAGGAGAGTGACCCCCTAAGTGTACCCAGAGCAGGAGAGTGACCCCCTAAGTGTACCCAGAGCAGGAGAGTGACCCCCTAAGTGTACCCAGAGCAGGAGAGTGACCCCCTAAGTGTATCTAGAGCAGGAGAGTGACCCCCTAAGTGTACCCAGAGCTGGAGAGTGACCCTCTCAGAGTACCCAGAGCAGGAGATTGACCCCCTAAGTGTACCCAGAGCAGGAGAGTGACCCCCTAAGTGTACCCAGAGCAGGAATGTGACCCCCTAAGTGTACCCAGAGCAGGAGAGTGACCCCCTAAGTGTACCCAGAGCAGGAGAGTGACCCCCTAAGTGTACCCAGAGCAGGAGAGTGACCCCCTAAGTCCACCCAGAGCAGGAGAGTGACCCCCTAAGTCCACCCAGAGCAGGAGAGTGACCCCCTAAGTGTACCCAGAGCAGGAGAGTGACCCCCTAAGTGTACCCAGAGCAGGAGAGTGACCCCCTAAGTGTACCCAGAACAGGAGAGTGACCCCCTAAGTGTACCCAGAACAGGAGAGTGACCCCCTAAGTGTACCCAGAGCAGGAGAGTGACCCCCTAAGTGTACCCAGAGCAGGAGAGTGACCCCCTAAGTGTACCCAGAGCAGGAGCGTGACCCCCTAAGTGTACCCAGAGCAGGAGCGTGACCCCCTAAGTGTATCCAGAGCAGGAGAGTGACCCCCTAAGTGTACCCAGAGGAGTAGAGTGACCCCATCAAAGTACCCAGAGCAGGAGAGTGACCCCCTAAGTGTACCCAGAGCAGGAGAGTGACCCCCTAAGTGTACCCAGAACAGGAGAGTGACCCCCTAAGTGTACCCAGAACAGGAGAGTGACCCCCTAAGTGTACCCAGAGCAGGAGAGTGACCCCCTAAGTGTACCCAGAGCAGGAGAGTGACCCCCTAAGTGTACCCAGAGCAGGAGCGTGACCCCCTAAGTGTACCCAGAGCAGGAGCGTGACCCCCTAAGTGTATCCAGAGCAGGAGAGTGACCCCCTAAGTGTACCCAGATGAGTAGAGTGACCCCATCAAAGTACCCAGAGCAGGAGAGTGACCCCCCAAGTGTACCCAGGGCAGGAGAGTGACCCCCTAAGTGTACCCAGAGCAGGAGAGTGACCCCCTAATTGTACCCAGGGCAGGAGAGTGACCCCCTCATAGTGCCCAGAGCAGGAGTGTGACCCCCTAAGTGTACCCAGAGCAGGAGAGTGACCCCCTAGGTGTACCCAGAGCAGAAGAGTGACCCCCTAAGTGTATCCAGAGCAGGAGAGTGACCCCCTAAGTGTACCCAGAGGAGTAGAGTGACCCCATCAAAGTACCCAGAGCAGGAGAGTGACCCCCCATGTGTACCCAGAGAAGGAGATTGACCCCCTAAGTGTACCCAGGACAGGAGAGGGACCCCTTAAGTGTACCCAGAGCAGGAGAGTGACCCCCTAAGTGTACTCAGTGGAGTAGAGTGACCCCATCAAAGTACCCAGAGCAGAAGAGTGACCCCCTAAGTGTGCCCAGAGCAGGAGAGTGACCCCCTAAGTGTACCCAGAGCAGGAGAGTGACCCCCTAAGTGTACCCAGAGCAGGAGCGTGACCCCCTAAGTGTACCCAGAGCAGGAGCGTGACCCCCTAAGTGTACCCAGAGCAGGAGCGTGACCCCCTAAGTGTACCCAGAGCAGGAGCATGACCCCCTAAGTGTACCCAGAGCAGGAGCGTGACCCCCCAAGTGTACCCAGAGCAGGAGAGTGACTGACCCCCTAAGTGTACCCAGAGCAGGAGCGTGACCCCCTAAGTGTACCCAGAGCAGGAGAGTGACCCCCTAAGTGTACCCAGAGCAGGAGAGTGACCCCCTAAGTGTACCCAGAGAAGGAGAGTGACCCCCTAAGTGTACCCAGAGCAGGAGAGTGACCCCCTAAGTGTACCCAGAGCAGGAGAGTGACCCCTTAAGTGTACCCAGAGCGGGAGAGTGACCCCATCAAAGTACCCAGAGCAGTAGAGTGACCCCCTAAGTGTACCCAGAGAAGGAGAGTGACCCCATCAATGTACCCAGAGCAGGAGAGTGACCCCCTAAGTGTACCCAGAGCAGGAGAGTGACCCCCTAAGTGTACCCAGAGCAGGAGAGTGACCCCTTAAGTGTACCCAGAGCAGGAGAGTGACCCCTTAAGTGTACCCAGAGCAGGAGAGTGACCCCCTAAGTGTACCCAGAGCAGGAGCGTGACACCCCTAAGTGTACCCAGAGCAGGAGCGTGACCCCCTAAGTGTATCCAGAGCAGGAGTGACCCCCTAAGTGTACCCAGAGGAGTAGAGTGACCCCATCAAAGTACCCAGAGCAGGAGAGTGACCCCCCAAGTGTACCCAGAGAAGGAGTGTGACCCCCTAAGTGTACCTAGAGCAGGAGAGTGACCCCCTAAGTGTACCCAGGGCAGGAGAGTGACCCCCTCATAGTGCCCAGAGCAGGAGTGTGACCCCCTAAGTGTACCCAGAGCAGGAGAGTGACCCCCTAAGTGTATCCAGAGCAGGAGAGTGACCCCCTAAGTGTACCCAGAGGAGTAGAGTGACCCATCAAAGTACCCAGAGCAGGAGAGTGACCCCCCAAGTGTACCCAGAGAAGGAGTGTGACCCCCTAAGTGTACCCAGAGCAGGAGAGTGACCCCCTAAGTGTACCCAGAGCAGGAGAGTGACCCCCCTAAGTGTACCCAGAGCAGGAGAGTGACCCCCTAAGTGTACCCAGAGCAGGAGAGTGACCCCCTAAGTGTACCCAGAGCAGGAGAGTGACCCTCTAAGTGTGCCCAGAGCAGGAGAGTGACCCTCTAAGTGTACCCAGAGCAGGAGAGTGACCCCCTAAGTGTACCCAGGGCAGGAGAGTGACCCCCTAAGTGTACCCAGAGCAGGAGAGTGACCCCCTAATTGTACCCAGGGCAGGAGAGTGACCCCCTCATAGTGCCCAGAGCAGGAGTGGCACCCCCTAAGTGTACCCAGAGCAGGAGAGTGACCCCCTAGGTGTACCCAGAGCAGAAGAGTGACCCCCTAAGTGTATCCAGAGCAGGAGAGTGACCCCCTAAGTGTACCCAGAGCAGGAGAGTGACCCCCTAAGTGTACCCAGAGCAGGAGCGTGACCCCCTAAGTGTACCCAGAGCAGGTGAGTGACCCCCTAAGTGTACCCAGAGGAGTAGAGTGACCCCATCAAAGTACCCAGAGCAGGAGAGTGACCCCCCAAGTGTACCCAGAGAAGGAGTGTGACCCCCTAAGTGTACCCAGAGCAGGAGAGTGACCCCCTAAGTGTACCCAGAGGAGTAGAGTGACCCCATCAAAGTACCCAGAGCAGGAGAGTGACCCCCCAAGTGTACCCAGAGAAGGAGTGTGACCCCCTAAGTGTATCCAGAGCAGGAGAGTGACCCCCTAAGTGTACCCAGAGGAGTAGAGTGACCCCATCAAAGTACCCAGAGCAGGAGAGTGACCCCCCAAGTGTACCCAGAGAAGGAGTGTGACCCCCTAAGTGTACCCAGAGCAGGAGAGTGACCCCCTAAGTGTACCCAGGGCAGGAGAGTGACGCCCTCATAGTTCCCAGAGCAGGAGTGTGACCCCCTAAGTGTACCCAGAGCAGGAGAGTGACCCCCTAGGTGTACCCAGAGCAGGAGAGTGACCCCCTAAGTGTACCCAGAGCAGAAGAGTGACCCCCTAAGTGTATCCAGAGCAGGAGAGTGACCCCCTAAGTGTACCCAGAGTAGGAGAGTGACCCCCTAAGTGTACCCAGAGCAGGAGAGTGACCCCCTAAGTGTATCCAGAGCAGGAGAGTGACCCCCTAAGTGTACCCAGAGCTGGAGAGTGACCCTCTCAGAGTACCCAGAGCAGGAGAGTGACCCCCTAAGTGTACCCAGAGCAGGAGAGTGACCCCCTAAGTGTACCCAGAGCAGGAGAGTGACCCCCTAAGTGTACCCAGAGCAGGAGAGTGACCCCCTAAGTGTACCCAGAGCAGGAATGTGACCCCCTAAGTGTACCCAGAGCAGGAGAGTGACCCCCTAAGTGTACCCAGAGCAGGAGAGTGACCCCCTAAGTGTACCCAGAGCAGAAGAGTGACCCCCTAAGTGTACCCAGAGCAGGAGAGTGACCCTCTAAGTGTACCCAGAGCAGGAGAGTGACCCCCTAAGTGTACCCAGGGCAGGAGAGTGACCCCCTAAGTGTACCCAGAGCAGGAGAGTGACCCCCTAATTGTACCCAGGGCAGGAGAGTGACGCCCTCATAGTGCCCAGAGCAGAAGTGTGACCCCCTAAGTGTACCCAGAGCAGGAGAGTGACCCCCTAAGTGTACCCAGAGCAGAAGAGTGACCCCCTAAGTGTATCCAGAGCAGGAGAGTGACCCCCTAAGTGTACCCAGAGCAGGAGAGTGACCCCCTAAGTGTACCCAGAGCAGGAGCGTGACCCCCTAAGTGTACCCAGAGCAGGAGCGTGACCCCCTAAGTGTATCCAGAGCAGGAGAGTGACCCCCCTAAGTGTACCCAGAGGAGTAGAGTGACCCCATCAAAGTACCCAGAGCAGGAGAGTGACCCCCCAAGTGTACCCAGAGGAGTGTGACCCCCTAAGTGTACCCAGAGCAGGAGAGTGACCCCCTAAGTGTACCCAGAGCAGGAGAGTGACCCTCTAAGTGTACCCAGAGCAGGAGCGTGACCCCCCAAGTGTACCCAGGGCAGGAGAGTGACCCCCTAAGTGTACCCAGAGAAGGAGTGTGACCCCCCAAGTGTACCCAGAGAAGGAGAGTGACCCCCTAAGTGTACCCAGAGCAGGAGAGTGACCCCCTAAGTGTACCCAGAGCAGGAGAGTGACCCCCTAAGTGTACCCAGAGCAGGAGAGTGACCCCCTAAGTGTACCCAGAGCAGGAGAGTGACCCCCTAAGTGTACCCAGAGCAGGAGAGTGACCCCCTAAGTGTACCCAGAGCAGGAGAGTGACCCTCTAAGTGTACCCAGAGCAGGAGAGTGACCCCCTAAGTCCACCCAGAGCAGGAGAGTGACCCCCTAAGTGTACCCAGAGCAGGAGAGTGACCCCCTAAGTGTACCCAGGGCAGGAGAGTGACCCCCTAAGTGTACCCAGGGCAGGAGAGTGACCCCCTAAGTGTACCCAGAGCAGGAGAGTGACCCCCTAATTGTACCCAGGGCAGGAGAGTGACCCCCTCATAGTGCCCAGAGCAGGAGTGTGACCCCCTAAGTGTACCCAGAGCAGGAGAGTGACCCCCTAGGTGTACCCAGAGCAGAAGAGTGACCCCCTAAGTGTATCCAGAGCAGGAGAGTGACCCCCTAAGTGTACCCAGAGCAAGAGAGTGACCCCCTAAGTGTACCAAGAGCAGGAGAGTGACCCCCTAAGTGTACCCAGAGCAGGAATGTGACCCCCTAAGTGTACCCAGAGCAGGAGAGTGACCCCCTAAGTGTACCCAGAGCAGGAGAGTGACCCCCTAAGTGTAGCCAGAGCAGGAGAGTGACCCCCTAAGTGTACCCAGAGCAGGGGAGTGACCCTCTAAGTGTACCCAGAGCAGGAGAGTGACCCCCTAAGTGTACCCAGGGCAGGAGAGTGACCCCATAAGTGTACCCAGAGCAGGAGAGTGACCCCCTAATTGTACCCAGGGCAGGAGAGTGACCCCCTCATAGTGCCCAGAGCAGGAGTGTGACCCCCTAAGTGTACCCAGAGCAGGAGAGTGACCCCCTAGGTGTACCCAGAGCAGGAGAGTGACCCCCTAGGTGTACCCAGAGCAGAAGAGTGACCCCCTAAGTGTATCCAGAGCAGAAGAGTGACCCCCTAAGTGTATCCAGAGCAGGAGAGTGACCCCCTAAGTGTACCCAGAGCAGGAGAGTGACCCCCTAAGTGTACCCAGAGCAGGAGCGTGATCCCCCAAGTGTATCCAGAGCAGGAGAGTGACCCCCTAAGTGTACCCAGAGGAGTAGAGTGACCCCATCAAAGTACCCAGAGCAGGAGAGTGACCCCCCAAGTGTACCCAGAGAAGGAGCGTGACCCCCTAAGTGTACCCAGAGCAGGAGAGTGACCCCCTAAGTTTACCCAGGGCAGGAGAGTGACCCCCTCATAGTGCCCAGAGCAGGAGTGTGACCCCCTAAGTGTACCCAGAGCAGGAGAGTGACCCCCTAAGTGTACCCAGAGCAGGAATGTGACCCCCTAAGTGTACCCAGAGCAGAAGAGTGACCCCCTAAGTGTATCCAGAGCAGGAGAGTGACCCCCTAAGTGTACCCAGAGCAGGAGAGTGACCCCCTAAGTGTACCCAGAGCAGGAGAGTGACCCCCTAAGTGTACCCAGAACAGGAGAGTGACCCCCTAAGTGTACCCAGAGAAGGAGAGTGACCCCCTAAGTGTACCCAGAGCAGGAGAGTGACCCCCTAAGTCCACCCAGAGCAGGAGAGTGACCCCCTAAGTCAACCCAGAGCAGGAGAGTGACCCCCTAAGTGTACCCAGAGCAGGAGAGTGACCCCCTAAGTGTACCCAGAGCAGGAGAGTGACCCCCTAAGTCCACCCAGAGCAGGAGAGTGACCCCCTAAGTGTACCCAGAGCAGGAGAGTGACCCCCTAAGTGTACCCAGAACAGGAGAGTGACCCCCTAAGTGTACCCAGAGCAGGAGAGTGACCCCCTAAGTGTACCCAGAGCAGGAGCGTGACCCCCTAAGTGTACCCAGAGCAGGAGAGTGACCCCCTAAGTGTACCCAGAGCAGGAGAGTGACCCCCTAAGTGTACCCAGAGCAGGAGAGTGACCCCCTAAGTGTACCCAGAGCAGGAGAGTGACCCCCTAAGTGTACCCAGAGCAGGAGAGTGACCCTCTAAGTGTGCCCAGAGCAGGAGAGTGACCCTCTAAGTGTGCCCAGAGCAGGAGAGTGACCCTCTAAGTGTGCCCAGAGCAGGAGAGTGACCCTCTAAGTGTGCCCAGAGCAGGAGACTGACCCTCTAAGTGTACCCAGAACAGGAGAGTGACCCCCTAAGTGTACCCAGAGAAGGAGAGTGACCCCCTAAGTGTACCCAGAGCAGGAGAGTGACCCCCTAAGTCCACCCAGAGCAGGAGAGTGACCCCCTAAGTCCACCCAGAGCAGGAGAGTGACCCCCTAAGTGTACCCAGAGCAGGAGAGTGACCCCCTAAGTGTACCCAGAACAGGAGAGTGACCCCCCAAGTGTACCCAGAGCAGGAGAGTGACCCCCTAAGTGTACCCAGAGCAGGAGCGTGACCCCCTAAGTGTACCCAGAGCAGGAGAGTGACCCCCTAAGTGTACCCAGAGCAGGAGAGTGACCCCCTAAGTGTACCCAGAGCAGGAGAGTGACCCCCTAAGTGTACCCAGAGCAGGAGAGTGACCCCCTAAGTGTACCCAGTGCAGGAGAGTGACCCCCTAAGAGTGCCCAGAGCCAGAGAGTGACCCCCTCAGAGTGCCCAGAGCCGGAGAGTGATCCCCTCAGAGTGCCCCGAGCATGAGAATGACCCCCTAAGTGTACCCAGAGCAGGATAGTGACCCCCTAAGTGCACCCAGAGCAGGAGAGTGACCCCCTAAGTGCACCCAGAGCAGGAGAGTGACCCCCCAAGTGCACCCAGAGCAGGAGAGTGACCCCCCAAGTGTACCCAGGACAGGAGAGGGACCCCTTAAGTGTACCCAGAGCAGGAGAGTGACCCCATAAGTGTACTCAGTGGAGTAGAGTGACCTCATCAAAGTACCCAGAGCAGAAGAGTGACCCCTTAAGTGTACCCAGAGCAGGAGAGTGACCCCCTAAGTGTACCCAGAGCAGGAACGTGACCCCCTAAGTGTACCCAGAGCAGGAACGTGACCCCCTAAGTGTACCCAGAGCAGGAGCGTGACCCCCTAAGTGTACCCAGAGCAGGAGCGTGACCCCCTAAGTGTACCCAGAGCAGGAGCGTGACCCCCTAAGTGTACCTAGAGCAGGACCGTGACCCCCTAAGTGTACCCAGAGCAGGAGAGTGACTGACCCCCTAAGTGTACCCAGAGCAGGAGCGTGACCCCCTAAGTGTACCCAGAGCAGGAGCGTGACCCCCTAAGTGTATCCAGAGCAGGAGAGTGACCCCCTAAGTGTATCCAGAGCAGGAGAGTGACCCCCTAAGTGTACCCAGAGCAGGAGAGTGACCCCCCCTAAGTGTACCCAGAGGAGTAGAGTGACCCCATCAAAGTACCCAGAGCAGTAGAGTGACCCCCTAAGTGTACCCAGGAAAGGAGAGGGACCCCTTAAGTGTACCCAGAGCAGGAGAGTGACCCCCTAAGTGTACCCAGAGGAGTAGAGTGACCCCATCAAAGTACCCAGAGCAGTAGAGTGACCCCCTAAGTGTACCCAGAGAAGGAGAGTGACCCCATCAACGTACCCAGAGCAGGAGAGTGACCCCCTAAGTGTACCCAGGACAGGAGAGGGACCCCTTAAGTGTACCCAGAGAAGGAGAGTGACCCCCTAAGTGTACTCAGTGGAGTAGAGTGACCCCATAAAAGTACCCAGAGCAGAAGAGTGACCCCCTAAGTGTGCCCAGAGCAGGAGAGTGACCCCCTAAGTGTACCCAGAGCAGGAGAGTGACCCCCTAAGTGTACCCAGAGCAGGAGAGTGACCCCCTAATTGTACCCAGGGCAGGAGAGTGACCCCCTCATAGTGCCCAGAGCAGGAGAGTGACCCCCTAAGTGTACCCAGAGCAGGAGAGTGACCCCCTAAGTGTACCCAGAGCAGGAGAGTGACCCCCTAAGTGTACCCAGAGCAGGAGAGTGACCCCCTAAGTGTATCTAGAGCAGGAGAGTGAACCCCTAAGTGTACCCAGAGCAGGAGAGTGAACCCCTAAGTGTATCCAGAGCAGGAGAGTGACCCCCTAAGTGTACCCAGAGCAGGAGAGTGACCCCCTAAGTGTATCCAGAGCAGGAGAGTGACCCCCTAAATGTACCCAGAGCTGGAGAGTGACCCTCTCAGAGTACCCAGAGCAGGAGAGTGACCCCTAAGTGTACCCAGAGCAGGAGAGTGACCCCCTAAGTGTACCCAGAGAAGGAGAGTGACCCCCTAAGTGTACCCAGAGCAGGAGAGTGACCCCCTAAGTGTACCCAGAGCAGGAGAGTGACCCGCTAAGTGTACCCAGAGCAGGAGAGGGAGGGCCCCCCTAAGTGTACCCAGAGCAGGAGAGTGACCCCTAAGTGTACCCAGAGCAGGAGAGTGACCCCCTAAGTGTACCCAGAGAAGGAGAGTGACCCCCTAAGTGTACCCAGAGCAGGAGAGTGACCCCCTAAGTGTACCCAGGACAGGAGAGGGACCCCTTAAGTGTACCCAGAGAAGGAGAGTGACCCCTTAAGTGTACTCAGTGGAGTAGAGTGACCCCATAAAAGTACCCAGAGCAGAAGAGTGACCCCCTAAGTGTGCCCAGAGCAGGAGAGTGACCCTCTAAGTGTAACCAGAGCAGGAGAGTGACCCCCTAAGTGTACCCAGAGCAGGAGAGTGACCCCCTAAGTGTACCCAGAGCAGGAGAGTGACCCCCTAATTGTACCCAGGGCAGGAGAGTGACCCCCTCATAGTGCCCAGAGCAGGAGAGTGACCCCCTCATAGTGCCCAGAGCAGGAGAGTGACCCCCTAAGTGTACCCAGAGCAGGAGAGTGACCCCCTAAGTGTACCCAGAGCAGGAGAGTGACCCCCTAAGTGTACCCAGAGAAGGAGAGTGACCCCATCAACGTACCCAGAGCAGGAGAGTGACCCCCTAAGTGTACCCAGGACAGGAGAGGGACCCCTTAAGTGTACCCAGAGAAGGAGAGTGACCCCCTAAGTGTACTCAGTGGAGTAGAGTGACCCCATAAAAGTACCCAGAGCAGAAGAGTGACCCCCTAAGTGTGCCCAGAGCAGGAGAGTGACCCTCTAAGTGTAACCAGAGCAGGAGAGTGACCCCCTAAGTGTACCCAGAGCAGTAGAGTGACCCCCTAAGTGTACCCAGAGCAGGAGAGTGACCCCCTAATTGTACCCAGGGCAGGAGAGTGACCCCCTCATAGTGCCCAGAGCAGGAGAGTGACCCCCTAAGTGTACCCAGAGCAGGAGAGTGACCCCCTAAGTGTACCCAGAGCAGGAGAGTGACCCCCTAAGTGTACCCAGAGCAGAAGAGTGACCCCCTAAGTGTATCCAGAGCAGGAGCGTGACCCCCTAAGTGTACCCAGAGCAGGAGCGTGACCCCCTAAGTGTATCCAGAGCAGGAGAGTGACCCCCTAAGTGTATCCAGAGCAGGAGAGTGACCCCCTAAGTGTACCCAGAGCAGGAGAGTGACCCCCCCTAAGTGTACCCAGAGGAGTAGAGTGACCCCATCAAAGTACCCAGAGCAGTAGAGTGACCCCCTAAGTGTACCCAGGAAAGGAGAGGGACCCCTTAAGTGTACCCAGAGCAGGAGAGTGACCCCCTAAGTGTACCCAGAGGAGTAGAGTGACCCCATCAAAGTACCCAGAGCAGTAGAGTGACCCCCTAAGTGTACCCAGAGAAGGAGAGTGACCCCATCAACGTACCCAGAGCAGGAGAGTGACCCCCTAAGTGTACCCAGGACAGGAGAGGGACCCCTTAAGTGTACCCAGAGAAGGAGAGTGACCCCCTAAGTGTACTCAGTGGAGTAGAGTGACCCCATAAAAGTACCCAGAGCAGAAGAGTGACCCCCTAAGTGTGCCCAGAGCAGGAGAGTGACCCTCTAAGTGTAACCAGAGCAGGAGAGTGACCCCCTAAGTGTACCCAGAGCAGGAGAGTGACCCGCTAAGTGTACCCAGAGCAGGAGAGTGACCCCCTAATTGTACCCAGGGCAGGAGAGTGACCCCCTCATAGTGCCCAGAGCAGGAGAGTGACCCCCTAAGTGTACCCAGAGCAGGAGAGTGACCCCCTAAGTGTACCCAGAGCAGGAGAGTGACCCCCTAAGTGTACCCAGAGCAGGAGAGTGACCCCCTAAGTGTATCTAGAGCAGGAGAGTGAACCCCTAAGTGTACCCAGAGCAGGAGAGTGAACCCCTAAGTGTATCCAGAGCAGGAGAGTGACCCCCTAAGTGTACCCAGAGCAGGAGAGTGACCCCCTAAGTGTATCCAGAGCAGGAGAGTGACCCCCTAAATGTACCCAGAGCAGGAGAGTGACCCCCTAAGTGTACCCAGAGCAGGAGAGTGACCCCCTAAGTGTACCCAGAGCAGGAGAGTGACCCGCTAAGTGTACCAAGAGCAGGAGAGGGAGGGCCCCCCTAAGTGTACCCAGAGCAGGAGAGTGACCCCCTAAATGTACCCAGAGCAGGAGAGTGACCCCCTAAGTGTACCCAGAGCAGGAGCGTGACCCCCTAAGTGTATCCAGAGCAGGAGAGTGACCCCCTAAGTGTACCCAGAGCAGGAGAGTGACCCCCTAAGTGTATCCAGAGCAGGAGAGTGACCCCCTAAGTGTACCCAGAGGAGTAGAGTGACCCCATCAAAGTACCCAGAGCAGGAGAGTGACCCCCCAAGTGTACCCAGAGCAGGAGAGTGACCCCCTAAGTGTACCCAGAGCAGGAGAGTGACCCCCTAAGTGTACCCAGAGCAGGAGAGTGACCCCCTAAGTGTACCCAGAGCAGGAGAGTGACCCCCCTAAGTGTACCCAGAGCAGGAGAGTGACCCTCTAAGTGTGCCCAGAGCAGGAGAGTGACCCTCTAAGTGTACCCAGAGCAGGAGAGTGACCCTCTAAGTGTACCCAGAGCAGGAGAGTGACCCCCTAAGTGTACCCAGAGAAGGAGAGTGACCCCTTAATTGTACCCAGGGCAGGAGAGTGACCCCCTCATAGTGCCCAGAGCAGGAGTGTGACCCCCTAAGTGTACCCAGAGCAGGAGAGTGACCCCCTAAGAGTGCCCAGAGCTAGAGAGTGACCCCCTCAGAGTGCCCAGAGCCGGAGAGTGATCCCCTCAGAGTGCCCAGAGCAGGAGAGTGACCCCCTAAGTGTACCCAGAGCAGGAGTGACCCCCTAAGTGTACCCAGAGCAGGAGAGTGACCCCCTAATTGTACCCAGAGCAGGAGAGTGACCCCCTAAGTGCACCCAGAGCAGGAGAGTGACCCCCTAAGTGCACCCAGAGCAGGAGAGTGACCCCCTAAGTGCACCCAGAGCAGGAGAGTGACCCCCTAAGTGCACCCAGAGCAGGAGAGTGACCCCCTAAGTGCACCCAGAGCAGGAGAGTAACCCCCTAAGTGTACCCAGGACAGGAGAGGGACCCCTTAAGTGTACCCAGGACAGGAGAGGGACCCCTTAAGTGTACCCAGAGCAGAAGAGTGACCCCCTAAGTGTACTCAGTGGAGTAGAGTGACCCCATCAAAGTACCCAGAGCAGAAGAGTGACCCCCTAAGTGTACCCAGAGCTGGAGAGTGACCCCCTAAGTGTACCCAGAGCTGGAGAGTGACCCCCTAAGTGTACCCAGAGCAGGAGAGTGACCCCCCAAGTGTACCCAGAGAAGGAGAGTGACCCCCTAGGTGTACCCAGAGCAGGAGAGTGACCCCCTAAGTGTACCCAGAGCAGAAGAGTGACCCCCTAAGTGTATCCAGAGCAGGAGAGTGACCCCCTAAGTGTACCCAGAGCAGGAGAGTGACCCCCTAAGTGTACCCAGAGCAGGAGAGTGACCCCCTAAGTGTATCCAGAGCAGGAGAGTGACCCCCTAAGTGTACCCAGAGCTGGAGAGTGACCCTCTCAGAGTACCCAGAGCAGGAGAGTGACCCCCTAAGTGTACCCAGAGCAGGAGAGTGACCCCCTAAGTGTACCCAGAGCAGGAATGTGACCCCCTAAGTGTACCCAGAGCAGGAGAGTGACCCCCTAAGTGTACCCAGAGCAGGAGAGTGACCCCCTAAGTGTACCCAGAGCAGGAGAGTGACCCCCTAAGTGTACCCAGAGCAGGAGAGTGACCCCCTAAGTGTACCCAGGGCAGGAGAGTGACCCCCTAAGTGTACCCAGAGCAGGAGAGTGACCCCCTAATTGTACCCAGGGCAGGAGAGTGACCCCCTCATAGTGCCCAGAGCAGAAGTGTGACCCCCTAAGTGTACCCAGAGCAGGAGAGTGACCCCCTAGGTGTACCCAGAGCAGAAGAGTGACCCCCTAAGTGTATCCAGAGCAGGAGAGTGACCCCCTAAGTGTACCCAGAGCAGGAGAGGGACCCCAGTGTACCCAGAGCAGGAGCGTGACCCCCTAAGTGTACCCAGAGCAGGAGCGTGACCCCCTAAGTGTATCCAGAGCAGGAGAGTGACCCCCTAAGTGTACCCAGAGGAGTAGAGTGACCCCATCAAAGTACCCAGAGCAGGAGAGTGACCCCCCAAGTGTACCCAGAGAAGGAGTGTGACCCCCTAAGTGTACCTAGAGCAGGAGAGTGACCCCCTAAGTGTACCCAGGGCAGGAGAGTGACCCCCTCATAGTGCCCAGAGCAGGAGTGTGACCCCCTAAGTGTACCCAGAGCAGGAGAGTGACCCCCTAAGTGTACCCAGAGCAGGAATGTGACCCCCTAAGTGTACCCAGAGCAGAAGAGTGACCCCCTAAGTGTATCCAGAGCAGGAGAGTGACCCCCTAAGTGTATCCAGAGCAGGAGAGTGACCCCCTAAGTGTACCCAGAGCAGGAGAGTGACCCCCTAAGTGTACCCAGAGCAGGAGAGTGACCCCCTAAGTGTATCCAGAGCAGGAGAGTGACCCCCTAAGTGTACCCAGAACAGGAGAGTGACGCCCTAAGTGTACCCAGAGCAAGAGAGTGACGCCCTAAGTGTACCCAGAGCAGGAGAGTGACCCTCTAAGTGTGCCCAGAGCAGGAGAGTGACCCTCTAAGTGTACCCAGAGCAGGAGAGTGACCCTCTAAGTGTACCCAGAGCAGGAGAGTGACCCCCTAAGTGTACCCAGAGAAGGAGAGTGACCCCTTAATTGTACCCAGGGCAGGAGAGTGACCCCCTCATAGTGCCCAGAGCAGGAGTGTGACCCCCTAAGTGTACCCAGAGCAGGAGAGTGACCCCCTAGGTGTACCCAGAGCAGGAGAGTGACCCCCTAAGTGTACCCAGAGAAGGAGAGTGACCCCCTAAGTGTATCCAGAGCAGGAGAGTGACCCCCTAAGTGTACCCAGAGCAGGAGAGTGACCCCCTAAGTGTACCCAGAGCTGGAGAGTGACCCTCCCAGAGTACCCAGAGCAGGAGAGTGACCCCCTAAGTGTACCCAGAGCAGGAGAGTGACCCTCTAAGTGTACCCAGAGCAGGAATGTGACCCCCTAAGTGTACCCAGAGCAGGAGAGTGACCCTCTAAGTGTACCCAGAGCAGGAGCGTGACCCCCTAAGTCCACCCAGAGCAGGAGAGTGACCCCCTAAGTCCACCCAGAGCAGGAGAGTGACCCCCTAAGTGTACCCAGAGCAGGAGAGTGACCCCCTAAGTGTACCCAGAACAGGAGAGTGACCCCCTAAGTGTACCCAGATCAGGGGAGTGACCCCCTAAGTGTACCCAGAGCCAGAGAGTGACCCCCCCAGAGTGCCCAGAGCCGGAGAGTGATCCCCTCAGAGTGCCCCGAGCAGGAGAATGACCCCCTAAGTGTACCCAGAGCAGGAGAGTGACCCACTAAGTGCACCCAGAGCAGGAGAGTGACCCACTAAGTGCACCCAGAGCAGGAGAGTGACCCCCTAAGTGCGCCCAGAGCAGGAGAGTGACCCCCTAAGTGCACCCAGAGCAGGAGAGTGACCCACTAAGTGTACCCAGGACAGGAGAGGGACCCCTTAAGTGTACCCAGAGCAGGAGAGTGACCCCCTAAGTGTACTCAGTGGAGTAGAGTGACCCCATCAAAGTACCCAGAGCAGAAGAATGACCCCTTAAGTGTGCCCAGAGCAGAAGAGTGACCCCCTAAGTGTACCCAGAGGAGTAGAGTGACCCCATCAAAGTACCCAGAGCAGGAGAGTGACCCCCTAAGTGTACCCAGAGCAGGAAAGTGACCCCCTAAGTGTACCCAGAGCAGGAGAGTGACCCCCTAAGTGTACCCAGAGCAGGAGAGTGACCCCCTAAGTGTACCCAGAGCAGGAGCGTGACCCCTTAAGTGTGCCCAGAGCAGAAGAGTGACCCCCTAAGTGTACCCAGAGCAGGAGAGTGACCCCCTAAGTGTACCCAGAGCAGGAATGTGACCCCCTAAGTGTACCCAGAGCAGGAACGTGACCCCCTAAGTGTACCCAGAGCAGGAGAGTGACCCCCTAAGTGTACCCAGAGCAGGAGAGTGACCCCCTAAGTGTACCCAGAGCAGGAGCGTGACCCCCTAAGTGTACCCAGAGCAGGAGCGTGACCCCCTAAGTGTACCCAGAGCAGGAGAGTGACCCCCTAAGTCCACCCAGAGCAGGAGAGTGACCCCCTAAGTCCACCCAGAGCAGGAGAGTGACCCCCTAAGTGTACCCAGAGCAGGAGAGTGACCCCCTAAGTGTACCCAGAACAGGAGAGTGACCCCCTAAGTGTACCCAGAGCAGGAGAGTGACCCCCTAAGTGTACCCAGAGCAGGAGCGTGACCCCCTAAGTGTACCCAGAGCAGGAGCGTGACCCCCTAAGTGTACCCAGAGCAGGAGCGTGACCCCATAAGTGTACCCAGAGGAGTAGTGACCCCATCAAAGTACCCAGAGCAGAAGAGTGACCCCCTAAGTGTGCCCAGAGCAGGGGAGTGACCCCCTAAGTGTGCCCAGAGCAGGAGAGTGACCCCCTAAGTGTACCCAGAGCAGGAGAGTGACCCCCTAAGTGTACCCAGAGCAGGAGCGTGACCCCCTAAGTGTACCCAGAGCAGGAGCGTGACCCCCTAAGTGTATCCAGAGCAGGAGAGTGACACCCTAAGTGTACCCAGAGGAGCAGAGTGACCCCATCAAAGTACCCAGAGCAGGAGAGTGACCCCCTAAGTGTACCCAGAGCAGGAGAGTAACCCCTTAAGTGTACCCAGAGCAGGAGAGTAACCCCCTAAGTGTAACCAGAGCAGGAGAGTGACCCCCTAAGTGTACAAAGAGCAGGAGAGTAACCCCCTAAGTGTACCCAGAGCAGGAGAGTGACCCCGTAAGTGTACTCAGAGCAGGTAAGTGACCCCCTAAGTGTACCCAGAGCAGGAGAGTGACCCCCTAAGTGTACCCAGAGCAGGAGAGTGACCCCCTAAGAGTGCCCAGAGCCAGAGAGTAATCCCCTCAGAGTGCCCAGAGCAGGAGAGTGACCCCCTAAGTGTACCCAGAGCAGGAAAGTGACCCCCTAAGTGTACCCAGAGCAGGAGAGTGACCCCCTAAGTGTACCCAGAGCAAGAGAGTGACCCCCTAAGTGTACCCAGAGCAGGAATGTGACCCCCTAAGTGTACCCAGAGCAGGAGAGTGACCCCCTAAGTGTACCCAGAGCAGGAGAGTGAACCCCTAAGTGTACCCAGAGCAGGAGAGTGACCCCCTAAGTCCACCCAGAGCAGGAGAGTGAACCCCTAAGTGTACCCAGAGCAGGAGAGTGACCCCCTAAGTCCACCCAGAGCAGGAGAGTGACCTCCTAAGTGTACCCAGAACAGGAGAGTGACCCCCTAAGTGTACCCAGAGCAGGAGAGTGACCCCCTAAGTGTACCCAGAGCAGGAGAGTGACCCCCTAAGTGTACCCAGAGCAGGAGCGTGACCCCCTAAGTGTACCCAGAGCAGGAGCGTGACCCCCTAAGTGTATCCAGAGCAGGAGAGTGACCCCCTAAGTGTACCCAGAGGAGTAGAGTGACCCCATCAAAGTACCCAGAGCAGGAGAGTGACCCCCCAAGTGTACCCAGAGAAGGAGTGTGACCCCCTAAGTGTACCCAGAGCAGGAGAGTGACCCCCTAAGTGTACCCAGAGCAGGAGAGTGACCCCCTAAGTGTACCCAGAGCAGGAGAGTGACCCCCTAAGTGTACCCAGAGCAGGAGAATGACCCCCTAAGTGTACCCAGAGCAGGAGAGTGACCCCCTAAGTGTACCCAGAGCAGGAGAGTGACCCCCTAAGTGTATCCAGAGCAGGAGAGTGACCCCCTAAGTGTACCCAGAACAGGAGAGTGACCCCCTAAATGTACCCAGAGCAGGAGAGTGACCCCCTAAGTGTACCCAGAGCAGGAGAGTGACCCCCTAAGTGTACCCAGAGCAGGAGAGTGACCCCCTAAGTCCACCCAGAGCAGGAGAGTGACCCCCTAAGTGTACCCAGAGCAGGAGAGTGACCCCCTAAGTGTACCCAGAGCAGGAGCGTGACCCCCTAAGTGTACCCAGAGCAGGAGCGTGACCCCCTAAGTGTACCCAGAGCAGGAGCGTGACCCCCTAAGTGTATCCAGAGCAGGAGAGTGACCCCCTAAGTGTACCCAGAGCAGGAGAGTGACCCCCTAAGTGTATCCAGAGCAGGAGAGTGACCCCCTAAGTGTACCCAGAGCAGGAGAGTGACCCCCTAAGTGTATCCAGAGCAGGAGAGTGACCCCCTAAGTGTACCCAGAGGAGTAGAGTGACCCCATCAAAGTACCCAGAGCAGGAGCGTGACCCCCTAAGTGTACCCAGAGCAGGAGCGTGACCCCCTAAGTGTACCCAGAGCAGGAGAGTGACCCCCTAAGTGTACCCAGAGCAGGAGAGTGACCCCCTAAGTGTACCCAGAGCAGGAGAGTGACCCCCTAAGTGTACCCAGAGCAGGAGCGGGACCCCCTAAGTGTACCCAGAGCAGGAGAGTGACCCCCTAAGTGTACCCAGAGCAGGAGAGTGACCCTCTAAGTGTGCCCAGAGCAGGAGAGTGACCCTCTAAGTGTACCCAGAGCAGGAGAGTGACCCTCTAAGTGTACCCAGAGCAGGAGAGTGACCCCCTAAGTGTACCCAGAGAAGGAGAGTGACCCCTTAATTGTACCCAGGGCAGGAGAGTGACCCCCTCATAGTGCCCAGAGCAGGAGTGTGACCCCCTAAGTGTACCCAGAGCAGGAGAGTGACCCCCTAGGTGTACCCAGAGCAGGAGAGTGACCCCCTAAGTGTACCCAGAGCAGGAGAGTGACCCTGTAAGTGTACCCAGAACAGGAGTGTGACCCCCTAAGTGTACCCAGAGCAGGAGAGTGACCCCCTAAGTGTACCCAGAGCAGGAGAGTGACCCCCTAAGTGTACCCAGAGCAGGAGAGTGACCCCCTAAGAGTGCCCAGAGCCAGAGAGTGACCCCCTCAGAGTGCCCAGAGCCGGAGAGTGATCCCCTCAGAGTGCCCCGAGCAGGAGAATGACCCCCTAAGTGTACCCAGAGCAGGAGAGTGACCCACTAAGTGCACCCAGAGCAGGAGAGTGACCCCCTAAGTGCGCCCAGAGCAGGAGAGTGACCCCCTAAGTGCACCCAGAGCAGGAGAGTGACCCACTAAGTGTACCCAGGACAGGAGAGGGACCCCTTAAGTGTACCCAGAGCAGGAGAGTGACCCCCTAAGTGTACTCAGTGGAGTAGAGTGACCCCATCAAAGTACCCAGAGCAGAAGAGTGACCCCTTAAGTGTGCCCAGAGCAGAAGAGTGACCCCCTAAGTGTACCCAGAGCAGGAGAGTGACCCCCTAAGTGTACCCAGAGCAGGAATGTGACCCCCTAAGTGTACCCAGAGCAGGAACGTGACCCCCTAAGTGAACCCAGAGCAGGAGCGTGACCCCCTAAGTGAACCCAGAGCAGGAGCGTGACCCCCTAAGTGTACCCAGAGCAGGAGCGTGACCCCCTAAGTGTACCCAGAGCAGGAGAGTGACTGACCCCCTAAGTGTACCCAGAGCAGGAGAGTGACCCCCTAAGTGTACCCAGAGCAGGAGAGTGACCCCCTAAGAGTGCCCAGAGCCAGAGAGTGACCCCCTCAGAGTGCCCAGAGCCAGAGAGTAATCCCCTCAGAGTGCCCAGAGCAGGAGAGTGACCCCCTAAGTGTACCCAGAGCAGGAAAGTGACCCCCTAAGTGTACCCAGAGCAGGAGAGTGACCCCTTAAGTGTACCCAGAGCAGGAGAGTGACCCCCTAAGTGTACCCAGAGCAGGACAGTGACCCCCTAAGTGTACCCAGAGCAGGAGAGTAACACCCTAAGTATACCCAGAGCAGGAGAGTGACCCCGTAAGTGTACCCAGAGCAGGAGAGTGACCCCCTAAGTGTACCCAGAGCAGGAGAGTGACCCCGTAAGTGTACCCAGAGCAGGAGAGTGACCCCCTAAGTGTACCCAGAGCAGGAGAGTGACCCCCTAAGTGTACCCAGAGCAGGAGAGTGACCCCCTAAGTGTACCCAGAACAGGAGAGTGACCCCCTAAGTGTACCCAGAGCAGGAGAGTGACCCCCTAAGTGTACCCAGAGCAGGAGAGTGACCCCCTAAGTGTACCCAGAGCAGTAAAGTGACCCCCTAAGAGTGCCCAGAGCTAGAGAGTGACCCCCTCAGAGTGCCCAGAGCCGGAGAGTGATCCCCTCAGAGTGCCCAGAGCAGGAGAGTGACCCCCTAAGTGCACCCAGAGCAGGAGAGTGACCCCCTAAGTGCACCCAGAGCAGGAGAGTGACCCCCTAAGTGCACCCAGAGCAGGAGAGTAACCCCCTAAGTGTACCCAGGACAGGAGAGGGACCCCTTAAGTGTACCCAGAGCAGAAGAGTGACCCCCTAAGTGTACTCAGTGGAGTAGAGTGACCCCATCAAAGTACCCAGAGCAGAAGAGTGACCCCCTAAGTGTGCCCAGAGCAGGAGAGTGACCCCCTAAGTGTACCCAGAGCTGGAGAGTGACTCCCTAAGTGTACCCAGAGCAGGAGAGTGACCCCCCAAGTGTACCCAGAGAAGGAGAGTGACCCCCTAGGTGTACCCAGAGCAAGAGAGTGACCCCCTAAGTGTACCCAGAGCAGAAGAGTGACCCCCTAAGTGTACCCAGAGCAGAAGAGTGACCCCCTAAGTGTACCCAGAGCAGGAGAGTGACCCCCTAAGTGTATCCAGAGCAGGAGAGTGACCCCCTAAGTGTACCCAGAGCTGGAGAGTGACCCTCTCAGAGTACCCAGAGCAGGAGAGTGACCCCCTAAGTGTACCCAGAGCAGGAGAGTGACCCCCTAAGTGTACCCAGAGCAGGAATGTGACCCCCTAAGTGTACCCAGAGCAGGAGAGTGACCCCCTAAGTGTACCCAGAGCAGGAGAGTGACCCCCTAAGTATACCCAGAGCAGGAGAGTGACCCTCTAAGTGTACCCAGAGCAGAAGAGTGACCCCCTAAGTGTGCCCAGAGCAGAAGAGTGACCCCCTAAGTGTACCCAGAGCAGGAGAGTGACCCCCTAAGTGTACCCAGAGCAGGAATGTGACCCCCTAAGTGTACCCAGAGCAGGAGCGTGACCCCCTAAGTGTACCCAGAGCAGGAGCGTGACCCCCTAAGTGTACCCAGAGCAGGAGCGTGACCCCCTAAGTGTACCCAGAGCAGGAGAGTGACTGACCCCCTAAGTGTACCCAGAGCAGGAGAGTGACCCCCTAAGTGTACCCAGAGCAGGAGAGTGACCCCCTAAGAGTGCCCAGAGCCAGAGAGTGACCCCCTCAGAGTGCCCAGAGCCAGAGAGTAATCCCCTCAGAGTGCCCAGAGCAGGAGAGTGACCCCCTAAGTGTACCCAGAGCAGGAAAGTGACCCCCTAAGTGCACCCAGAGCAGGAGAGTGACCCCCTAAGTGTACCCAGAGCAGGAGAGTGACCCCCTAAGTGTACCCAGAGCAGGAGAGTGACCCCCTAAGTGTACCCAGAGCAGGAGAGCAACACCCTAAGTGTACCCAGAGCAGGAGAGTGACCCCGTAAGTGTACCCAGAGCAGGAGAGTGACCTCCTAAGTGTACCCAGAGCAGGAGAGTGACCCCGTAAGTGTACCCAGAGCAGGAGAGTGACCCCCTAAGTGTACCCAGAGCAGGAGAGTGACCCCCTAAGTGTACCCAGAGCAGGAGAGTGACCCCCTAAGTGTACCCATAACAGGAGAGTGACCCCCTAAGTGTACCCAGAACAGGAGAGTGACCCCCTAAGTGTACCCAGAGCAGGAGAGTGACCCCCTAAGTGCACCCAGAGCCGGAGAGTGATCCCCTCAGAGTGCCCAGAGCAGGAGAGTGACCCCCTAAGTGTACCCAGAGCAGGAGTGACCCCCTAAGTGTACCCAGAGCAGGAGAGTGACCCCCTAATTGTACCCAGAGCAGGAGAGTGACCCCCTAAGTGCACCCAGAGCAGGAGAGTGACCCCCTAAGTGCACCCAGAGCAGGAGAGTGACCCCCTAAGTGCACCCAGAGCAGGAGAGTGACCCCCTAAGTGTATCCAGAGCAGGAGAGTGACCCCCTAAGTGTACCCAGAGGAGTAGAGTGACCCCATCAAAGAACCCAGAGCAGGAGAGTGACCCCCTAAGAGTGCCCAGAGCCAGAGAGTAATCTCCTCAGAGTGCCCAGAGCAGGAGAGTGACCCCCTAAGTGTACCCAGAGCAGGAAAGTGACCCCCTAAGTGTACCCAGAGCAGGAAAGTGACCCCCTAAGTGTACCCAGAGCAGGAGAGTGACCCCCTAAGTGTACCCAGAGCAGGAGAGTGACCCCCTAAGTGTACCCAGAGCAGGAGAGTAACACCCTAAGTGTACCCAGAGCAGGAGAGTGAAACCGTAAGTGTACCCAGAGCAGGAGAGTGACCCCCTAAGTGTACCCAGAGCAGGAGAGTGACCCCCTAAGTGTACCCAGAGCAGGATAGTGACCCCCCCCTAAGTGTACCCAGAGGAGTAGAGTGACCCCATCAATGTACCCAGAGCAGGAGAGTGACCCCCTAAGTGTACCCAGAGGAGTAGAGTGACCCCATCAAAGTACCCAGAGCAGTAGAGTGACCCCCTAAGTGAACCCAGAGAAGGAGAGTGACCCCCTAAGTGTAACCAGAGCAGGAAAGTGACCCCCTAAGTGTACCCAGAGCAGGAGAGTGACCCCCTAAGTGTACCCAGAGCAGGAGAGTGACCCCCTAAGTGTACCCAGAGCAGGAGAGTGACCCCCTAAGTGTACCCAGAACAGGAGAGTGACCCCCTAAGTGTACCCAGAACAGGAGAGTGACCCCCTAAGTGTACCCAGAGCAGGAGAGTGACCCCCTAAGTGCACCCAGAGCCGGAGAGTGATCCCCTCAGAGTGCCCAGAGCAGGAGAGTGACCCCCTAAGTGTACCCAGAGCAGGAGTGACCCCCTAAGTGTACCCAGAGCAGGAGAGTGACCCCCTAATTGTACCCAGAGCAGGAGAGTGACCCCCTAAGTGCACCCAGAGCAGGAGAGTGACCCCCTAAGTGCACCCAGAGCAGGAGAGTGACCCCCTAAGTGCACCCAGAGCAGGAGAGTGACCCCCTAAGTGTATCCAGAGCAGGAGAGTGACCCCCTAAGTGTACCCAGAGGAGTAGAGTGACCCCATCAAAGAACCCAGAGCAGGAGAGTGACCCCCTAAGAGTGCCCAGAGCCAGAGAGTAATCTCCTCAGAGTGCCCAGAGCAGGAGAGTGACCCCCTAAGTGTACCCAGAGCAGGAAAGTGACCCCCTAAGTGTACCCAGAGCAGGAAAGTGACCCCCTAAGTGTACCCAGAGCAGGAGAGTGACCCCCTAAGTGTACCCAGAGCAGGAGAGTGACCCCCTAAGTGTACCCAGAGCAGGAGAGTAACACCCTAAGTGTACCCAGAGCAGGAGAGTGAAACCGTAAGTGTACCCAGAGCAGGAGAGTGACCCCCTAAGTGTACCCAGAGCAGGAGCGTGACCCCCTAAGTGTACCCAGAGGAGTAGAGTGACCCCATCAAAGTACCCAGAGCAGGAGAGTGACCCCCTAAGTGTACCCAGAGCAGGAAAGTGACCCCCTAAGTGTACCCAGAGCAGGAGAGTGACCCCCTAAGTGTACCCAGAGCAGGAGAGTGACCCCCTAAGTGTACCCAGAGCAGGAGAGTGACCCCCTAAGTGTACCCAGAGCAGGAGAGTAACACCCTAAGTGTACCCAGAGCAGGAGAGTGAAACCGTAAGTGTACCCAGAGCAGGAGAGTGACCCCCTAAGTGTACCCAGAGCAGGAGAGTGACCCCCTAAGTGTACCCAGAGCAGGATAGTGACCCCCCCCTAAGTGTACCCAGAGGAGTAGAGTGACCCCATCAATGTACCCAGAGCAGGAGAGTGACCCCCTAAGTGTACCCAGAGGAGTAGAGTGACCCCATCAAAGTACCCAGAGCAGTAGAGTGACCCCCTAAGTGAACCCAGAGAAGGAGAGTGACCCCCTAAGTGTAACCAGAGCAGGAAAGTGACCCCCTAAGTGTACCCAGAGCAGGAGAGTGACCCCCTAAGTGTACCCAGAGCAGGAGAGTGACCCCCTAAGTGTACCCAGAGCAGGAGCGTGACCCCCTAAGTGTACCCAGAGCAGGAGCGTGACCCCCTAAGTGTACCCAGAGCAGGAGCGTGACCCCCTAAGTGTATCCAGAGCAGGAGAGTGACCCCCTAAGTGTACCCAGAGGAGTAGAGTGACCCCATCAAAGAACCCAGAGCAGTAGAGTGACCCCCTAAGTGTACCCAGAGAAGGAGAGTGACCCCCTAAGTGTACCCAGAGCAGGAGAGTGACCCCCTAAGTGTACCCAGAGGAGTAGAGTGACCCCATCAAAGAACCCAGAGCAGTAGAGTGACCCCCTAAGTGAACCCAGAGAAGGAGAGTGACCCTCTAAGTGTACCGAGAGCAGGAGAGTGACCCCCTAAGTGTACCCAGAGCAGGAGAGTGACCCCCTAAGTGTACCCAGAGCAGGAGCGTGACCCCCTAAGTGTACCCAGAGCAGGAGAGTGACCCCCTAAGTGTACCCAGAGCAGGAGCGTGACCCCCTAAGTATACCCAGAGCAGGAGCGTGACCCCCTAAGTGTACCCAGAGGAGTAGAGTGACCCCATCAAAGTACCCAGAGCAGGAGAGTGACCCCCTAAGTGAACCCAGAGAAGGAGAGTGACCCTCTAAGTGTACCCAGAGCAGGAGAGTGACCCCCTAAGTGTACCCAGAGCAGGAGAGTGACCCCCTAAGTGTACCCAGAGCAGGAGAGTGACCCCCTAAGTGTACCCAGAGCAGGAGAGTGACCCCCTAAGTGTACCCAGAGCAGGCGCGTGACCCCCTAAGTGTACCCAGAGCAGGAGCGTGACCCCCTAAGTGTACCCAGAGGAGTAGAGTGACCCCATCAAAGAACCCAGAGCAGTAGAGTGACCCCCTAAGTGAACCCAGAGAAGGAGAGTGACCCCTTAAGTGTAACCCAGAGAAGGAGAGTGACACCCTAAGTGTAACCAGAGCAGGAGAGTGACCCCCTAAGTGTACCCAGAGCAGGAGAGTGAACCCCTAAGTGTACCCAGAGCAGGAGAGTGACCCCCCCTAAGTGTACCCAGAGGAGTAGAGTGACCCCATCAATGTACCCAGAGCAGGAGAGTGACCCCCCAAGTGTACCCAGAGCAGGAGAGTGACCCCCTAAGTGTACCCAGAGGAGTAGAGTGACCCCATCAAAGTACCCAGAGCAGTAGAGTGACCCCCTAAGTGAACCCAGAGAAGGAGAGTGACCCCCTAAGTGTAACCAGAGCAGGAAAGTGACCCCCTAAGTGTACCCAGAGCAGGAGAGTGACCCCCTAAGTGTACCCAGAGCAGGAGAGTGACCCCCTAAGTGTACCCAGAGCAGGAGCGTGACCCCCTAAGTGTATCCAGAGCAGGAGAGTGACCCCCTAAGTGTACCCAGAGGAGTAGAGTGACCCCATCAAAGAACCCAGAGCAGTAGAGTGACCCCCTAAGTGAACCCAGAGAAGGAGAGTGACCCTCTAAGTGTACCCAGAGCAGGAGAGTGACCCCCTAAGTGTACCCAGAGCAGGAGATTGACCCCCTAAGTGTACCCAGAGCAGGAGCGTGACCCCCTAAGTGTACCCAGAGCAGGAGCGTGACCCCCTAAGTGTATACAGAGCAGGAGAGTGACCCCCTAAGTGTACCCAGAGGAGCAGAGTGACCCCATCAAAGTACCCAGAGCAGGAGAGTGACCCCCTAAGTGTACCCAGAGCAGGAGAGTAACCCCTTAAGTGTACCCAGAGCAGGAGAGTAACCCCCTAAGTGTAACCAGAGCAGGAGAGTGACCCCCTAAGTGTACCCAGAGCAGGAGAGTGACCCCGTAAGTGTACCCAGAGCAGGTAAGTGACCCCCTAAGTGTACCCAGAGCAGGAGAGTGACCCCCTAAGTGTACCCAGAGCAGGAGAGTGACCCCCTAAGAGTGCCCAGAGCCAGAGAGTAATCCCCTCAGAGTGCCCAGAGCCAGAGAGTAATCCCCTCAGAGTGCCCAGAGCAGGTAAGTGACCCCTTAAGTGTACCCAGAGCAGGTAAGAGACCCCCTAAGTGTACCCAGAGCAGGAGAGTGACCCCCTAAGTGTACCCAGAGCAGGAGAGTGACCCCCTAAGAGTGCCCAGAGCTAGAGAGTAATCCCCTCAGAGTGCCCAGAGCAGGAGAGTGACCCCCTAAGTGTACCCAGAGCAGGAAAGTGACCCCCTAAGTGTACCCAGAGCAGGATAGTGACCCCCTAAGTGTACCCAGAGCAGGAGAGTGACCCCCTAAGTGTACCCAGAGCAGGAGAGTGACCCCCTAAGTGTACCCAGAGCAGGAGAGTAACACCCTAAGTGTACCCAGAGCAGGAGAGTGACCCCGTAAGTGTACCCAGATCAGGAGAGTGACCCCCTAAGTGTACCCAGAGCAAGAGAGTGACCCCGTAAGTGTACCTAGAGCAGGAGAGTGACCCCCTAAGTGTACCCAGAGCAGGAGAGTGACCCCCTAGGTGTACCCAGAACAGGAGAGTGACCCCCTAAGTGTACCCAGAGCAGGAGAGTGACCCCCTAAGTGTACCCAGAGCAGGAGAGTGACCCCCTAAGTGTACCCAGAGCAGGAGAGTGACCCCCTAAGAGTGCCCAGAGCCAGAGAGTGACCCCCTAAGAGTGCCCAGAGCCAGAGAGTGACCCCCTCAGAGTGCCCAGAGCCGGAGAGTGATCCCCTAAGTGTACCCAGAGCAGGAGAGTGACCCCCTAAGTGTACCCAGAGCAGGAGAGTGACCCCCTAAGTGTACCCAGAGCAGGAGAGGGACCCCCTAAGTGTACCCAGAGCAGGAGCGTGACCCCCTAAGTGTACCCAGAGCAGGAGAGTGACTGACCCCCTAAGTGTACCCAGAGCAGGAGAGTGACCCCCTAAGTGTACCCAGAGCAGGAGAGTGACCCCCTAAGAGTGCCCAGAGCCAGAGAGTGACCCCCTCAGAGTGCCCAGAGCCAGAGAGTAATCCCCTCAGAGTGCCCAGAGCAGGAGAGTGACCCCCTAAGTGTACCCAGAGCAGGAAAGTGACCCCCTAAGTGTACCCAGAGCAGGAGAGTGACCCCTTAAGTGTACCCAGAGCAGGAGAGTGACCCCCTAAGTGTACCCAGAGCAGGAGAGTGACCCCCTAAGTGTACCCAGAGCAGGAGAGTAACACCCTAAGTATACCCAGAGCAGGAGAGTGACCCCGTAAGTGTACCCAGAGCAGGAGAGTGACCCCCTAAGTGTACCCAGAGCAGGAGAGTGACCCCGTAAGTGTACCCAGAGCAGGAGAGTGACCCCCTAAGTGTACCCAGAGCAGGAGAGTGACCCCCTAAGTGTACCCAGAACAGGAGAGTGACCCCCTAAGTGTACCCAGAGCAGGAGAGTGACCCCCTAAGTGTACCCAGAGCAGGAGAGTGACCCCCTAAGTGTACCCAGAGCAGTAAAGTGACCCCCTAAGAGTGCCCAGAGCTAGAGAGTGACCCCCTCAGAGTGCCCAGAGCCGGAGAGTGATCCCCTCAGAGTGCCCAGAGCAGGAGAGTGACCCCCTAAGTGTACCCAGAGCGGGAGAGTGACCCCCTAAGTGTACCCAGAGCAGGAGCGTGACCCCCTAAGTGTATCCAGAGCAGGTAAGTGACCCCCTAAGTGTACCCAGAGCAGGAGAGTGACCCCCTAAGTGTAACCAGAGCAGGAGAGTGACCCCCCCTAAGTGTAACCAGAGGAGTAGAGTGACCCCATCAATGTATCCAGAGCAGGAGAGTGACCCCCTAAGTGTACCCAGAGCAGGAGAGTGACCCCCTAAGTATACCCAGAGCAGGAGAGTGACCCCATCAATGTACCCAGAGCAGGAGAGTGACCCCCTAAGTGTGCCCAGAGCAGGAGAGTGACCCCCTAAGTGTACCCAGAGCAAGAGCGTGACCCCCTAAGTGTACCCAGAGCAGGAGCGTGACCCCCTAAGTGTACCCAGAGCAGGACTATGACCCCCTAAGTGTACCCAGAGCAGGAGCGTGACCCCCTAAGTGTACCCAGAGCAGGAGAGTGACTGACCCCCTAAGTGTACCCAGAGCAGGAGCGTGACCCCCTAAGTGTACCCAGAGCAGGAGCATGACCCGACCCCCTAAGTGTATCCAGAGCAGGAGAGTGACCCCCTAAGTGTACCCAGAGGAGTAGAGTGACCCCATCAAAGTACCCAGAGCAGGAGAGTGACCCCCTAAGTGTACCCAGAGAAGGAGAGTGACCCCCTAAGTGTACCCAGAGCAGGAGAGTGACCCCCTAAGTGTACCCAGAGCAGGAGAGTGACCCCCTAAGTGTACCCAGAGCAGGAGAGTGACCCCTTAAGTGTACCCAGAGCAGGAGAGTGACCCCATCAAAGTACCCAGAGCAGTAGAGTGACCCCCTAAGTGTACCCAGAGAAGGAGAGTGACCCCATCAATGTACCCAGAGCAGGAGAGTGACCCCCTAAGTGAACCCAGAGCAGGAGAGTGACCCCTTAAGTGTACCCAGAGCAGGAGAGTGACCCCCTAAGTGTACCCCGAGCAGGAGCGTGACACCCCTAAGTGTACCCAGAGCAGGAGCGTGACCCCCTAAGTGTATCCAGAGCAGGAGTGACCCCCTAAGTGTACCCAGAGGAGTAGAGTGACCCCATCAAAGTACCCAGAGCAGGAGAGTGACCCCCTAAGTGTACCCAGGGCAGGAGAGTGACCCCCTCATAGTGCCCAGAGCAGGAGTGTGACCCCCTAAGTATACCCAGAGCAGGAGAGTGACCCCCTAAGTGTACCCAGAGCAGAAGAGTGACCCCTAAGTGTATCCAGAGCAGGAGAGTGACCCCCTAAGTGTACCCAGAGCAGGAGAGTGACCCCCTAAGTGTACCCAGAGCAGGAGAGTGACCCCCTAAGTGTACCCAGAGCAGGAGAGTGACCCCCTAAGTGTACCCAGAGCAGGAGAGTGACCCCCTAAGTGTATCCAGAGCAGGAGAGTGACCCCCTAAGTGTACCGAGAGCTGGAGAGTGACCCTCTCAGAGTACCCAGAGCAGGAGAGTGACCCCCTAAGTGTACCCAGAGCAGGAGAGTGACCCCCTAAGTGTACCCAGAGCAGGAATGTGACCCCCTAAGTGTACCCAGAGCAGGAGAGTGACCCCCTAAGTGTACCCAGAGCAGGAGAGTGACCCCCTAAGTGTACCCAGAGCAGGAGAGTGACCCCCTAAGTCCACCCAGAGCAGGAGAGTGACCCCCTAAGTGTACCCAGAGCAGGAGAGTGACCCCCTAAGTGTACCCAGAACAGGAGAGTGACCCCCTAAGTGTACCCAGAGCAGGAGAGAGACCCCCTAAGTGTACCCAGAGCAGGAGAGTGACCCCCTAAGTGTACCCAGAGCAGGAGCGTGACCCCCTAAGTGTACCCAGAGCAGGAACATGACCCCCTAAGTGTATCCAGAGCAGGAGAGTGACCCCCTAAGTGTACCCAGAGGAGTAGAGTGACCCCATCAAAGTACCCAGAGCAGGAGAGTGACCCTCTAAGTGTGCCCAGAGCAGGAGAGTGACCCTCTAAGTGTACCCAGAGCAGGAGAGTGACCCCCTAAGTGTACCCAGGGCAGGAGAGTGACCCCCTAAGTGTACCTAGAGCAGGAGAGTGACCCCCTAATTATACCCAGGGCAGGAGAGTGACCCCCTCATAGTGCCCAGAGCAGGAGTGTGACCCCCTAAGTGTACCCAGAGCAGGAGAGTGACCCCCTAGGTGTACCCAGAGCAGAAGAGTGACCCCCTAAGTGTATCCAGAGCAGGAGAGTGACCCCTTAAGTGTACCCAGAGAAGGAGAGTGACCCCCTAAGTGTACCCAGAGCAGGAGAGTGACCCCCTCAGAGTGCCCAGAGCAGGAGAGTGACCCCTTAAGTGTACCCAGAGCAGGAGAGTGACCCCCTAAGTGTACCCAGAGCAGGAGAGTGACCCCCTCAGAGTTTTCAGAGCAGGAGAGTAACCCTCGAAGTGTACCCAGAGAAGGAGAGTATAGAGAGTATCATAGAGAGTATGTCTGCTAAATATTGATCTGATATGACCAATGGTTCTGACTCCAGGTCACATCTTGCTTCCCATTATACTCTATGGGCATTCCTTTCTGTCATATGTTTGTCATTCCATAGAAAACAGCTGTAATCCCAAATAATCTCAATCTTATAATCTGCTACTCTACTTGAAGAACAGCTGTGGTAAAGGAGAAATTGCTATGTCTCTCAGATTTGCCTGCAAATGAGTTTAGATTTTACTTCCCATTATACTCTATGGACATTCCCTTCTGTCATTCACCTTGTTATGCCATAAAAAAACAACAATAATCCCACCTAATCTCAATATTAAACATGGCCACTGATATTTAAAAGTAGGTTTTAAAAAAAGAAACTAATGATATGTCTAAAGAGTCTGTCAGAAATAGATTTTTTTTTTCCATTACTCTCTATGGGCATTCCACTTTGTTTCATTACTCTCTATGGGCATTCCATCTCCCTCTTAAAGTCTATGGGCATTCCATTCTGTCATTCCTTTTAGTATGTCCCCTCTTTAGACATATCATCAATTTCTTTTTAAAAACCTACTTTTAAATATCAGTGGCCATGTTTAATATGAGATTAGGTGGGATTATATTTGTTTTTTCTGGCATAACAAAGGTGAATGACAGAGTGGAATGCCCATAGAGTATAATGGGAAGCAAGATGTGACCTGGAGTCAGAACCATTGGTCATATCAGATCAATCTTTAGCAGACATACTCTCTATGTTCAGTGACGATGTTCAAAATTGAGATGAAGCAGGATTATTATTGTTTTCTATGGAATGACAAACATATACTCTATGGGCATTCCATTCTGTCATTTGTTTGTCATTCCATAGAAAACAATAATAATCCTGCTTCATCTCAATTTTGAACATCGTCACTGAACATAGAGAGTATGTCTGCTAAAGATTGATCTGATATGACCAATGGTTCTAACTCCAGGTCACATCTTGCTTGCCATTATACTCTATGGGCATTCCACTCTGTCATAATGGCAAGCAAGATGTGACCTGGAGTTAGAACCATTGGTCATATCAGATCAATCTTTAGCAGACATACTCTCTATGTTCAGTGGTGATGTTCAAATTTGAAATTAAGCGGGATTATTATTGTTTTCTATGGAATGACAAACATATGACAGAATGGAATGCCCATAGAGTATAATGGGAAGTAAAATCTAAACTCATTTGCAGGCAAATCTGAGAGACATATCAATTTATCCTTTACCACAGCTGTTCTTCAAGTAGAGTAGCAGATTATAAGATTGAGATTATTTGGGATTACAGCTGTTTTCTAAGGAATGACAAATAAATAATAGAAAGGAATGCCCATAGAGCAGTGGTTCTCAACTCCTGTCCTCAGGACCCACTAACAGGCCAGTTTTGCAGGATAACTGAAATACATCACAGGTGATATTATTTGCTGCTCAGTGATTGAAATATTCTAGTCTGCATCTCCTCAAGGTAATGCTTAAAATCTGGCCTGTTAGTGGGTCCTGGGGACAGGAGTTGAGAACCACTGCCATAGAGTATAATGGGAAGTAAGATGTGACCTGGAGTCAGAACCATTGGACATATCAGATCAATCTTTAGAAGACATACTCTTTATGTTTAGTGGTGATGTTCAAAATTGAGAAGAAGCTGGATTATTATTGTTTTCTATGGAATGACAAAGGTGAATGACAGAAGGGAATGCCCATAGAGTATAATGGGAAGAAAAATATAAACTTGTTTGCAGGCAAATCTGAGAGACATAGCAACTTCACCTTTCCCACAGGTGTTCCTCAGAGTAGCAGATTCTAAAATTCAGATTATTTGGGATTAAAGTTGTTTTCTATGGAATGACAGATAAATGATAGAAAGGAATGCCCATAGACTTCAATGGGAAGTAAGATGTGACCCGGAGTCACAACCATTCAACATATCAAATAAATCTTTAGCAGATATACTCTCCAAATTCAGTGGCAATATTTAAAATCAAGACAAATTGGGTTATAATTGTTTTCTAAGGAATGAAAGAAGGAAATGCCCATAAAGTATAATATATATAGTACATAGTTACATAGTTACATAGTAGGTGAGGCTGAAAAAATACACAAGTCCATCAAGTCCAACCTATGTGTGTGATTATGTGTCAGTATTTCATTACATATCCCTGTATGTTGCGGTCATTCAGGTGATTATCTAATAGTTTCTTGAAGCTATCAATGCTCCCCGCTGAGACCACCGCCTGTGGAAGGGAATTCCACATCCTTGCCGCTCTTACAGTAAAGAACCCTCTACGTAGTTTAAGGTTAAACCTCTTTTCTTCTAATTGTAATGAGTGGCCATGAGTCTTATTAAACTCTCTTCTGCGAAAAAGTTTTATCCCTAAAAAAAACTAAGATCCTCCAGACCCTTTATTAGCATTGTTGCCCTTCTTTGTACTCGCTCCATTTCCAGTACATCCCTCCTGAGGACTGGTGCCCAGAACTGGACAGCATACTCCAGGTGCGGCCGGACCAGAGTCTTGTAGAGCGGGAGAATTATCGTTTTATCTCTGGAGTTGATCCCCCTTTTAATGCATGCCAATATTCTGTTTGCTTTATTAGCAGCAGCTTGGCATTGCATGCCATTGCTGAGCCTATCATCTACTAGGACCCCCAGGTCCTTTTCCATCCTAGATTCCCCCAGAGGTTCTCCCCCCAGTGTATAGATTGCATTCATATTTTTGCCACCCAAATGCATTATTTTACATTTTTCTACATTGAACCTCATTTGCCATGTAGTCGCCCACCCCATTAATTTGTTCAGGTCTTTTTGCAAGATTTCCACATCCTGCGGAGATGTTATTGCCCTGCTTAGCTTAGTATCGTCTGCAAATACAGAGATTGAACTGTTTATATATCAACGCTTTTGCAGGCAAACCTGAAAGATATAGCTATTTAAAGGGACATATATTCCATCTGTGACAACAGCCTCATTTAAAGGCTTAGCCTTTATTTAAGACTTTTTTTTTTATGTATAAAAATTGAAGATGCAATCCAGATCTTTGTTCTTCATCAAGCAGCATGTGTGCTTGATGAAGAACATTGTTATGTTGGAAAATGTGCAGTCGCTTATCTCAGATTATCTGTAATGTATATGAATATTTGAAGTAAAGAGAATATTGCACAGATCGGGATTGCATCTTCAATTTTTATACAATAAAACAATCTTAAATAATTAATAAATAAAATAAAAAAGCAGTACAGCGCTGACAATTTCCCTAAAGATGATCAATAAACATAAATGTCCTTAAATAAATGTCCATATACAGAAGGGGAGGAATTCCAGATGAAGATCCCAGTGTGCAAGTGATGTCCAATAACAATGAGTGACTGATACAGTGATAACAATCCACCACCAGTAATGCTAGCCTCTCACCTCAATGAGGTCTTAAAACAGCCTTTCCCGCAGTGGGAGACAATTTCCTGACAGAACAGAGCCTTGGGGTGTTGTGTGTATTGCAAGGTTTTTTCTTTCCCTTTTTTCCTTGGGATATGATCAGCACAGGGCCAATCAGCACTGTCCAGAGAGAGGGTCAGGGATCCCGCAGCCTCATAGGACAATCAGAGTAGAATGAAAATTCTTCCTACAAGCACTGTCCATAGCTCCACTAAATCAGCAACTGTAGAACAAAAAGCCTGTATGAGGGAGTACTCATACCCGATCAGTAGGGAGTAGTGCTGCCCTCTGCTCCCTACTCATACGGAGCCCCGGATCTCCCTCTATAGAGTTCAGCTCGGGATGTCGCCTCCTCTCACTGCCGCTATGCCTTTAAATGAGGTTGTTGTTTTAGAAGGAATACATGTCCCTTTTAACTAGCTATATCTTTCAGGTTTGCCTGCAAAAGTGTTGATATGCATTCTACTCTATGACAGGGCTCAAAATTCCAAGTCCTCAGCTACTAGCCAGGCCTCAAGAGTTACTCGCCACCAGTTGCCCCGCCAAACCCTACCCTGCCCCACCCCTAATTCTAACCTCATAAATTATCTCATGAAATGACACTTAAATGTTTTATGCAGAATTAAGTTATAAAAATTAATATTAACAAAACTTTATCCATGTCCGCCAATGCAGCTCGTGTCCGCCAATGCAGCCCATGTCCCCAGCCTACCTGTGCAGGGGAAGAGGGAGGAGAGCCGTCCCCCGCATGATCAAAGCGCCGGTAACATAACAGCTTTCATTTCATTAGCTGTGTGTTCCCCGCCATGCCCTGTCACATACAGCCCCTCCACCCCTTGTCCAGGGAACTTTGAAAGACAGATCACTCGTCCCAGGATTGGACGGGTGATCTGTCTATTAAAGTGCCCGGACAAAGAGGAGGGGCTGTATGTGACGGAGCATGGTGGGGAACACACATCTATTAAAATGAAAGCTGTTATGTTACCGGCACTCTGATCATGCGGTAGGCGGCTCTAATCTCTCTTCTCCTCTGATCTCTGGGAGAACGGCTCCAATACAACCCGCCTGCCGGTGGTGCTCGCCCCCCCCCCCCCCCCAGGCAGCCCACATCTGCCAGCCCTCAAAATCCACTTGCAAAATGTGAGCAGGTGAGTGGAATTTTTGAGGGCTGCTCTACAGGGATTTCCTTCTTTCATTCCTTAGAAAACAATTATAATCCAAATACTCTAGATTTTAAATCTTGTCACTGAACTTGGATAGTATATCTGCTAAGAATTTATTTGGTATGTTGAAAGGTTTTGACTCCAGGTCACATCTTGGTTCCCATTCTATTCTATGGGCATTCCTTTCTATCATTTATCTGTCATTCCGTAGAAAACAGCTGTAATCCCAAATAATCTCAATTCGACAATCTGCTACTCTACTTGAGGAACAACTATGGAAAAGGTGAAATCCCTATGTCTCCAAGATCTGCGTACAAATGAGTTCATATTTTGCTTCCCATTATACTCTATGGACATTCCCTTCTGTCATTCACCTTTGTTATGCCATAGAAACAGCAATAATCCCACCTAATCTCAATATTAAACATGGACACTGATATTTAAAAGTAGGTTTGCAAAAAATTAATTTGATATGTATAAAGACTCTGTCAATAATTTATTTTTTCCCCATTATTCCCTAGGGGCATTCCATTTTGTTCCACTAATCTCTATGGGCATTCCTTTCTGTCATTCACCCATGTCATTCCATAGAAAATAATGCTAATCCCACTTCATCACAATATTAAACATTGCCATTCATCATGGAGAGAATGTCTTCTAAAGATTGATCTGATATGTCTAATGGTTCTGAGTCCAGGTCACATTTAGCTTCACATTATTCTCTATGGGCATTCTATTTTTTTCCATTATTCTCTATGGGCATTCCATCTCCCTGCTAAAGTCTAAGGGCATTCCTTTCTTTTATTTATCTGTCATTCCATAGAAAACAGCTGTAATCCCAAATAATCTCAACTTTACAATCTGCTACTCTACTTGAGGAACACCTGTGGGAAAGGTGAAATTGCTACGTCTCTCAGATTTGCCTGCAAACAAGTTTTATTTTGCTTCCCATTATACTGTATGGGCATTCCCTTCTGTCATTCACCTTTTGTCATTCCATAGAAAACAATGCTAATCTCGCTTCATCTAAATTTTGAACATCTTCACTGAACATGGAGAGAATGTCTGCTAAAGATTGATATGATATGTCCAATGGTTCTGACTCCAGGTCACATCTTGCTTCCCATTATACTCTATGGGCATTCCATTCTGTCATATGTTTGTCATTCCATAGAAAACAATAATAATCCCGCTTAATGTCAAATTTGGACATCACCACTAAACATAGAGAGTATGTCTGCTAAAGATTGATCTGATATGACCAATGGTTCTGACTCCAGGTCACATCTTGCTTCCCAACTTACTCTATGGGCATTCCATTCTGTCATATGTTTGTCATTCCATAGAAAACAGCTGTAATCCCAAATAATCTCAATCTTATAATCTGCTACTTTACTTGAAGAACAGCTGTGGTAAAGGATAAATTGTTATGTCTCTCAGATTTGCCTGTAAATGAGTTTAGATTTTACTTCCCATTATACTCTATGGGCATTCCATTCTTTCATATGTTGGTCATTCCATAGAAAACATTAAAATTCCCACTTAATGTCAAATTTGAACATCATCACTGAACATAGAGAGTATGTCTGCTAAAGATTGATCTGATATGACCAATGGTTCTAACTCCAGGTCACATCTTGCTTGCCATTATAGTCTATGGGCATTCCTTTCTATTATTTATCTGTCATTCCATAGAAAACAGCTGTAATCCCAAATAATCTCAATCTTATAATCTGTTATTCTACTTGAAGAACAGCTGTGGGAAAGATGGAATTGCTATGTCTCTCAGATTTGCCTGCAAATGAGTTTAGATTTTACTTCCCATTATACTCTATGGGCATTCCATTCTGTCATTCACCTTTGTTATGCCATAAAAAACAACAATAATCCCACCTAATCTCATATTAAACATGGCCACTGATATTTAAAAGTAGGTTTTAAAAAAAGAAATTGATGATATGTCTAAAGAGTCTGTCAGAAATAGAATTTTTTTTTTTCCACTATTCTCTATGGGCATTCCACTTTGTTCCTTTACTCTCTATGGGCATTCCATCTCCCTGTTAGAGTCTATGGGCATTCCATTCTGTCATTCCTTTTAGTATGTCCCCCAAGAAGAAAGTAGACAGAACACAAGTGTGCAGCCCCCCCCCTGTGTGATAGACACAGACTGGATAGGAAGGTGCAGCAGAGGTGGGGGATGTGCGGCTTCCTAACACTCATCACGTGATATACTTTAAGGATGACAAGCTGGTCGGCTATCTGACTTCATGTTGTAAATGACCCCCCTCCTCCCCCGCTCAAGCAGCTCACCTGAAAGACGTCTTCCTGTGCTTCATCCTGGGAATGTAGTGACTGTTACGTGTGTTCTCTTATCACCAAAGGGTAATGACAGGGGATTAGACCGTCCGTCCAGACAGCAGCCTGTTCTGTCCGAGCCTCCATGCAGTGGCTTTCACACACAGGTGGGAGGCGGCAGCAGCAGTTGGGACATGAGAGACTCGTAAACTACAGTGGGAAGCCAGCTTTTTGGAGAAATACTCTCATTCATTCAGATTGCCCGGGCCCCCCCCTGCTGGCTGTGCCCGGTACAACAGGGCCATTTGTACTGGCTTATCAGCGGTCCTGGATGCCGTAAAAAAAAAAAAAAAAAAAAAAATCTCCATTAAAAGTTAAATACAAAATAATCCACAAACTCCTCTTTACAGCAAGCACCACATAAGCCAAACACAGAAGTCATATTGTAACAACAGAATATTACATAGCTAGACAGGTTAGGTTGAAAAAAAAAATCAAATGTTCATCTAGTATGACAAATAAAGTTGGACTAGTTGAAAAAAAAAAAAGACAGTGACAGTGGCAACAGTGAAGAAAAAAGACAGTGGCAACAGTGAAGAAAAAAGACAGTGTCTCCTGGCAACAGTGACCACTATTGCCAGGAGACAATAAAACAGTTGTAACAGTGCAGGAGCAGATCAGTGATCTGCAGACCTTCAAACTGAGAGGAAGCAGCTTGCATTACTCCTGTGAATTTGTGACTTTCAGCGATTCTTATTGCGAATTATCTTGATTGTTTTTAAATTGTATTCAGTTTAACAACATCTAATGATGTATTTCACAAAGACAAAAAGCCCTGCAAAGAAACGCAGGATATTTAAAAATAAAATTTTCGATTTTTTGAGAAGGAAAGACCCCCAGTCCCCGGAAGAGGAAACAAAACAAGGCAAGTATGTTGGACAGAACACCCAGGCACCAACAGAAAAGCCAGACCAAAGGAAGCATGATAAAAAGGGGACCCAGAAAAAATTCTGGGTAAGATTATTTGCTTCGCTTAGACTGACAAAGGATGAGAGTCCTAAAGAGAAAGATGAGAAAAAGACTCCAACAAAGAAGGCCAAACGAGGCTTTAGAGAGAGAGTTCGAGCTTTCCTAAAGCCTAAAAAGAGCCCTACAGAAAAGGCAGCAGTTCTGGAGACCCCAGAAAAGCCAGTAGTTCTCGAGACCCCAGAAAAGCCAGTAGTTCTTGAGACCCCAGAAAAGGCAGTAGTTCTTGAGACCCCAGAAAAGGCAGTAGTTCTTGAGACCCCAGAAAAGGCAGTAGTTCTTGAGATTACAGAAAAGCCAGCAGTTCCTGAGACCCTGGAAAAGCTTCAAGGTTCTCCGGAGAATGAGAGAAGGAGCTCCACAGAGCATTTTCCAAAGGAATCACAGCAAGAAGAATTCCAACATCAGGAAACACCAGATGTCATCACTGGCTCAGAGAAAAGAAGTAGCTCAGCATCTGATGAGCATACAAGCAGTGATACATACTACTCTTGTGAATCAGGTGAGGACATGGGGGGAAAGATGAATTCTAAGGCAGAGGGAGGCTTAGTTTCGAGACAAGCATCAAGTAAACAAGAACAAGGCACTTCAGGAAAACCAGCAGCTATAAACCCCGATCCTGTACCCTTGATTGTGGTAGGCACTTCAGAAAAACCAGCAGCTATAGACCCCAAACCTGTACCCTTGATTGCTGGAAAAGATAAAAAACCAGGGCAGTCCCGCACCCGCCTCCATAAAGGCCTTGTCGCCTTCTTGGCTAAAAAATTCACCTTCCACAAGCTACCTGGGGCAGAAAAGGCAGCAGTTGTGGAGACCCCAGAAAAGCCAGTAGTTCTTGAGACCCCAGAAAAGCCAGTAGTTCTTGAGACCCCAGAAAAGCCAGCATTTCTCGAGACCCCACAAAAGGCAGTAGTTGTTGAGATTACAGAAAAGCCAGCAGTTCCTGAGACCCTGGAAAAAATTCAAGGTTCTCCAGAGAATGAGAGAAGGAGCTCCACAGAGCATTTTCCAAAGGAATCACAGCAAGAAGAATTCCAACATCAGGAAACACCAGATGTCATCACTGGCTCAGAGAAAAGAAGTAGCTCAGCATCCGATGAGCATACAAGCAGTGATACATACTACTCTTGTGAATCAGGTGAGGACATGGGGGGAAAGATGAATTCTAAGGCAGAGGGAGGCTTAGTTTCAAGACAAGCATCAAGTAAACAAGAACAAGGCACTTCAGAAAAAAAAGCAGCTATAGACCCCGATCCTGTACCCTTGATTGTGGTAGGCACTTCAGAAAAACCAGCAGCTATAGACCCCAAACCTGTACCCTTGATTGCTGGAAAAGATAAAAAACCAGGGCAGTCCCGCACCCGCCTCCATAAAGGCCTTGTCGCCTTCTTGGCTAAAAAATTCACCTTCCACAAGCTACTTGGGGCAGAAAAGGCAGCAGTTGTGGAGACCCCAGAAAAGCCAGTAGTTCTCGAGACCCCAGAAAAGCCAGCAGTTCTCAAGACCCCAGAAAAGCCAGTAGTTCTTGGGACCCCAGAAAAGCCAGCAGTTCCTGAGACCCTGGAAAAGCTTCAAGGTTCTCCAGAGAATGAGAGAAGGAGCTCCACAGAGCATTTTCCAAAGGAATCACAGCAAGAAGAATTCCAACATCAGGAAACACCAGATGTCATCACTGGCTCAGAGAAAAGAAGTAGCTCAGCATCCGATGAGCATACAAGCAGTGATACATACTACTCTTGTGAATCAGGTGAGGAGATGGGGGGAAAGATGAATTCTAAGGCAGAGGGAGGCTTAGTTTCAAGACGAGCATCAAGTAAACAAGAACAAGGCACTTCAGAAAAACCAGCAGCTATAGACCCCGATCCTGTACCCTTGATTGTGGTGGGCACTTCAGGAAAACCAGCAGCTATAGACCCCAAACCTGTACCCTTGATTGCTGGAAAAGATAAAAAACCAGGGCAGTCCCGCACCCGCCTCAAGACAGGACCTGTCGCCTTCTCGGCTAAAAAATTCACCTACCAAAAGCTACTAGGGACAGGACAGTTTGGGCGCGTCTTGCTGGCTATCGATCATAAGAAAAGAGAACAGGTAGCAGTAAAAAGATTGAAAAAGAGGAGACTGCTACGTTGCAAAGGTTTCATTGAGGAGCACAATGTCTTGCAACTAACACACAAATGCCAATTTTTAATTGCTGGGTATGCGGCATTCCACAATGATAACTATGTATATTATGTTATGGAACTGGCAAAAGGAGGGACCCTTAATGACCTGATATATCAGCGCGTAAGAAAACTGAAGTTTAGAGTGGTGAGATTTATCACTGCGGAACTAGTGTGTGCCATCAAGTTTTTACATCACAAATACATTATCCATAGAGACATAAAGCCTGACAATGTCTTATTCACAAGCGATGGACATGTAAAACTCACAGATTTTGGCCTTGCCATAAAAAATCCTGGTTGGAAAAAAAAAAAATATGGAACTGCTGGGACACCACAATATACAGCCCCCGAAGTTATAAGAGGCCTGCCCTACAATGTGCGTGCTGATTGGTTTTCACTCGGAGTAACTGTCTACGAGATGCTGGCCAGAAAACTCCCCTTCAATGGAAAGACAACAGCAGAAACACATGAGATGATTCTTCACAGTGAACCAAAGTTTTATACTCTTAATTTTATAGGAGCCCCCTTTGTGAGGAAACTGTTGGCAAAAAATCCAAAGGAGAGAGCAAGGTTTACCAATGGGATATGGAGAGACCCATTTTTTCTGTTTTTTAACTGGCAAAAACTGAAAGCTGGCAGAATGCGTTCCCCTGTAAAACATAGACCCTTCATTGAAGCAGATAAGAAAAAACAGCTAAGACTATCTCGTCATGAAGAAAGGAAGACTCCTCTTTCAAGTGAAGAACAGTTAAAATTTAAGGACATTGGCTTTGTCTGCCCCGACTGGGCTGACCATTACTATGTACATTCCACCAATGCAACCCAAAAGCCAGTAGTTCTTGAGACCCCAGAAAAGCCAGCAGTTCTCGAGACCCCACAAAAGGCAGTAGTTGTTGAGATTACAGAAAAGCCAGCAGTTCCTGAGACCCTGGAAAAGCTTCAAGGTTCTCCAGAGAATGAGAGAAGGAGCTCCACAGAGCATTTTCCAAAGGAATCACAGCAAGAAGAATTCCAACATCAGGAAACACCAGATGTCATCACTGGCTCAAAGAAAAGAAGTAGCTCAGCATCCGATGAGCATACAAGCAGTGATACATACTACTCTTGTGAATCAGGTAAGGAGATGGGGGGAAAGATGAATTCTAAGGCAGAGGGAGGCTTAGTTTCAAGACGAGCATCAAGTAAACAAGAACAAGGCACTTCAGGAAAACCAGCAGCTATAGACCCCGATCCTGTACCCTTGATTGTGGTAGGCACTTCAGGAAAACCAGCAGCTATAGACCCCAAACCTGTACCCTTGATTGCTGGAAAAGATAAAAAACCAGGGCAGTCCCGCACCCGCCTCAAGACAGGACCTGTCGCCTTCTCGGCTGAAAAATTCACCTACCAAAAGCTACTAGGGACAGGACAGTTTGGGCGCGTCTTGCTGGCTATCGATCATAAGAAAAGAGAACAGGTAGCAGTAAAAAGATTGAAAAAGAGGAGACTGCTACATTGCAAAGGTTTCATTGGGGAGCACAATGTCTTGCAACTAACACACAAATGCCAATTTTTAATTGCTGGGTATGCGGCATTCCACAATGATAACTATGTATATTATGTTATGGAACTGGCAAAAGGAGGGACCCTTAATGACCTGATATATCAGCGCGTAAGAAAACTGAAGTTTAGAGTGGTGAGATTTATCACTGCGGAACTAGTGTGTGCCATCAAGTTTTTACATCACAAATACATTATCCATAGAGACATAAAGCCTGACAATGTCTTATTCACAAGCGATGGACATGTAAAACTCACAGATTTTGGCCTTGCCATAAAAAATCCTGGTTGGAAAAAAAAAAAATATGGAACTGCTGGGACACCACAATATACAGCCCCCGAAGTTATAAGAGGCCTGCCCTACAATGTGCGTGCTGATTGGTTTTCACTCGGAGTAACTGTCTACGAGATGCTGGCCAGAAAACTCCCCTTCAATGGAAAGACAACAGCAGAAACACATGAGATGATTCTTCACAGTGAACCAAAGTTTTATACTCTTAATTTTATAGGAGCCCCCTTTGTGAGGAAACTGTTGGCAAAAAATCCAAAGGAGAGAGCAAGGTTTACCAATGGGATATGGAGAGACCCATTTTTTCTGTTTTTTAACTGGCAAAAACTGAAAGCTGGCAGAATGCGTTCCCCTGTAAAACATAGACCCTTCATTGAAGCAGATAAGAGAAAACAGCTAAGACTATCTCGTCATGAAGAAAGGAAGACTCCTCTTTCAAGTGAAGAACAGTTAAAATTTAAGGACATTGGCTTTGTCTGCCCCGACTGGGCTGACCATTACTATGTACATTCCACCAATGCAACCCAAAAGCCAGTAGTTCTTGAGACCCCAGAAAAGCCAGCAGTTCTCGAGACCCCACAAAAGGCAGTAGTTGTTGAGATTACAGAAAAGCCAGCAGTTCCTGAGACCCTGGAAAAGCTTCAAGGTTCTCCAGAGAATGAGAGAAGGAGCTCCACAGAGCATTTTCCAAAGGAATCACAGCAAGAAGAATTCCAACATCAGGAAACACCAGATGTCATCACTGGCTCAGAGAAAAGAAGTAGCTCAGCATCCGATGAGCATTCAAGCAGTGATACATACTACTCTTGTGAATCAGGTGAGGACATGGGGGGAAAGATGAATTCTAAGGCAGAGGGAGGCTTAGTTTCAAGACAAGCATCAAGTAAACAAGAACAAGGCACTTCAGAAAAAAAAGCAGCTATAGACCCCGATCCTGTACCCTTGATTGTGGTAGGCACTTCAGAAAAACCAGCAGCTATAGACCCCAAACCTGTACCCTTGATTGCTGGAAAAGATAAAAAACCAGGGCAGTCCCGCACCCGCCTCCATAAAGGCCTTGTCGCCTTCTCGGCTAAAAAATTCACCTTCCACAAGCTACTTGGGGCAGAAAAGGCAGCAGTTGTGGAGACCCCAGAAAAGCCAGTAGTTCTCGAGACCCCAGAAAAGCCAGTAGTTCTCAAGACCCCAGAAAAGACAGTAGTTCTTGGGACCCCAGAAAAGCCAGCAGTTCCTGAGACCCTGGAAAAGCTTCAAGGTTCTCCAGAGAATGAGATAAGGAGCTCCACAGAGCATTTTCCAAAGGAATCACAGCAAGAAGAATTCCAACATCAGGAAACACCAGATGTCATCACTGGCTCAGAGAAAAGAAGTAGCTCAGCATCCGATGAGCATACAAGCAGTGATACATACTACTCTTGTGAATCAGGTGAGGAGATTGGGGGAAAGATGAATTCTAAGGCAGAGGGAGGCTTAGTTTCAAGACGAGCATCAAGTAAACAAGAACAAGGCACTTCAGGAAAACCAGCAGCTATAGACCCCGATCCTGTACCCTTGATTGTGGTAGGCACTTCAGGAAAACCAGCAGCTATAGACCCCAAACCTGTACCCTTGATTGCTGGAAAAGATAAAAAACCAGGGCAGTCCCGCACCCGCCTCAAGACAGGACCTGTCGCCTTCTCGGCTGAAAAATTCACCTACCAAAAGCTACTTGGGACAGGACAGTTTGGGCGCGTCTTGCTGGCTATCGATCATAAGAAAAGAGAACAGGTAGCAGTAAAAAGATTGAAAAAGAGGAGACTGCTACGTTGCAAAGGTTTCATTGAGGAGCACAATGTCTTGCAACTAACACACAAATGCCAATTTTTAATTGCTGGGTATGCGGCATTCCACAATGATAACTATGTATATTATGTTATGGAACTGGCAAAAGGAGGGACCCTTAATGACCTGATATATCAGCGCATAAGAAAACTGAAGTTTAGAGTGGTGAGATTTATCACTGCGGAACTAGTGTGTGCCATCAAGTTTTTACATCACAAATACATTATCCATAGAGACATAAAGCCTGACAATGTCTTATTCACAAGCGATGGACATGTAAAACTCACAGATTTTGGCCTTGCCATAAAAAATCCTGGTTGGAAAAAAAAAAAATATGGAACTGCTGGGACACCACAATATACAGCCCCCGAAGTTATAAGAGGCCTGCCCTACAATGTGCGTGCTGATTGGTTTTCACTCGGAGTAACTGTCTACGAGATGCTGGCCAGAAAACTCCCCTTCAATGGAAAGACAACAGCAGAAACACATGAGATGATTCTTCACAGTGAACCAAAGTTTTATACTCTTAATTTTATAGGAGCCCCCTTTGTGAGGAAACTGTTGGCAAAAAATCCAAAGGAGAGAGCAAGGTTTACCAATGGGATATGGAGAGACCCATTTTTTCTGTTTTTTAACTGGCAAAAACTGAAAGCTGGCAGAATGCGTTCCCCTGTAAAACATAGACCCTTCATTGAAGCAGATAAGAGAAAACAGCTAAGACTATCTCGTCATGAAGAAAGGAAGACTCCTCTTTCAAGTGAAGAACAGTTAAAATTTAAGGATATTGGCTTTGTCTGCCCCGACTGGGCTGACCATTACTATGTACATTCCACCAATGCAACCCAAAAGCCAGTAGTTCTTGAGACCCCAGAAAAGCCAGCAGTTCTCGAGACCCCACAAAAGGCAGTAGTTGTTGAGATTACAGAAAAGCCAGCAGTTCCTGAGACCCTGGAAAAGCTTCAAGGTTCTCCAGAGAATGAGAGAAGGAGCTCCACAGAGCATTTTCCAAAGGAATCACAGCAAGAAGAATTCCAACATCAGGAAACACCAGATGTCATCACTGGCTCAGAGAAAAGAAGTAGCTCAGCATCCGATGAGCATACAAGCAGTGATACATATTACTCTTGTGAATCAGGTGAGGACATGGGGGGAAAGATGAATTCTAAGGCAGAGGGAGGCTTAGTTTCAAGACAAGCATCAAGTAAACAAGAACAAGGCACTTCAGAAAAAACAGCAGCTATAGACCCCGATCCTGTACCCTTGATTGTGGTAGGCACTTCAGAAAAACCAGCAGCTATAGACCCCAAACCTGTACCCTTGATTGCTGGAAAAGATAAAAAACCAGGGCAGTTCCGCACCCGCCTCCATAAAGGCCTTGTCGCCTTCTTGGCTAAAAAATTCACCTTCCACAAGCTACTTGGGGCAAAAAAGGCAGCAGTTGTGGAGACCCCAGAAAAGCCAGTAGTTCTCGAGACCCCAGAAAAGCCAGTAGTTCTCGAGACCCCAGAAAAGCCAGCAGTTCTCGAGATCCCACAAAAGACAGTAGTTGTTGAGATTACAGAAAAGCCAGCAGTTCCTGAGACCCTGGAAAAGCTTCAAGGTTCTCCGGAGAATGAGAGAAGGAGCTCCACAGAGCATTTTCCAAAGGAATCACAGCAAGAAGAATTCCAACATCAGGAAACACCAGATGTCATCACTGGCTCAGAGAAAAGAAGTAGCTCAGCATCCGATGAGCATACAAGCAGTGATACATACTACTCTCGTGAATCAGGTGAGGACATGGGGGGGAAGATGAATTCTAAGGCAGAGGGAGGCTTAGTTTCAAGACAAGCATCAAGTAAACAAGAACAAGGCACTTCAGAAAAACCAGCAGCTATAGACCCCAAACCTGTACCCTTGATTGTGGTAGGCACTTCAGAAAAACCAGCAGCTATAGACCCCAAACCTGTACCCTTGATTGCTGGAAAAGATAAAAAACCAGGGCAGTCCCGCACCCGCCTCCATAAAGGCCTTGTCGCCTTCTTGGCTAAAAAATTCACCTTCCACAAGCTACTTGGGGCAAAAAAGGCAGCAGTTGTGGAGACCCCAGAAAAGCCAGTAGTTCTTGAGACCCCAGAAAAGCCAGTAGTTCTCGAGACCCCAGAAAAGCCAGCAGTTCTCGAGACCCCACAAAAGACAGTAGTTGTTGAGATTACAGAAAAGCCAGCAGTTCCTGAGACCCTGGAAAAGCTTCAAGGTTCTCCAGAGAATGAGAGAAGGAGCTCCACAGAGCATTTTCCAAAGGAATCACAGCAAGAAGAATTCCAACATCAGGAAACACCAGATGTCATCACTGGCTCAGAGAAAAGAAGTAGCTCAGCATCCGATGAGCATACAAGCAGTGATACATACTACTCTCGTGAATCAGGTGAGGACATGGGGGGAAAGATGAATTCTAAGGCAGAGGGAGGCTTAGTTTCAAGACGAGCATCAAGTAAACAAGAACAAGGCACTTCAGAAAAACCAGCAGCTATAGACCCCAAACCTGTACCCTTGATTGCTGGAAAAGATAAAAAACCAGGGCAGTTCCGCACCCGCCTCCATAAAGGCCTTGTCGCCTTCTTGGCTAAAAAATTCACCTTCCACAAGCTACCTGGGGCAAAAAAGGCAGCAGTTGTGGAGACCCCAGAAAAGCCAGTAGTTCTCGAGACCCCAGAAAAGCCAGTAGTTCTCGAGACCCCAGAAAAGCCAGCAGTTCTCGAGATCCCACAAAAGACAGTAGTTGTTGAGATTACAGAAAAGCCAGCAGTTCCTGAGACCCTGGAAAAGCTTCAAGGTTCTCCAGAGAATGAGAGAAGGAGCTCCACAGAGCATTTTCCAAAGGAATCACAGCAAGAAGAATTCCAACATCAGGAAACACCAGATGTCATCACTGGCTCAGAGAAAAGAAGTAGCTCAGCATCCGATGAGCATACAAGCAGTGATACATACTACTCTCGTGAATCAGGTGAGGACATGGGGGGAAAGATGAATTCTAAGGCAGAGGGAGGCTTAGTTTCAAGACAAGCATCAAGTAAACAAGAACAAGGCACTTCAGAAAAACCAGCAGCTATAGACCCCAAACCTGTACCCTTGATTGCTGGAGAAGATGAAAAACCAGGGCAGTCCTGCACCAGCCTCAAGACAGGACCTGTCGCCTTCTCGGCTGAAAAATTCACCTTCCACAAGCTACTTGGGACAGGACACTTTGGGCGCGTCTTGCTGGCTACCGATCATGAGAAAGGAAAACATGTAGCAGTAAAAAGATTGAAAAAGAGGAGACTGCTACGTTGCAAAGGTTTCATTGGGGAGCACAATGTCTTGCAACTAACACACGAATGCCAATTTTTAATTGCTGGGTATGCGGCATTCCACAATGATAACTATGTATATTATGTTATGGAACTGGCAAAAGGAGGGACCCTTCAAAACCTGATATATCAGCGCAAAAGAAAACTGAGCTTTACAGTGGTGAGATTTATCACTGCGGAACTAGTGTGTGCCATTCAGTTTTTACATCGCAAATACATTATCCATAGAGACATAAAGCCTGACAATGTCTTATTCACAAGCGATGGACATGTAAAACTCACAGATTTTGGCCTTGCCTTAGAAAATCCTGATTGGGAACCTAAAAAATATGGAACTGCTGGGACACCACAATATACAGCCCCCGAAGTTATACGAGGCCTGCCCTACAATGTGGGTGCTGATTGGTTTTCACTCGGAGTAACTGTCTTCGAGATGCTGGCCAAAGAACTCCCCTTCAATGGAAGGACAATAGCACAAATACATGGGATGATTGTTCACAGGGATCCAGACTTTTATAATCTTAATATAAAAGGAAGCTGCCTTGTGAGGAAACTGTTGATAAAAGAACCAAAGGATAGAGCAAGGTTTACCGATGGGATAAGGAAACACCCATTTTTTTGCACTATTAATTGGAAAAATCTGGAAGCTGGCAGAGTGCGTTCCCCTGTAAAACATAGACCCTTCATTGATGCAGATTTGAAAGAAGAGGTAAAGTTATCTCGTTATGAAGAAAGGAAGACTCCTCTTTCAAGTGAAGAACAGTTAGAATTTAAGGACATTGGCTTTGTCTGCCCCGACTGGGCTGACCATTACTATGTACATTCCACCAATGCAACCCAAAATCCTTAGAGGATGTAAACTTCCCTCTAATGTTTGTACCTATAGGTAAGCCTATAATAACGCTTACCTATAGGTGCTGTAAATATCTTCTAAACTTGCATAGTTTAGGAGATATTTACTGTATACTGCGCTGACATCATCGGCGCATGCGCTCTGAAGGAATGGTCGCCCGTGCCGTTTCTTCAGGGCTCTGTGAACGGTGGCTCCCGCACGCATGTGCAGGAGTGACGTCACGTGGCATCTGCCAGTCACACAGCCGGAGTCCGGACCCGGAAGGAAGGTGGGTGAAGATGGATGCGGCCTCGAGCGGGAAAGACGAGGGCTTTGTTTGCAGGTAAGTTTCACATAATGTGCTAGTATATGATGCATACTAGCACATTATGCCTTAACTTTGCAGGTAAGAAAAAAAAGATTAAAAAAAAAAAAAAGAAGAGTTTACTTCCTCTTTAAGCAGCATTAGATGTGAGGGGGAGGTGAGGAGCCGAAGACAGCAGCTTCGGATGAGGGTGAGGAGCAGGGAATAGCAGCACTGGGGTGAGGAGTAAGGAACCGAAAACAACAGGGTGAGAGAGAGAGGGGGTGTGAGAGACGGGGGGGGAGAGTGAGATATATAGGGGGGGGGGGAAGAGAGAGGGTGTGTGAGAGACGGGGGGTGGAGAGGGAGTGAGATATATAGAGGGGGGAAAGAGAGAGGGGGTGTGAGGGAGAGGGAGTGAGATATATAGAGGGGGGGAAAGAGAGAGGGTGTGTGAGAGACGGGGGGTGGAGAGGGAGTGAGATATATAGAGGGGGGAAAGAGAGGGGGTGTGAGGGAGAGGGAGTGAGATATATAGAGGGGGGAAAGAGAGAGGGGGTGTGAGAGATGAGGGGGTTAAAGAGAGGGAGTGAGAGAGAGGGGGTGAGAGACGAGTGGGGGGGGGGAGTGAGATATATAGAGGGGGTGAAAGAAAGAGAGAGGGGTGTGAGAGACAGGGGGGAGAGGGAGTGAGATATATAGAGGGGGGGGGAGAGAGGGTGTGTGAGAGACGGGGGGGTTAAAGAGAGGGAGTGAGAGAGAGGGTGAGATATATAGAGGGGGGTGAAAGAAAGAGAGAGAGGGGGTGTGAGAAACAGGGGGGGGGAGTGAGATAGAGGGGGGTGAAAGAATGAAAGAGAGGGGGTGTGAGAGACAGGGGGGGAGTGAGATATATAGAGGGGGGTTAAAGAGAGAGAGAGAGGGGGTGTGAGAGACAGGGGGGGAGGGAGTGAGATATATAGAGGGGGTAAAAAATTAGAGAGGGGGTGTGAGAGACGAGGGGGGGGGGAGGGAGTGAGATATATAGAGGGGAGAAAGAGAGAGGGGGTGTGAGAGACGGGGGGAGAGTAAGTGAGATATATAGAGGGGGGTGAAAGAGAGAGGGTGTGTGAGAGAGACAGGGGGCTGAGAGAGGGAGTGAGATATATAGAGGGGGTGAAAGAGAGAGGGTGTGTGAGAGAGACGGGGGGGTGAGAGAGGGAGTGAGATATATAGAGGGGGGGGAAGAGAGAGGGTGTGTGAGAGAGACGGGGGGGGATGAGAGAGAGGGAGTGAGATATATAGAGGGGGGAAAGGGAGAGGGGGTGTGAGAGACGGGGGGGATGAGAGAGAGGGAGTGAGATAAATAGAGGGGGGGTGAAAGAGAGAGGGTGTGTGAGAGACAGGGGGGGGAGAGGGAGTGAGATATATAGAGGGGGGTGGTTAAAGAGAGGGAGTGAGATATATAGAACGGGAGTGAAAGAGAGAGGGTGTGTGAGAGACGGGACGGGGGGGTGCTGGGTGGTTAAAGAGAGGGAGTGAGATACATAGAAGTATATAGAAGTATATAGAAGGGGGTGAAAGAGAGAGGGTGTGTGAGAGAGACTTAGGGGTGAGAGAGAGGGGAGTGAGATATATAGAGAGGGATAAGCGAGATGGGGGGGGCGAAAAAGAAAGAGTGGGGTGGGGGGTGATGAGAGACAGGCGAAGATGGATGCGGCCTTGAGCGGGGACGACGAGGGCTTTGTTTGCAGGTAAGTTTCACATAATGTGCTAGTATATAATGCATACTAGCACATTATGCCTTTACTTTACAAGTAAGAAAAAAATATTTAAAAAAAAAGGGGGAGGGGAGGGAGAGTGGGGTGAGAGATAAACAGAGGGGTATAAGAGAGAGAGAGGGATGGGGGGGGGGTGAGAGAAAAATAAAAAATGGAGGCGATAGGGGGGTGAGAAATATGGGGGGGTGTGAGAAAGAAAGAGTGGGCTGGGGTGTGATGAGAGACAGGCGAAGATGGATGCAGCCTTGGGCGGGGACGACAAAGGCTTTGTTTGCAGGTAAGTTTCACATAATGTGCTAGTATACGATGCATACTAGCACATTATGCCTTTACTTTGCAAGTAAGAAAAAATATTTTAAAAAAGAGGGGGGGAGTGAGTGGGGTGAGAAATAAACAGAGGGGTATAAGAGAGAGAGAGAGAGGGATGGGGGGGGTCAGAGAGGGGGTGAGAGAGAAATCAAAAATGGAGGTGAGAGAGAGGGGGGTGAGAGAGAGAGAAAAGGAGGATAATATTGTGTGCAAGTCTGTTTGTGCAGTCTGATGGTTGGATGGTGCTGTATGTATGCACAGAAGGTAGGCTGGGATCTCTGTGCTCGTTAAGTCCCAGGGGCTATAAGAGTACAGAAGGGGTCCTGTGCTCATTTCAATAGCTGGATGACTCTCCCGCTGCTCATGTTAAAATGCACATTTTAGGCCTGATGATTACAAACTCCCAAAACATGACATTTAGTTTGTTGTGTTCATTCACACACTGAAGCATAGTAAACACAGTTTACTATGCTACAGTTATAAACGAATGCCGTTAGTGTGTTCATTTAGAAAAGGAAGGGGATAGTAACTTACAAATTTACTAGCACTCCATTCTAAAACATCCCTCGCAGGAGCTCAGAGGAAAAGAGAGGAGTGAAGCCAGCAGCACTGCAAGAGGGAGCAACACAGGGGAAGCCCAGGCAATAGGGAGGATCAGCACCACACAGTGATTAGGGTGTACCCAGGCACACCTGGCACACCCCCTGCGCACACCTATGGATACACACAAATAACTTAGCACTAGGAAATGTTAGTTGGTCCTGTATTCTCTAGGGTCAGTACTGGGAGATGGGTTGGGGGGGGGGGGGGGGTGATGTATCAGCCCCCTTATAAGTAAAAACAAGAATGTATATACAACATATCAAACAATGATGTTACAATAGGATAGCCAACATGTTTTGCGGTTTATATCCGCTTCTTCAGGGCTTGCTTGTTCCCTAATTCACTGGGCATCTGTGTTTGAGTAAAACATAAATACATATATAAATCACTTTGCACATTATATAAATATATATATATATATATATATATATATATATATATATATATATATATATATATATATAGTCACCACAAAAAAAAAAAAAGTGGGGAAGGGGGAGGATGGATAGAAGGGGAATTAAAGTACCTTATAGCCATCCAAGAAGGATTAGGCTTCATGTACAGGGGACATCTTTACAACTTCTCCTGAACTATTTAACTTGACATATAGTAACCCACGTTTAAAATGTCCGTTTTGCTGCGTTTACAGGCTGCGTTTAGCCACGTTTCCGTTTAGAAATATTTGAAAAAAAAATTGTTTTCCACTCAAATTGGCGAGTGTGGGCTGCCTGGGAGAGGGGGGGGTTGGATGGGGGAGATTGGGGGTATCGGTCGAGCACCACCGGGAGCCTGGATGGTATGGGAGCCATTCTCCCAGCGATCATAGAGGAAAGAGATCATCCATCCCAGGATTGGACGGGTGATCTGTCTATCAAAGTGCCCGGATAAGGGGGAAGGGCTGTATATGACGGTGTGCGGCGGGGAACACACAGCTATTGCGCTATTCCCCGCGCTCTAATCAACCAGGCGGCAGCTCTCCTCTCTCTTCCCCTGCACAGGTAGGCTGCACGGGGTACACAGTCTGCACTGGGGGGGGGGCAGTCTGCACTGGGGAGGATACAGGCTGCACTGGGGGGGGGGACAGACTGCACTTTGGGGGGGGGGGTGACACAGGCTGCACTGGGGGGGGTGACAAAGACTGCACTGGGGGGGATGCAGGCTGCACTGGGGGGATGCAGGTTGCACTGGGGGGGACGCAGGCTACACTGGGGGGGGGGCCGCAGGCTACACTGGGGGAGGGGGGACGCAGGCTACACTGGGGGAGGGGGGACGCAGGCTACACTGGGGGAGGGGGGACGCAGGCTACACTGGGGGAGGGGGGACGCAGGCTACACTGGGGGAGGGGGGACGCAGGCTACACTGGGGGGGGGACACAGGCTACACTGGGGGGGGACACAGGCTACACTGGGGGGGGGGCACAGGCTACACTGGGGGGGGGACACAGGCTACACTGGGGGGGGGACACAGGCTACACTGGGGGGGGAGGCTACACTTGGGGGGGGGAGGCTACACTTGGGGGGGGGGGACGCAGGCTACACTGGGGGGGGGGGGACGCAGGCTACACTGGGGGGGGGACGCAGGCTACACTGGGGGTGGACACAGTGGGGTCACTACACTGGGGTCACTACACTGGGTGACCACATTTTTAAACTGCCATTCAGGGACAATTTTGCCAAGGATCGGGGGGGGCGTAGGCTTTGTGTTGAATGTAGTCTCCGGGTTGACGGAATTTCGGCATCGAGTGATTTGTCGGGTGAATGGCTGGTTTTAGCACTTATATTATCCCAACACCATGCTTGAAATGTATTTTTATTATTCCATTAAGTATAGACCCCCCTCCCTCAGTACGTACCCCCCTCTAGACTAAGTATAGACTCCCCTCCCTCAGTACGGACCGCCCTCTCCACTAAGTACAGACCCCCCTCTCCACTAAGTACAGACCCCCCTCTCCACTAAGTACAGACCCCCCTCTCCACTAAGTACAGACCCCCCTCTCCACTAAGTAAAGACCCCCCTCTCCACTAAGTACAGACCCCCCTCTCCACTAAGTACAGACCCCCCTCTCCACTAAGTACAGACCCCCCTCTCCACTAAGTACAGACCCCCCTCTCCACTAAGTACAGACCCCCCCCTCCACTTGTGCTAGTAGAGAGGTGGAGGTCAGAAATGTGCTGGGGGGGGCGCTTTTTACCTTTTTCATGATCACTGTCCCTGTCCTCAGTCCATCTATATACATATAATTTAATAAGTTTAACAACAGACCTCAGATCAGAAAACAGCACAGGAGGGGACTGGAGAACAGCAAGGGGGGGGTGGGGGGGACCGGAGAAAAGCACAGGGGTGTCTGGAGAAGAGCAGGGGTGAGGGACTCAAGAAGAGCACAGGTGGGACAAGAGGACAGCAGGGGGTTGGAGAAGGGGGGGGTAGTAGAGAGCAGAGAAGTTGCTGGGGAAGTTCACAGAGGGGACAGGAGAGCGTTGAGGGACCTGTGGGCAGCAGAAGTAAACAGTATAGGAGGGGCGGCATATATAGGAACTGATACCCTCCATGTTCTTCTCGCAGCCACTGAATGCCCGCTTTTCTTCTTTTACCACCTGCGGGCATTCAGTGGCTGCGAGAAGAACATGGAGGGCATCAGTTCTTCTATATGTCGCCCCTCCTATACAGGTTTAGATGGAAGCTGCTTGGGCCCCCTGGAGTATGAAGCTGGGATGCAATGGCGACTGAAAATTGGGTGTTTCTTCACAGCACTTCCCCTTTATATAGACAAAATAGTGCCTTTGGACACACAGAATTGATTACAAGAGAATAGAAAAACACTGCGCTCTAATGAAAAAAAGAAAAAATATGTGAGCCAGCGGCTGCATACATTGTGACAAACAATAACTCGTAAATGGGAAAAAATGCAGCGCTAAAAAATATTAAATAAAATAAATGAAACAATTAAGTGAAAAGTGCTATACTGAACAGTAAAGCATGTATTCAAAAAATGGGTGAAAGTGAAATGTACAACCACTCTATAAAATGTCCACCTATTAACTTTATCATTTATGACTCGCATTATTTCCATTTGTTTATGCTAGTTCCTTTCATTCATTTGACTTTGGGATTATCCATCTGTTATAGGTGGACATTTTATAGAGTGGTTGTACATTTCACTTTCACCCATTTTTTGAATACATGCTTTACTGTTCAGTATAGCACTTTTCACGTAATTGTTTCATTTATTTTATTTAATATTTTTTAGCGCTGCATTTTTTCACACAGAATTGATTGTTGGAGTAAAACAAGCCCAAATGGGAATAAGAATGATAACCCCCAGAAGTGTCAAGGTCAGCAATAGCTACCCAGTAAGTATAAGGGCCAGATAATCTCCAGTACATGTCAGGACCAGCCATAATAACCAGCAAAACATAATAACTAACCCCCGGAACAGAACAAAAATAAACCTCCAGCATAGCACAAAAATGAACCACAAGCATGACACAATAAACCTCCAATATTGCACAATAATTAGCCCCTTAGCATGGCAGAACAATTAAATCCCAGCATGGCACAATAAAATAGCACAGCAATAAACCCCCAGGAATATGCATTAATAACTATCAGAACTACACAATTAACCCCCAACACTGTATAATAATTTACCTCCAGGATAATAACAGTCAGTGAGCCCCTTTATTGTAAAACTTACAACAGAGAATATACAGTGAAGAGGTCAGCACTATATGTGGTCACCATTAGTACCTAGATTAGGAGTGACACCCTAGGATGCCCAGAGCAGGAATGACCCCTAAGATCACAGTGCCCATATAGATCAGGCTTGCTCCTTAGAATGCCCAGATGAGGAGTGCCCCCTCAGAGTGTACAGAGCAGAAAAAGTGACCCCTCAGAGTACCCAGAGCAGGAGAGTGACCCCCTAAGTGTACCCAGAGCAGGGGGGTGACCCCGTAAGTCTTCCCAGAGCAGGAGAGTGACCCCGTAAGTATACCCAGAGCAGGAGAGTGACCCCGTAAGTGTGCCCAGAGCAGGAGAGTGACCCCGTAAGTGTACCCAGAGCAGGGGGGTGACCCCGTAAGTGTGCCCAGAGCAGGAGAGTGACCCCCTAAGTATGCCCAGAGCAGGAGAGTAACCCCGTAATTGTGCCCAGAGCAGGAGAGTGACCCCCTAAGTGTACCCAGAGCAGGAGGGTGACCCCCTAAGTATGCCCAGAGCAGGAGAGTAACCCCCTAAGTGTACCCAGAGCAGGAGAGTGACCCCTTAAGTGTACCCAGAGCAGGAGAGTGACCCCCTAAGTGTACCCAGAACAGGAGAGTGACCCCCTAAGTGAACCCAGAGAAGGAGAGTGACCCTCTAAGTGTAACCAGAGCAGGAAAGTGACCCCCTAAGTGTACCCAGAGCAGGAGAGTGACCCCCTAAGTGTACCCAGAGCAGGAGAGTGACCCCCTAAGTGTACCCAGAGCAGGAGCGTGACCCCCTAAGTGTACCCAGAGCAGGAGCGTGACCCCCTAAGTGTACCCAGAGCAGGAGCGTGACCCCCTAAGTGTACCCAGAGGAGTAGAGTGACCCCATCAAAGTACCGAGAGCAGGAGAGTAACCCCCTAAGTGTACCCAGAGCAGGAGAGTGACCCCCTAAGTGTACCCAGAGCAGGAGAGTAACCCCCTAAGTGTACCCAGAGCAGGAGAGTGACCCCGTAAGTGTACCCAGAGCAGGTAAGTGACCCCCTAAGTGTACCCAGAGCAGGAGAGTGACCCCCTCAGAGTGCCCAGAGCCAGAGAGTGACCCCCTCAGAGTGGCCAGAGCCAGAGAGTGACCCCCTAAGTGTACCCAGAGCAGGAGAGTGACCCCCTAAGTGTACCCAGGACAGGAGAGTGACCCCCTAAGTGTACCCAGAGCAGGAGAGTGACCCCCTAAGTGTACCCAGAGCAGTAGAGTGACCCCATCAAAGTACCCAGAGCAGAAGAGTGACCCCCTAAGTGTGCCCAGAGCAGGAGAGTGACCCCCTAAGTGTGCCCAGAGCAGGGGAGTGACCCCCTAAGTGTACCCAGAGCAGGAGAGTGACCCCCTAAGTGTACCCAGAGCAGGAGCGTGACCCCCTAAGTGTACCCAGAGCAGGAGCGTGACCCCCTAAGTGTATCCAGAGCAGGAGAGTGACCCCCTAAGTGTACCCAGAGCAGGAGAGTGACCCCCTAAGTGTACCCAGAGCAGGAGAGTAACACCCTAAGTGTACCCAGAGCAGGAGAGTGACCCCGTAAGTGTACCCAGAGCAGGAGAGTGACACCCTAAGTGTACCCAGAGCAGGAGAGTGACCCCGTAAGTGTACCCAGAGCAGGAGAGTGACCCCCTAAGTGTACCCAGTGCAGGAGAGTGACCCCCTAAGTGTACCCAGAGCAGGAGAGTGACCCCCTAAGTGTACCCAGAGCAGGAGAGTGACCCCCTAATTGTACCCAGAGCAGGAGAGTGACCCCCTAAGTGCACCCAGAGCAGGAGAGTGACCCCCTAAGTGCACCCAGAGCAGGAGAGTGACCCCCTAAGTGTACCCAGAGCAGAAGAGTGACCCCCTAATGTACTCAGTGGAGTAGAGTGACCCCATCAAAGTACCCAGAGCAGAAGAGTGACCCCCTAAGTGTGCCCAGAGCAGGAGAGTGACCCCCTAAGTGTACCCAGAGCAGGAGAGTGACCCCCTAAGTGTACCCAGAGCAGGAGAGTGACCCCCTAAGTGTACCCAGAGCAGGAGCGTGACCCCCTAAGTGTACCCAGAGCAGGAGCGTGACCCCCTAAGTGTACCCAGAGCAGGAGCGTGACCCCCTAAGTGTACCCAGAGCAGGAGCGTGACCCCTTAAGTGTACCCAGAGCAGGAGAGTGACTGACCCCCTAAGTGTACCCAGAGCAGGAGCGTGACCCCCTAAGTGTACCCAAAAGAGTAGAGTGACCCCATCAAAGTACCCAGAGCAGGAGAGTGACCCCCTAAGTGTACCCAGAGCAGGAGAGTGACCCCCTAAGTGTACCCAGAGCAGGAGAGTGACCCCCTAGGTGTACCCAGAGCAGGAGAGTGACCCCCCCCTAAGTGTACCCAGAGGAGTAGAGTGACCCCATCAATGTACCCAGAGCAGGAGAGTGACCCCCTAAGTGTACCCAGAGCAGGAGAGTGACCCCCTAAGTGAACCCAGAGGAGTAGAGTGACCCCCTAAGTGTAACCAGAGCAGGAAAGTGACCCCCTAAGTGTACCCAGAGCAGGAGCGGGACCCCCTAAGTGTACCCAGAGCAGGAGCGGGACCCCCTAAGTGTACCCAGAGCAGGAGAGTGACTGACCCCCTAAGTGTACCCATAGCAGGAGAGTGACTGACCCCCTAAGTGTACCCAGAGCAGGAGCGTGACCCCCTAAGTGTACCCAGAGGAGTAGAGTGACCCCATCAAAGTACCCAGAGCAGTAGAGTGACCCCCTAAGTGAACCCAGAGAAGGAGAGTGACCCCCTAAGTGTAACCAGAGCAGGAAAGTGACCCCCTAAGTGTACCCAGAGCAGGAGAGTGACCCCCTAAGTGTACCCAGAGCAGGAGAGTGACCCCCTAAGTGTACCCAGAGCAGGAGCGTGACCCCCTAAGTGTACCCAGAGCAGGAGCGGGACCCCCTAAGTGTACCCAGAGCAGGAGCGGGACCCCCTAAGTGTACCCAGAGCAGGAGAGTGACTGACCCCCTAAGTGTACCCATAGCAGGAGAGTGACTGACCCCCTAAGTGTACCCAGAGCAGGAGCGTGACCCCCTAAGTGTACCCAGAGGAGTAGAGTGACCCCATCAAAGTACCCAGAGCAGGAGAGTGACCCCCTAAGTGTACCCAGAGCAGGAGAGTGACCCCCTAAGTGTACCCAGAGCAGGAGAGTGACCCCCCCTAAGTGTACCCAGAGCAGGAGAGTGACCCCCCCCTAAGTGTACCCAGAGGAGTAGAGTGACCCCATCAATGTACCCAGAGCAGGAGAGTGACACCCTAAGTGTACCCAGAGCAGGAGAGTGACCCCCTAAGTGTACCCAGAGGAGTAGAGTGACCCCATCAAAGTACCCAGAGCAGTAGAGTGACCCCCTAAGTGAACCCAGAGAAGGAGAGTGACCCCCTAAGTGTAACCAGAGCAGGAAAGTGACCCCCTAAGTGTACCCAGAGCAGGAGAGTGGCCCCCTAAGTGTACCCAGAGCAGGAGAGTGACCCCCTAAGTGTACCCAGAGCAGGAGCGTGACCCCCTAAGTGTACCCAGAGCAGGAGCGTGACCCCCTAAGTGTATCCAGAGCAGGAGAGTGACCCCCTAAGTGTACCCAGAGGAGTAGAGTGACCCCATCAAAGAACCCAGAGCAGTAGAGTGACCCCCTAAGTGAACCCAGAGAAGGAGAGTGACCCCTTAAGTGTAACCAGAGCAGGAAAGTTACCCCCTAAGTGTACCCAGAGCAGGAGAGTGGCCCCCTAAGTGTACCCAGAGCAGGAGAGTGACCCCCTAAGTGTACCCAGAGCAGGAGAGTGACCCCCTAAGTGTACCCAGAGCAGGAGAGTGACCCCCTAAGTGTACCCAGAGCAGGAGAGTGACCCCCTAAGTGTACCCAGAGCAGGATAGTGACCCCCTAAGTGTACCCAGAGCAGGAGAGTGACCCCCTAAGTGTACACAGAGCAGGAGTGTGACCCCCTAAGTTTATCCAGAGCAGGAGAGTGACCCCCTAAGTGTACCCAGAGGAGTAGAGTGACCCCATCAAAGTACCCAGAGCAGGAGAGTGACCCCCTAAGTGTACCCAGAGCAGGAGAGTAACCCCTTAAGTGTACCCAGAGCAGGAGAGTAACCCCCTAAGTGTAACCAGAGCAGGAGAGTGACCCCCTAAGTGTACAAAGAGAAGGAGAGTAACCCCCTAAGTGTACCCAGAGCAGGAGAGTGACCCTGTAAGTGTACCCAGAGCAGGAGAGTGACCCCCTAAGTGTACCCAGAGCAGGAGAGTAACCCCCTAAGTGTACCCAGAGCAGGAGAGTGACCCCGTAAGTGTACCCAGAGCAGGTAAGTGACCCCCTAATGTACCCAGAGCAGGTGAGTGACCCCCTAAGTGTACCCAGAGCAGGAGAGTGACCCCCTAAGTGTACCCAAAGCAGGAGAGTGACCCCCTAAGAGTGCCCAGAGCCAGAGAGTGACCCCCTCAGAGTGCCCAGAGCCAGAGAGTAATCCCCTCAGAGTTCCCAGAGCAGGAGAGTGACCCCCTAAGTGTACCCAGAACAGGAGAGTGACCCCCTAAGTGTACCCAGAGCAGGAGAGTGACCCCCTAAGTGTACCCAGAGCAGGAGAGTGACCCCCTAAGTGTACCCAGAGGAGTAGAGTGACCCCATCAAAGTACCCAGAGCAGTAGAGTGACCCCCTAAGTGAACCCAGAGAGGGAGAGTGACCCCCTAAGTGTAACCAGAGCAGGAAAGTGACCCCCTAAGTGTACCCAGAGCAGGAGAGTGGCCCCCTACGTGTACCCAGAGCAGGAGAGTGACCCCCTAAGTGTACCCATAGCAGGAGCGTGACCCCCTAAGTGTACCCAGAGCAGGAACGTGACCCCCTAAGTGTATCCAGAGCAGGAGAGTGACCCCCTAAGTGTACCCAGAGGAGTAGAGTGACCCCATCAAAGAACCCAGAGCAGTAGAGTGACCCCCTAAGTGAACCCAGAGAAGGAGAGTGACCCCCTAAGTGTAACCAGAGCAGGAAAGTGACCCCCTAAGTGTACCCAGAGCAGGAGAGTGGCCCCCTACGTGTACCCAGAGCAGGAGAGTGACCCCCTAAGTGTACCCAGAGCAGGAGAGTGACCCCCTAAGTGTACCCAGAGCAGGAGCGTGACCCCCTAAGTGTACCCAGAGCAGGAGCGTGACCCCCTAAGTGTATCCAGAGCAGGAGAGTGACCCCCTAAGTGTAAGCAGAGGAGTAGAGTGACCCCATCAAAGTACCCAGAGCAGGAGAGTGACCCCCTAAGTATACCCAGAGCAGGAGAGTAACCCCTTAAGTGTACCCAGAGCAGGAGAGTAACCCCCTAAGTGTAACCAGAGCAGGAGAGTGACCCCCTAAGTGTACCCAGAGCAGGAGAGTGACCCTGTAAGTGTACCCAGAGCAGGAGAGTGACCCCCTAAGTGTACACAGAGCAGGAGAGGAACCCCCTAAGTGTACCCAGAGCAGGAGAGTGACCCCGTAAGTGTACCCAGAGCAGGTAAGTGACCCCCTAAGTGTACCCAGAGCAGGAGAGTGACCCCCTAAGTGTACCCAGAGCAGGAGAGTGACCCCCTAAGTGTACCCAGAGCAGGAGAGTGACCCCCTAAGAGTGCCCAGAGCCAGAGAGTGACCCCCTCAGAGTGCCCAGAGCCAGAGAGTAATCCCCTCAGAGTGCCCAGAGCAGGAAAGTGACCCCCTAAGTGTACCCAGAGCAGGAGAGTGACCCCCTAAGTGTACCCAGAGCAGGAGAGTGACCCCCTAAGTGTACCCAGAGCAGGAGAGTGACCCCCTAAGTGTACCCAGAGCAGGAGAGTAACACCCTAAGTGTATCCAGAGCAGGAGAGTGACCCCGTAAGTGTAACCAGAGCAGGAGAGTGACCCCCTAAGTGTACCCAGAGCAGGAGAGTGACCCCCTAAGTGTACCCAGAGCAGGAGAGTGACCCCCTAAGTGTACCCAGAGCAGGAGAGTGACCCCTTGAGTGTACCCAGAGCAGGAGAGTGACCCCCTAAGTGTACCCAGAGCAGGAGAGTGACCCCCTAAGCGTACCCAGAGCAGGAGAGTGACCCCCTAAGTGTACCCAGAGCAGGAGAGTGACCCCCTAAGTGTACCCAGAGCAGGAGAGTGACCCCCTAATTGTACCCAGAGCAGGAGAGTGACCCCCTAAGTGCACCCAGAGCAGGAGAGTGACCCCCTAAGTGCACCCAGAGCAGGAGAGTGACCCCCTAAGTGCACCCAGAGCAGGAGAGTGACCCCCTAAGTGCACCCAGAGCAGGAGAGTAACCCCCTAAGTGTACCCAGGACAGGAGAGGGACCCCTTAAGTGTACGCAGAGCAGAAGAGTGACCCCCTAAGTGTACTCAGTGGAGTAGAGTGACCCCATCAAAGTACCCAGAGCAGAAGAGTGACCCCCTAAGTGTGCCCAGAGCAGGAGAGTGATCCCTTAAGTGTACCCAGAGCAGGAGAGTGACCCCCTAAGTGTACCCAGAGCAGGAGCGTGACCCCCTAAGTGTACCCAGAGCAGGAGCGTGACCCCCTAAGTGTACCCAGAGCAGGAGCGTGACCCCCTAAGTGTACCCAGAGCAGGAGCGTGACCCCCTAAGTGTACCCAGAGCAGGAGCGTGACCCCCTAAGTGTACCCAGAGCAGGAGAGTGACTGACCCCCTAAGTGTACCCAGAGCAGGAGCGTGACCCCCTAAGTGTACCCAGAGGAGTAGAGTGACCCCATCAAAGTACCCAGAGCAGGAGAGTGACCCCCTAAGTGTACCCAGAGCAGGAAAGTGACCCCCTAAGTGTACCCAGAGCAGGAAAGTGACCCCCTAAGTGTACCCAGAGCAGGAGAGTGACCCCCTAAGTGTACCCAGAGCAGGAGAGTGACCCCCCCTAAGTGTACCCAGAGGAGTAGAGTGACCCCATCAATGTACCCAGAGCAGGAGAGTGACCCCCTAAGTGTACCCAGAGCAGGAGAGTGACCCCCTAAGTGTACCCAGAGGAGTAGAGTGACCCCATCAAAGTACCCAGAGCAGTAGAGTGACCCCCTAAGTGAACCCAGAGAAGGAGAGTGACCCCCTAAGTGTACCCAGAGCAGGAAAGTGACCCCCTAAGTGTACCCAGAGCAGGAGAGTGACCCCCTAAGTGTACACAGAGCAGTAGAGTGACCCCCTAAGTGAACCCAGAGAAGGAGAGTGACCCTCTAAGTGTAACCAGAGCAGGAAAGTGACCCCCTAAGTGTACCCAGAGCAGGAGAGTGACCCCCTAAGTGTACCCAGAGCAGGAGAGTGACCCCCTAAGTGTACCCAGAGCAGGAGCGTGACCCCCTAAGTGTACCCAGAGCAGGAGCGTGACCCCCTAAGTGTACCCAGAGCAGGAGCGTGACCCCCTAAGTGTACCCAGAGGAGTAGAGTGACCCCATCAAAGTACCCAGAGCAGGAGAGTAACCCCCTAAGTGTACCCAGAGCAGGAGAGTGACCCCCTAAGTGTACCCAGAGCAGGAGAGTAACCCCCTAAGTGTACCCAGAGCAGGAGAGTGACCCCGTAAGTGTACCCAGAGCAGGTAAGTGACCCCCTAAGTGTACCCAGAGCAGGAGAGTGACCCCCTCAGAGTGCCCAGAGCCAGAGAGTGACCCCCTCAGAGTGGCCAGAGCCAGAGAGTGATTACCTCAGAGTGCCCAGAGCAGGAGAGTGACCCCCTAAGTGTACCCAGAGCAGGAGAGTGACCCCCTAAGTGTACCCAGGACAGGAGAGTGACCCCCTAAGTGTACCCAGAGCAGGAGAGTGACCCCCTAAGTGTACCCAGAGCAGTAGAGTGACCCCATCAAAGTACCCAGAGCAGAAGAGTGACCCCCTAAGTGTGCCCAGAGCAGGGGAGTGACCCCCTAAGTGTGCCCAGAGCAGGGGAGTGACCCCCTAAGTGTACCCAGAGCAGGAGAGTGACCCCCTAAGTGTACCCAGAGCAGGAGCGTGACCCCCTAAGTGTACCCAGAGCAGGAGCGTGACCCCCTAAGTGTATCCAGAGCAGGAGAGTGACCCCCTAAGTGTACCCAGAGCAGGAGAGTGACCCCCTAAGTGTACCCAGAGCAGGAGAGTAACACCCTAAGTGTACCCAGAGCAGGAGAGTGACCCCGTAAGTGTACCCAGAGCAGGAGAGTGACACCCTAAGTGTACCCAGAGCAGGAGAGTGACCCCGTAAGTGTACCCAGAGCAGGAGAGTGACCCCCTAAGTGTACCCAGTGCAGGAGAGTGACCCCCTAAGTGTACCCAGAGCAGGAGAGTGACCCCCTAAGTGTACCCAGAGCAGGAGAGTGACCCCCTAATTGTACCCAGAGCAGGAGAGTGACCCCCTAAGTGCACCCAGAGCAGGAGAGTGACCCCCTAAGTGCACCCAGAGCAGGAGAGTGACCCCCTAAGTGTACCCAGAGCAGAAGAGTGACCCCCTAATGTACTCAGTGGAGTAGAGTGACCCCATCAAAGTACCCAGAGCAGAAGAGTGACCCCCTAAGTGTGCCCAGAGCAGGAGAGTGACCCCCTAAGTGTACCCAGAGCAGGAGAGTGACCCCCTAAGTGTACCCAGAGCAGGAGAGTGACCCCCTAAGTGTACCCAGAGCAGGAGCGTGACCCCCTAAGTGTACCCAGAGCAGGAGCGTGACCCCCTAAGTGTACCCAGAGCAGGAGCGTGACCCCCTAAGTGTACCCAGAGCAGGAGCGTGACCCCTTAAGTGTACCCAGAGCAGGAGAGTGACTGACCCCCTAAGTGTACCCAGAGCAGGAGCGTGACCCCCTAAGTGTACCCAGAGGAGTAGAGTGACCCCATCAAAGTACCCAGAGCAGGAGAGTGACCCCCTAAGTGTACCCAGAGCAGGAGAGTGACCCCCTAAGTGTACCCAGAGCAGGAGAGTGACCCCCTAAGTGTACCCAGAGCAGGAGAGTGACCCCCCCCTAAGTGTACCCAGAGGAGTAGAGTGACCCCATCAATGTACCCAGAGCAGGAGAGTGACCCCCTAAGTGTACCCAGAGCAGGAGAGTGACCCCCTAAGTGTACCCAGAGGAGTAGAGTGACCCCATCAAAGTACCCAGAGCAGTAGAGTGACCCCCTAAGTGAACCCAGAGAAGGAGAGTGACCCCCTAAGTGTAACCAGAGCAGGAAAGTGACCCCCTAAGTGTACCCAGAGCAGGAGAGTGACCCCCTAAGTGTACCCAGAGCAGGAGAGTGACCCCCTAAGTGTACCCAGAGCAGGAGCGTGACCCCCTAAGTGTACCCAGAGCAGGAGCGTGACCCCCTAAGTGTATCCAGAGAAGGAGAGTGACCCCCTAAGTGTACCCAGAGGAGTAGAGTGACCCCATCAAAGAACCCAGAGCAGTAGAGTGACCCCCTAAGTGAACCCAGAGAAGGAGAGTGACCCTCTAAGTGTACCCAGAGCAGGAGAGTGACCCCTAAGTGTACCCAGAGCAGGAGAGTGACCCCCTAAGTGTACCCAGAGCAGGAGAGTGACCCCCTAAGTGTACCCAGAGCAGGAGCGTGACCCCCTAAGTGTATCCAGAGCAGGAGAGTGACCCCCTAAGTGTACCCAGAGGAGTAGAGTGACCCCATCAAAGTACCCAGAGCAGGAGAGTGACCCCCTAAGTGTACCCAGAGCAGGAGAGTAACCCCTTAAGTGTACCCAGAGCAGGAGAGTAACCCCCTAAGTGTAACCAGAGCAGGAGAGTAACCCCCTAAGTGTAACCAGAGCAGGAGAGTGACCCCCTAAGTGTACAAAGAGCAGGAGAGTTACCCCCTAAGTGTACCCAGAGCAGGAGAGTGACCCTGTAAGTGTACCCAGAGCAGGAGAGTGACCCCCTAAGTGTACCCAGAGCAGGAGAGTAACCCCCTAAGTGTACCCAGAGCAGGAGAGTGACCCCGTAAGTGTACCCAGAGCAGGTAAGTGACCCCCTAAGTGTACCCAGAGCAGGAGAGTGACCCCCTAAGTGTACCCAGAGCAGGAGAGTGACCCCCTAAGAGTGCCCAGAGCCAGAGAGTAATCCCCTCAGAGTGCCCAGAGCAGGAGAGTGACCCCTTAAGTGTACCCAGAGCAGGAGAGTAACCCCCTAAGTGTAACCAGAGCAGGAGAGTGACCCCCTAAGTGTACAAAGAGCAGGAGAGTTACCCCCTAAGTGTACCCAGAGCAGGAGAGTGACCCTGTAAGTGTACCCAGAGCAGGAGAGTGACCCCCTAAGTGTACCCAGAGCAGGAGAGTAACCCCCTAAGTGTGCCCAGAGCAGGAGAGTGACCCTCTAAGTGTACCCAGGGCAGGAGAGTGACCCCCTAAGTGTACCCAGAGCAGGAGAGTGACCCCCTAATTGTACCCAGAGCAGGAGAGTGACCCCCTAACTGCACCCAGAGCAGGAGAGTGACCCCCTAAGTGCACCCAGAGCAGGAGAGTGACCCCCTAAGTGCACCCAGAGCAGGAGAGTGACCCCCTAAGTGCACCCAGAGCAGGAGAGTGACCCCCTAAGTGCACCCAGAGCAGGAGAGTGACCCCCTAAGTGTACCCAGAGCAGAAGAGTGACCCCCTAAGTGTACTCAGTGGAGTAGAGTGACCCCATCAAAGTACCCAGAGCAGAAGAGTGACCCCCTAAGTGTGCCCAGAGCAGGAGAGTGACCCCCTAAGTGTACCCAGAGCAGGAGAGTGACCCCCTAAGTGTACCCAGAGCAGGAGCGTGACCTCCTAAGTGTACCCAGAGCAGGAGCGTGACCCCCTAAGTGTACCCAGAGCAGGAGCGTGACCCCCTAAGTGTACCCAGAGCAGGAGCGTGACCCCCTAAGTGTACCCAGAGCAGGAGAGTGACTGACCCCCTAAGTGTACCCAGAGCAGGAGCGTGACCCCCTAAGTGACCCTTAAACCGCCCACGGGAACTTTTCAAAATAGTTGCTCAATCAATGAACCCGACCTGCTTAGAGCCCCCTGCAATCGATACTCAAGAATTCTGCAATGAGTTATCAGATTTCTTCATCGACAAAATCGACAACATTCGGAAAGCAATTCATCAGAAAATAACAACCAACCTCACCCAACCAATGCAAAGAGAGGATATCGACACGAACATCACTCAACCACCGAAGTTCTTTTTGTCCCCAATCACTACGGACACGACTAAAAACATCATCGGAAGCCTTCGCGACAGCACATCACCGAACGACATCATCCCCACCAAATTGTTCAAAGAATGTTCCGACATCCTGGCCCCCACCCTAACACATCTCATAAATCAATCATTCAAAGAAGGGACTGTGCCAACCTCCCTCAAGCAAGGCATAGTCAAACCCCTGCTAAAGAAACCTAATCTCGACCCTAAAGACCCTAACTGCCGCAGACCAATAACAAGCCTCAACACCATCTCCAAGATTATAGAGAAAGCAGTAGTACAGCAGCTACAACACCACCTGGAGACACACCACCTCCTGGACCCTCTGCAATCAGGCTTCCGCCCAGGCCATGGCACAGAAACAGCACTTCTCAAAATATGGGACGACGCCCTCGAAGCAGCAGATGACGGAGAACCGAGTCTCCTGGTACTGTTAGACCTCAGCGCAGCATTCGATACAGTGGACCACAATACTTTACTTGTCCGCCTCTCAGAAGTTGCAGGAGCCACAGATTCTGCCCTAAAATGGTTTACATCCTTCTTAGAGAATCGCTCTCAGACAGTGAAACTGGGAACATTCACCTCGGAATCTCGGGCAGTCTCCTGTGGAGTCCCTCAGGGCTCACCCTTGTCACCAGTGCTATTTAACATCTACATCCGCCCGCTTCTCAATATCATCAGGAAATCGGACCTCTGCTTCCACTCATACGCAGACGACACCCAACTCTACCTTCGCATTAACGGACAAAAAGATCATCATCAGCAACTACAGAAATGCCTCACTTTAATCAATGACTGGATGACCACTAGCTCCCTCAAACTCAACGAATCAAAAACAGAACTTCTTCTCCTGCAAGCCAACAAAAATTCCAAAATTAAGACTCCGTGGACACCACCCTCCATCCTCGGACAGACCATCTTCCCCAGCACCAAAGTCAAGAGTCTCGGAGTCATCTTTGACTCAGGAATGACAATGGATGCACAAATAGGATCGGTGGTGAGCGGATCCCACCACCTCCTCCGCCTGCTTCGCAGACTCATCCCCTTCATCCCAGAAGAGGACAAAGCGGCAGTTGTGGGAACGATCATAAATTCCCGACTCGACTACGCAAATTCCCTCTACGTAGGTCTACCCCAATATCAGCTTGCGCGCTTGCAACTCATGCAAAATACGGCGGCAAGACTGTTAACAGGAAAAAAGCCCTGGGAATCCATCTCCCCATCCAAATAAAGCCTACATTGGCTAACTGTGAAGAATCGGATCATATTCAAGACCCTCTGCCTCAACCATAAATGCATACAAGGAAACGCTCCGCTATATCTCCGGGAAAAAACAAAACACTACACACCGAATCGCAGTCTTCGATCAGCTAACCAAAACCTCCTCCTCATTCCCAAATACCGCTACAAAGCAAAGGGAGAACGTAGATTTGCAGTCCAAGGACCTCGACTATGGAATGCTCTCCCAACCAACCTCCGCATGGAAGAAAACCACCAGGCCTTCAGGAAAAAACTAAAGACTTTCCTTTTCTAGAAGCTGGCTACAGAGAATACATCTAGCGCCTTGAGGCGATTCAGTTCGCAATTGCAGCGCTTTACAAATCATTCATTCATTCAAGTGTACCCAGAGGAGTAGAGTGACCCCATCAAAGTACCCAGAGCAGGAGAGTGACCCCCTAAGTGTACCCAGAGCAGGAGAGTGACCCCCTAAGTGTACCCAGAGAAGGAGAGTGACCCCCTAAGTGTACCCAGAGCAGGAGAGTGACCCCCCCTAAGTGTACCCAGAGGAGTAGAGTGACCCCATCAATTTACCCAGAGCAGTAGAGTGACCCCCTAAGTGAACCCAGAGAAGGAGAGTGACCCCCTAAGTGTAACCAGAGCAGGAAAGTGACCCCCTAAGTGTACCCAGAGCAGGAGAGTGACCCCCTAAGTGTACCCAGAGCAGGAGAGTGACCCCCTAAGTGTACCCAGAGCAGGAGCGTGACCCCCTAAGTGTACCCAGAGCAGGAGCGTGACCCCCTAAGTGTATCCAGAGCAGGAGAGTGACCCCCTAAGTGTACCCAGAGGAGTAGAGTGACCCCATCAAAGAACCCAGAGCAGTAGAGTGACCCCATCAAAGAACCCAGAGCAGTAGAGTGACCCCCTAAGTGAACCCAGAGAAGGAGAGTGACCCTCTAAGTGTAACCAGAGCAGGAAAGTGACCCCCTAAGTGTACCCAGAGCAGGAGAGTGACCCCCTAAGTGTACCCAGAGCAGGAGCGTGACCCCCTAAGTGTACCCAGAGCAGGAGCGTGACCCCCTAAGTGTATCCAGAGCAGGAGAGTGACCCCCTAAGTGTACCCAGAGGAGTAGAGTGACCCCATCAAAGTACCCAGAGCAGGAGAGTGACCCCCTAAGTGTACCCAGAGCAGGAGAGTAACCCCTTAAGTGTACCCAGAGCAGGAGAGTAACCCCCTAAGTGTAACCAGAGCAGGAGTGTGACCCCCTAAGTGTACCCAGAGCAGGAGAGTGACCCCCTAAGTGTACCCAGAGCAGGAGAGTGACCCCGTAAGTGTACCCAGAGCAGGTAAGTGACCCCCTATGTGTACCCAGAGGAGTAGAGTGACCCCATCAAAGTACCCAGAGCAGGAGAGTGACCCCTCAAGTGTACCCAGAGAAGGAGTGTGACCCCCTAAGTGTACCCAGAGCAGGAGAGTGACCCCCTAAGTGTACCCAGAGCAGGAGAGTGACCCCCTAAGTGTACCCAGAGCAGGAGAGTGACCCCCTAAGTGTACCCAGAGCAGGAGAGTGACCCCCTAAGTGTACCCAGAGCAGGAGAGTGACCCCCTAAGTGTACCCAGAGCAGGAGAGTGACCCTCTAAGTGTGCCCAGAGCAGGAGTGTGACCCTCTAAGTGTACCCAGAGCAGGAGAGTGACCCTCAAAGTGTACCCAGAGCAGGAGAGTGACCCCCTAAGTGTACCCAGGGCAGGAGAGTGACCCCCTAAGTGTACCCAGAGCAGGAGAGTGACCCCCTAATTGTACCCAGGGCAGGAGAGTGACCCCCTCATAGTGCCCAGAGCAGGAGAATGACCCCCTAAGTGTACCCAGAGCAGGAGAGTGACCCCCTAAGTGTACCCATAGCAGGAGATTGACCCCTTAAGTGAACCCAGAGCAGGAGAGTGACCCCCTAAGTGCACCCAGAGCAGGAGAGTGACCCCCTAAGTGCACCCAGAGCAGGAGAGTGTCCCCCTAAGTGTACCCAGAGCAGGAGCGTGACCCCCTAAGTGTACCCAGAGCAGGAGCGTGACCCCCTAAGTGTATCCAGAGCAGGAGAGTGACCCCCTAAGTGTACCCAGAGGAGTAGAGTGACCCCATCAAAGTACCCAGAGCAGGAGAGTGACCCCCCAAGTGTACCCAGAGAAGGAGTGTGACCCCCTAAGTGTACCCAGAGCAGGAGAGTGACCCCCTAAGTGTACCCAGAGCAGGAGAGTGACCCCCTAAGTGTACCCAGAGCAGGAGAGTGACCCCCTAAGTGTACCCAGAGCAGGAGAGTGACCCCCTAAGTGTACCCAGAGCAGGAGAGTGACCCCCTAAGTGTACCCAGAGCAGGAGAGTGACCCCCTAAGTGTACCCAGAGCAGGAGAGTGACCCCCTAAGTGTACCCAGAGCAGGAGAGTGACCCTCTAAGTGTGCCCAGAGCAGGAGAGTGACCCTCTAAGTGTACCCAGAGCAGGAGAGTGACCCTCTAAGTGTACCCAGAGCAGGAGAGTGACCCCCTAAGTGTACCCAGGGCAGGAGAGTGACCCCCTAAGTGTACCCAGAGCAGGAGAGTGACCCCCTAATTGTACCCAGAGCAGGAGAGTGACCCCCTCATAGTGCCCAGAGCAGGAGAATGACCCCCTAAGTGTACCCAGAGCAGGAGAGTGACCCCCTAAGTGTACCCATAGCAGGAGATTGACCCCCTAAGTGCACCCAGAGCAGGAGAGTGACCCCCTAAGTGCACCCAGAGCAGGAGAGTGACCCCCTAAGTGCACCCAGAGCAGGAGCGTGACCCCCTAAGTGTACCCAGAGCAGGAGCGTGACCCCCTAAGTGTACCCAGAGCAGGAGCGTGACCCCCTAAGTGTATCCAGAGCAGGAGAGTGACCCCCTAAGTGTACCCAGAGGAGTAGAGTGACCCCATCAAAGTACCCAGAGCAGGAGAGTGACCCCCCAAGTGTACCCAGAGAAGGAGTGTGACCCCCTAAGTGTACCCAGAGCAGGAGAGTGACCCCCTAAGTGTACCCAGAGCAGGAGACTGACCCCCTAAGAGTACCCAGAGCAGGAGAGTGACCCCCTAAGTGTACCCAGAGCAAGAGAGTGACCCCCTAAGTGTACCCAGAGCAGGAGAGTGACCCCCTAAGTGTACCCAGAGCAGGAGAGTGACCCCCTAAGTGTACCCAGAGCAGGAGAGTGACCATCTAAGTGTGCCCAGAGCGGGAGAGTGACCCTCTAAGTGTACCCAGGGCAGGAGAGTGACCCCCTAAGTGTACCCAGAGCAGGAGAGTGACCCCCTAATTGTACCCAGGGCAGGAGAGTGACCCCCTCATAGTGCCCAGAGCAGGAGAATGACCCCCTAAGTGTACCCAGAGCAGGAGAGTGACCCCCTAAGTGTACCCATAGCAGGAGATTGACCCCCTAAGTGCACCCAGAGCAGGAGAGTGACCCCCTAAGTGCACCCAGAGCAGGAGAGTGACCCCCTAAGTGCACCCAGAGCAGGAGCGTGACCCCCTAAGTGTACCCAGAGCAGGAGCGTGACCCCCTAAGTGTACCCAGAGCAGGAGCGTGACCCCCTAAGTGTATCCAGAGCAGGAGAGTGACCCCCTAAGTGTACCCAGAGGAGTAGAGTGACCCCATCAAAGTACCCAGAGCAGGAGAGTGACCCCCCAAGTGTACCCAGAGAAGGAGTGTGACCCCCTAAGTGTACCCAGAGCAGGAGAGTGACCCCCTAAGTGTACCCAGAGCAGGAGACTGACCCCCTAAGAGTACCCAGAGCAGGAGAGTGACCCCCTAAGTGTACCCAGAGCAAGAGAGTGACCCCCTAAGTGTACCCAGAGCAGGAGAGTGACCCCCTAAGTGTACCCAGAGCAGGAGAGTGACCCCCTAAGTGTACCCAGAGCAGGAGAGTGACCATCTAAGTGTGCCCAGAGCGGGAGAGTGACCCTCTAAGTGTACCCAGGGCAGGAGAGTGACCCCCTAAGTGTACCCAGAGCAGGAGAGTGACCCCCTAATTGTACCCAGGGCAGGAGAGTGACCCCCTCATAGTGCCCAGAGCAGGAGAATGACCCCCTAAGTGTACCCAGAGCAGGAGAGTGACCCCCTAAGTGTACCCATAGCAGGAGATTGACCCCCTAAGTGCACCCAGAGCAGGAGAGTAACCCCCTAAGTGCACCCAGAGCAGGAGAGTGACCCCCTAAGTGCACCCAGAGCAGGAGAGTGACCCCTAAGTGTACCCAGGACAGGAGAGGGACCCCTTAAGTGTACCCAGAGCAGGAGAGTGACCCCCTAAGTGTACTCAGTGGAGTAGAGTGACCCCATCAAAGTACCCAGAGCAGAAGAGTGACCCCCTAAGTGTGCCCAGAGCAGGAGAGTGACCCCCTAAGTGTACCCAGAGCAGGAGAGTGACCCCCTAAGTGTACCCAGAGCAGGAGCGTGACCCCCTAAGTGTACCCAGAGCAGGAGAGTGACCCCCTAAGTGTACCCAGAGCAGGAGCGTGACCCCCTAAGTGTACCCAGAGCAGGAGCGTGACCCCCTAAGTGTACCCAGAGCAGGAGAGTGACTGACCCCCTAAGTGTACCCAGAGCAGGAGCGTGACCCCCTAAGTGTACCCAGAGCAGGAGCATGACCCGACCCCCTAAGTGTATCCAGAGCAGGAGAGTGACCCCCTAAGTGTACCCAGAGGAGTAGAGTGACCCCATCAAAGTACCCAGAGCAGGAGAGTGACCCCCTAAGTGTACCCAGAGCAGGAGAGTGACCCCCTAAGTGTACCCAGAGCAGGAGAGTGACCCCCTAAGTGTACCCAGAGCAGGAGAGTGACCCCCTAAGAGTGCCCAGAGCCAGAGAGTGACCCCCTCAGAGTGCCCAGAGCCAGAGAGTGATCCCCTCAGAGTGCCCAGAGCAGGAGAATGACCCCCTAATTGTACCCAGAGCAGGAGAGTGACCCCCTAAGTGCACCCAGAGCAGGAGAGTGACCCCCTAAGTGCACCCAGAGCAGGAGAGTGACCCCCTAAGTGCACCCAGAGCAGGAGAGTGACCCCCTAAGTGCACCCAGAGCAGGAGAGTGACCCCCTAAGTGCACCCAGAGCAGGAGAGTGACCCCCTAAGTGCACCCAGAGCAGGAGAGTGACCCCCTAAGTGTACCCAGGACAGGAGAGGGACCCCTTAAGTGTACCCAGAGCAGGAGAGTGACCCCCTAAGTGTACTCAGTGGAGTAGAGTGACCCCATCAAAGTACCCAGAGCAGAAGAGTGACCCCCTAAGTGTACCCAGAGCAGGAGAGTGACCCCCTAAGTGTACCCAGAGCAGGAGCGTGACCCCCTAAGTGTACCCAGAGCAGGAGCATGACCTGACCCCCTAAGTGTATCCAGAGCAGGAGAGTGACCCCCTAAGTGTACCCAGAGGAGTAGAGTGACCCCATCAAAGTACCCAGAGCAAGAGAGTGACCCCCTAAGTGTACCCAGAGAAGGAGAGTGACCCCCTAAGTGTACCCAGAGCAGGAGAGTAACCCCTTAAGTGTACCCAGAGCAGGAGAGTAACCCCCTAAGTGTAACCAGAGCAGGAGAGTGACCCCCTAAGTGTACCCAGAGCAGGAGAGTGACCCCCTAAGTGTACCCAGAGCAGGAGAGTGACCCCGTAAGTGTACCCAGAGCAGGTAAGTGACCCCCTATGTGTACCCAGAGGAGTAGAGTGACCCCATCAAAGTACCCAGAGCAGTAGAGTGACCCCCTAAGTGTATACCCAGAGAAGGAGAGTGACCCCATCAATGTATCCAGAGCAGGAGAGTGACCCCCTAAGTGTACCCAGAGCAGGAGAGTGACCCCCTAAGTGTACCCAGAGCAGGAGCGTGACCCGCTAAGTGTGCCCAGAGCAGGAGCGTGACCCCCTAAGTGTATCCAGAGCAGGAGTGACCCCCTAAGTGTACCCAGAGGAGTAGAGTGACCCCATCAAAGTACCCAGAGCAGGAGAGTGACCCCCCAAGTGTACCCAGAGCAGGAGAGTGACCCCCTAAGTGTACCCAGGGCAGGAGAGTGACCCCCTCATAGTGCCCAGAGCAGGAGTGTGACCCCCTAAGTGTACCCAGAGCAGGAGAGTGACCCCCTAGGTGTACCCAGAGCAGGAGAGTGACCCCCTAAGTGTACCCAGAGCAGAAGAGTGACCCCTAAGTGTATCCAGAGCAGGAGAGTGACCCCCTAAGTGTACCCAGAGCAGGAGAGTGACCCCCTAAGTGTACCCAGAGCAGGAGAGTGACCCCCTAAGTGTACCCAGAGCAGGAGAGTGACCCCCTAAGTGTACCCAGAGCAGGAGAGTGACCCCCTAAGTGTATCCAGAGCAGGAGAGTGACCCCCTAAGTGTACCCAGAGCTGGAGAGTGACCCTCTCAGAGTACCCAGAGCAGGAGAGTGACCCCCTAAGTGTACCCAGAGCAGGAGAGTGACCCCCTAAGTGTACCTAGAGCAGGAATGTGACCCCCTAAGTGTACCCAGAGCAGGAGAGTGACCCCCTAAGTGTACCCAGAGCAGGAGAGTGACCCCCTAAGTGTACCCAGAGCAGGAGAGTGACCCCCTAAGTCCACCCAGAGCAGGAGAGTGACCTCCTAAGTGTACCCAGAGCAGGAGAGTGACCCCCTAAGTGTACCCAGAACAGGAGAGTGACCCCCTAAGTGTACCCAGAGCAGGAGAGTGACCCCCTAAGTGTACCCAGAGCAGGAGAGTGACCCCCTAAGTGTACCCAGAGCAGGAGCGTGACCCCCTAAGTGTACCCAGAGCAGGAGAGTGACCCCCTAAGTGTATCCAGAGCAGGAGAGTGACCCCCTAAGTGTACCCAGAGGAGTAGAGTGACCCCATCAAAGTACCCAGAGCAGGAGAGTGACCCCCCAAGTGTACCCAGAGAAGGAGTGTGACCCCCTAAGTGTACCCAGAGCAGGAGAGTGACCCCCTAAGTGTACCCAGAGCAGGAGAGTGACCCCCTAAGTGTACCCAGAGCAGGAGGGTGACCCCCTAAGTGTACCCAGAGCAGGAGAGTGACCCCCTAAGTGTACCCAGAGCAGGAGAGTGACCCCCTAAGTGTACCCAGAGCAGGAGAGTGACCCTCTAAGTGTGCCCAGAGCAGGAGAGTGACCCTCTAAGTGTACCCAGAGCAGGAGAGTGACCCCCTAAGTGTACCCAGAGCAGGAGAGTGACCCCCTAATTGTACCCAGGGCAGGAGAGTGACCCCGTCATAGTGCCCAGAGCAGGAGTGTGACCCCCTAAGTGTACCCAGAGCAGCAGAGTGACCCCCTAGGTGTACCCAGAGCAGAAGAGTGACCCCCTAAGTGTATCCAGAGCAGGAGAGTGACCCCCTAAGTGTACCCAGAGCAGGAGAGTGACCCCCTAAGTGTACCCAGAGCAGGAGAGTGACCCCCTAAGTGTACCCAGAGCAGGAGCGTGACCCCCTAAGTGTACCCAGAGCAGGAGCGTGACCCCCTAAGTGTATCCAGAGCAGGAGAGTGACCCCCTAAGTGTACCCAGAGGAGTAGAGTGACCCCATCAAAGTACCCAGAGCAGGAGAGTGACCCCCCAAGTGTACCCAGAGAAGGAGTGTGACCCCCTAAGTGTACCCAGAGCAGTAGAGTGACCCCCTAAGTGTACCCAGAGCAGGAGAGTGACCCCCTCAGAGTTCTCAGAGCAGGAGTGTGACCCCCTAAGTGTACCCAGAGCAGGAGAGTGACCCCCTAAGTGTACCCAGAGCAGGAGAGTGACCCCCTAAGTGTACCCAGAGCAGGAGAGTGACCCCCTCAGAGTTCTCAGAGCAGGAGAGTAACCCTCGAAGTGTACCCAGAGAAGGAGAGTATAGAGAGTATCATAGAGAGTATGTCTGCTAAAGATTGATCTGATATGTCCAATGGTTCTGACTCCAGGTCACATCTTGCTTCCCATTATACTCTATGGGCATTCCATTCTGTCATATGTTTGTCATTCCGTAGAAAACAGCTGTAATCCCAAATAATCTCAATCTTATAATCTGCTACTCTACTTGAAGAACAGCTGTGGTAAAGGAGAAATTGCTATGTCTCTCAGATTTGCCTGCAAATGAGTTTAGATTTTACTTCCCATTATACTCTATGGACATTCCCTTCTGTCATTCACCTTGTTATGCCATAAAAAAACAACAATAATCCCACCTAATCTCATTATTAAACATGGCCACTGATATTTAAAAGTAGGTTTTAAAAAAAGAAACTAATGATATGTCTAAAGAGTCTGTCAGAAATAGAATTTTTTTTTTTCCATTACTCTCTATGGGCATTCCACTTTGTTTCATTACTCTCTATGGGCATTCCATCTCCCTCTTAAAGTCTATGGGCATTCCATCTCCCTCTTAAAGTCTATGGGCATTCCATTCTGTCATTCCTTTTAGTATGTCCCTTATACAGTATATTATTATGTTTAGACATTTTGGTGAGCTGAATAATATAATCACACAGGAATGTTAATCATTTTACATCATTTTAAAATCATGAATCCATCCTTCTTGAATCTAAAATCAGTCTCAGTTCACCAACTTCTTTACCATTGCTTTCTTGTAAGGGGATGAAGTTAAATCCATCCAGGGAGATATTTTGTTCCTCCCGTTCAGTGCAGAGAGGAGGGGCCGATCCGTGCAGCTAACCCAGGCTGGAGAATTGTGAAGAGAGAAGCCGATTCATTGGCTGCACGGATCTGCCCCTCCCCTCTCCACCAAACATGAGGAACAAGAGGTGATGTAGCTGAAACACAAGCGCAAAGCTCTCACAGGGGCGCCGTCGGCCATTTTGTTGGAGCCAGGAGCCAGAAAACTGCTCCAGAGCCAAACGTTCCTGGTTTTCCATGGACAAAACTCAAAATCCTGTTTCGGGACGGCCTCCAATCGGGACGAGGGTCCCAAAATCGGGATTGTTCTGGGAAAATCGGGACTGTTGGCAACTATGCATTTCTTACTTTTGTAAATCCCAGCAGGCCGCGGCCATCTCATGTATGGGCATCTGAAGCCAGACTGTATCTCTTCCTGTATTCCAAGCATGCTGGTTACCCAGCATGCACCTCCAGATGTCGCACATGATCAGAGCAGCACGAGCAGTGTAATAGGTTGTAGGTCAGGTTTCCATAGCAACAGTAGTGTCAGAGGAAGTTGCCGCCCCTTAGCTATGGAAACCTCTCCCCCCCCCAGGAACCAGGAAATGTATCTACATTTACAAACATTATAAATCTAGAAATATAAAAAGCTCCCCCATCAAACTGCCCCCATCATACCGCCCCATCAAAATTGCCCCCATTAAATTGCCTAATCATACTGCCACCATCAAAATGGCCCCATCAAATTTCCACAATCATACTGCCCCATCAAAATTGCCCCATCATACTGCCACCATCAAAATTGCCCCATCAAGACTACCCCCATCATACTGCCACCATCAAAATTGCCCCATCCTACTGCCACCATCAAAATTGCCCCATCAAATCTGCCCCCATCAAAATGCCCCCATCAAAACTGCCCCATCATACTGCCACCATCAAAAATGCCCCCATCAAAATTTCCCCATCATACTGCCCCATCATAACTGCCCCCATCAAAACTACCCCCATCAAATTGCCCCATCATACTGCCACCATTAAAATTGCCCCTTCATACTGCCACCATCAAAATTGCCACCATCAAAAACTGCCACCATCATAACTGCCCCATCATACTGCCCCCATCAAAAACGCCCCATCATACTGCCACCATCAAAAACGCCCCATCATACTGCCACCATCAAAAACGCCCCAACATACTGCCACCATCAAAAACGCCCCAACATACTGCCACCATCAAAAACGCCCCACCATACTGCCACCATCAAAAATGCCCCACCATACTGCCACCATCAAAAATGCCCCACCATACTGCCACCATGATAATTGTCCAATCAAATTGCCCCATCATACTGCCTCATCAAAACTGCCCCCATCATATTGGCCCATCAAATTGCCCCCATCACACTGTCACCATCAAAACTGCCCCATCATACTGCCACCATCAAAATAGCCCCATCAAAACTGCCATCACAATTGCCTCATCATACTGCCCCATCACAATTGCCCCAATCAAAACTGCCCCATCATACTGCCACCATCAAAACTGCCCCAATCATACTGCCCCCATCAAAACTGCCACCATCATACTGCCCCATCAAAATCGTCCCCATCAAAACTGCCCCATCAAATTGCCCCAATCATACTGCCACCATCAAAACTGCCCCCATCATACTGCCCCATCATAACTGCCACCATCAAAATTGCCCCCTTCAAAATTCACCCATCAAAATTGCCCTATCAAAATTGCCCTATCAAAATCGTCCCCATCAAAACTGCCCCATCAAATTGCCTCCATCATACTGCTCCAATCATACTGCCACCATCATACTGCCCCATCAAAATTGCCCCCATCAAAATTGCCCCCATCATACTGCCCCTATCAAATTTCTTCTCTAACTGGTCAAAGAAACAGGTACCCGCCCCCCTCCTCCCCCCTGAAAGGTGACGTGTGGCACCGTAGGGGGGGGGACAAATAAGCGGAGCTTCCCCTTTTGGGTGGAACTCCGCTTATGTATATACCATACTAAGCCCTGTATACAGATGTCACCTACTTATATTTCCAATTGTTACAGCTTTACAAGCAATCATGTACATAGAAATCACATTATACCAATGGATACGGTAAAGAAAAAAAATCTCCATTAAAAGTTAAATACAAAATATTCCACAAACTCCTCTTTACAGCAAGCACCACATAAGCCAAACACAGAAGTCACATTGTAACAACAGAATACAGACAGGTTAGGTTGAAAAAAAACAAATGTTCATCTAGTATGACAAGTAGTATGAGATATATAGAGGGAGGTGAAAGAAAGAGAGAGGGGGTGTGAGAGACAGGGGGGGGGGGGATATATAGAAGGGGTGGGTGAAAGAAAGAGAGAGGGGGTGTGAGAGACGGGGGGGAAGTGAGATATATAGAGTGGGGTGAAAGAGAGAGAGAGGGGGAGAGGGAGTGAGATATATAGAGGGGGTGAAAGAAAGAGAGAGGGGGTGTGAGAGACAGGGGGGGAGGAAGTGAGATATATAGAGGGGGGTGAAAGAGAGAGAGAGAGGGGGTGTGAGAGACGGGGGGGGGGGAGAGGGAGTGAGATATATAGAGGGGGTGAAAAAAAGAGAGGGGGTGAGAGACGAGGGGGGGGGGGAGAGGGAGTGAGATATATAGAGGGGGGTGAAAGAAAGAAAGAAAGAGAGGGGGTGTGAGAGACGGGGGGGAGGGAGTGAGATATATAGAGGGGGGTGAAAGAAAGAGAGAGGGGGTGTGAGAGGCGGGGGGGAGAGGAAGTGAGATATATAGAGGGGGGTGAAAGAGAGAGGGTGTGTGAGAGAGATGGGGGGGGTGAGAGAGGGAGTGAGATATATAGAGGGGGTGAAAGAGAGAGGGTGTGTGAGAGAGACGGGGGGGGGGTGAGAGAGGGAGTGAGATATATAAAGGGGGGGAGAGGTGGTGTGAGAGAAACGGGGAGGTGAGAGAGAGGGAGTGAGATATATAGAGGGGGGGTGAAAGAGAGAGGGGGTGTGAGAGACGGGGGGGGGTAAAGAGAGGGAGTGAGATATATAGAAGGGAGAGAAAGAGAGAGGGGGTGTGAGAGACGGGGGGAGGAGTGACATATATAGAAGGGGGGAAAGAGAGAGGGTGTGTGAGAGAGACTTAGGGGTGAGAGAGAGGGGAGTGAGATATATAGAGAGGGATAAGCAAGATGAGGGGGGTGAAAAAGAAAGAGTGGGGTGGGGGGTGATGAGAGACAGGCGAAGATGGATGCGAGATGGTGCGATCAGAGGGATGGTGAGATGGTGCGATCAGAGGGATGATGCGATCAGAGGGATGGTGAGATGGTGCGATCAGAGGGATGGTGCGATCAGAGGCATGGTGCGATCAGATGGGATGGTGCGATCAGAGGGATGGTGAGATGGTGCGATCAGAGGGATGGTGCGATCAGATGGGATGGTGCGATCAGAGGGATGGTGCGATCAGAGGCATGGTGCGATCAGAGGCATGGTGCGATCAGAGGCATGGTGCGATCAGATGGGATGGTGCGATCAGATGGGATGGTGCGATCAGATGGGATGGTGCGATCAGAGGGATGGTGCGATCAGATGGGATGGTGCGATCAGAGCGATGGTGCGATCAGATGAGATGGTGCGATCAGATGGGATGGTGCGATCAGATGGGATGGTGCGATCAGATGAGATGGTGCGATCAGATGAGATGGTGCGATCAGATGAGATGGTGCGATCAGAGGGATGGTGAGATGGTGCGATCAGAGGGATGGTGAGATGGTGCGATCAGATGGGATGGTGCGATCAGATGGGATGGTGCGATCAGATGGGATGGTGCGATCAGAGGGATGGTGAGATGGTGCGATCAGAGGGATGGTGCGATCAGATGGGATGGTGCGATCAGAGGGATGGTGCGATCAGAGGCATGGTGCGATCAGAGGCATGGTGCGATCAGATGGGATGGTGCGATCAGAGGCATGGTGCGATCAGATGGGATGGTGCGATCAGATGGGATGGTGCGATCAGATGGGATGGTGCGATCAGAGGGATGGTGCGATCAGATGGGATGGTGCGATCAGATGAGATGGTGCGATCAGATGAGATGGTGCGATCAGAGGGATGGTGAGATGGTGCGATCAGACGGGATGGTGCGATCAGAGGGATGGTGAGATGGTGCGATCAGAGGGATGGTGCGATCAAATGGGATGGTGCGATCAGAGGGATGGTGCGATCAGAGGCATGGTGCGATCAGAGGCATGGTGCGATCAGAGGCATGGTGCGATCAGATGGGATGGTGCGATCAGATGGGATGGTGCGATCAGATGGGATGGTGCGATCAGAGGGATGGTGCGATCAGAGCGATGGTGCGATCAGATGAGATGGTGAGATGGTGCGATCAGATGGGATGGTGCGATCAGATGGGATGGTGCGATCAGAGCGATGGTGCGATCAGATGAGATGGTGAGATGGTGCGATCAGATGGGATGGTGCGATCAGATGAGATGGTGCGATCAGAGGAATGGTGAGATGGTGCGATCAGAGGGATGGTGAGATGGTGCGATCAGATTGGATGGTGCGATCAGAGGGATGGTGAGATGGTGCGATCAGATTGGATGGTGCGATCAGAGGGATGGTGCGATCAGATGGGATGGTGCGATCAGAGGGATGGTGCGATCAGAGGGATGGTGAGATGGTGCGATCAGATGGGATGGTGCGATCAGATGGGATGGTGCAATCAGATGGGATGGTGCAATCAGAGGGATGGTGAGATGTGCAATCAGATGGGATGGTGCGATCAGATGGGATGGTGCGATCAGATGGGATGGTGCAATCAGATGGGATGGTGAGATGGTGCAATCAGATGGGATGGTGAGATGGTGCGATCACAGGGATGGTGAGATCAGAGGGATGGTGAGATGGTGCAATCAGAGGGATGGTGCGATCAGAGGGATGGTGCGATCAGAGGGATGGTGAGATTGTGTGATCAGAGGGATGGTGCGATCAGAGGCATGGTGCGATCAGAGGGATGGTGAGATGGTGAGATGGTGCGATCAGATGGATGGTACGATCAGATGGGATGGTGCGATCAGATGGATGGTACGATCAGATGGGATGGTGCGATCAGATGGGATGGTGCGATCAGATGGGATGGTGAGATCAGAGGCATGGTGCGATCAGAGGGATGGTGCGATCAGAGGGATGGTGAGATCAGAGGGATGGTGCGATCAGAGGGATGGTGAGATGGTGCGATCAGAGGGATGGTGTGATCAGAGGGATGGTGCGATCAGATGGGATGGTGCGATCAGATGGGATGGTGCGATCAGATGGGATGGTGTGATCAGAGGGATGGTGCGATCAGAGGGATGGTGAGATGGTGCAATCAGAGGGATGGTGCGATCATATGGGATGGTGCGATCAGAGGGATGGTGCGATCAGAGGGATGGTGCGATCAGAGGGATGGTGAGATGGTGTGATCAGAGGGATGGTGCGATCAGATGGGATGGTGCGATCAGAGGGATGGTGCGATCAGAGGGATGGTGCGATCAGAGGGATGGTGCGATGGTGAGATGGTGCGATCAGAGGGATGGTGCGATCAGATGGGATGGTGCGATTAGATGGGATGGTGCGATCAGAGGGATGGTGCGATCAGAGGGATCGTGAGATGGTGCGATCAGAGGCATGGTGCGATCAGATGGGATGGTGCGATCAGAGGGATGGTGCGATCAGAGGGATGGTGCGATCAGAGGGATGGTGAGATGGTGCGATCAGAGGCATGGTGCGATGAGATGGGATGGTGCGATCAGAGGGATGGTGCGATCAGAGGGATGGTGCGATCAGATGGGATGGTGCGATCAGATGGGATGGTGCGATCAGAGGCATGGTGCGATCAGAGGGATGGTGCGATCAGAGGGATGGTGCGATCAGAGGGATGGTGCGATCAGAGGGATGGTGAGATGGTGCGATCAGAGGCATGGTGCGATGAGATGGGATGGTGCGATCAGAGGGATGGTGCGATCAGATGGGATGGTGCGATCAGATGGGATGGTGCGATCAGAGGGATGGTGCGATCAGAGGGATGGTGCGATCAGAGGGATGGTGCGATCAGAGGGATGGTGAGATGGTGAGATGGTGCGATCAGAGGGATGGTACGATCAGATGGGATGGTGCGATCAGATGGGATGGTGCGATCAGATGGGATGGAGCGATCAGATGGAATGGTGCGATCAGATGGAATGGTGCGATCAGAGGGATAGTGAGATGGTGCGATCAGAGGCATGGTGTGATCAGATGGGATGGTGTGATCAGAGGGATGTGCGATCAGAGGGATGGTGCGATCAGAGGGATGGTGAGATGGTGCGATCAGAGGGATGGTGAGATGGTGCGATCAGAGGGATGGTGCGATCAGATGGGATGGTGCGATCAGATGGGATGGTGCGATCAGATGGGATGGTGCGATCAGAGGGATGGTCAGATGGTGCGATCAGAGGGATGGTGCGATCAGAGGGATGGTGCGATCAGATGGGATGGTGCGATCAGAGGGATGGTGCGATCAGAGGGATGGTGCGATCAGAGGGATGGTGAAATGGTTCGATCAGATGGGATGGTGCGATCAAAGGGATGGTGCGATCAGAGGGATGGTGCGATCAGAGGCATGGTGCGATTAGAGGGATGGTGCGATTAGAGGGATGGTGCGATCAGACGGGATTGTGCGATCAGAGGGATGGTGCGATCAGAGGGATGGTGCGATCAGAGGGATGGGGACATGGTGCGATCAGAGGGATAGTGCGATCAGAGGCATGGTGCGATCAGAGGGATGGTGCGATCAGAGGCATGGTGCGATCAAAGGGATGGTGAGATGGTGCGATCAGATGGATGGTGCGATCAGATGGGATGGTGCGATCAGATGGGATGGTGCGATCAGATGTGATGGTGCGATCAGATGGGATGGTGCAATCAGAGGCATGGTGCGATCAGAGGCATGGTGCGATCAGAGGCATGGTGCGATCAGAGCGATGGTGCGATCAGAGGGATGGTGAGATGGTGCGATCAGAGGGATGGTGACATGGTGCGATCAGAGGGCTGGTGACATGGTGCGATCAGATGGGATGGTGCGATCAGATGGGATGGTGTGATCAGAGGGATGGTGCGATCAGAGGGATGGTGAGATGGTGCAATCAGAGGGATGGTGCGATCAGATGGGATGGTGCGATCAGAGGGATGGTGCGATCAGAGGGATGGTGCGATCAGAGGGATGGTGCGATCAGAGGGATGGTGCGATGGTGAGATGGTGCGATCAGAGGGATGGTGCGATCAGATGGGATGGTGAGATCAGATGGGATGGTGCGATCAGATGGGATGGTGCGATCAGAGGGATGGTGCGATCAGAGGGATCGTGAGATGGTGCGATCAGAGGCATGGTGCGATCAGATGGGATGGTGCGATCAGAGGGATGGTGCGATCAGAGGGATGGTGCGATCAGAGGGATGGTGAAATGGTGCGATCAGAGGCATGGTGCGATGAGATGGGATGGTGCGATCAGAGGGATGGTGCGATCAGATGGGATGGTGCGATCAGAGGGATGGTGCGATCAGATGGGATGGTGCGATCAGAGGCATGGTGCGATCAGAGGGATGGTGCGATCAGAGGGATGGTGCGATCAGAGGGATGGTGAGATGGTGCGATCAGAGGGATGGTACGATCAGATGGGATGGTGCGATCAGATGGGATGGTGCGATCAGAGGGATGGTGCGATCAGATGGAAATGGTGCGATCAGAGGGATGGTGCGATCAGAGGGATAGTGAGATGGTGCGATCAGAGGCATGGTGCGATCAGATAGGATGGTGTGATCAGAGGGATGGTGCGATCAGAGGGATGGTGCGATCAGAGGGATGGTGAGATGGTGCGATCAGAGGCATGGTGCGATCAGATGGGATGGTGCGATCAGAGGGATGGTCAGATGGTGCGATCAGAGGCATGGTGCGATCAGATGGGATGGTGCGATCAGAGGGATGGTGCGATCAGAGGGATGGTGCGATCAGAGGGATGGTGAAATGGTGCGATCAGATGGGATGGTGCGATCAAAGGGATGGTGCGATCAGAGGGATGGTGCGATCAGAGGCATGGTGCGATTAGAGGGATGGTGCGATTAGAGGGATGGTGCGATCAGATGGGATTGTGCGATCAGAGGGATGGTGCGATCAGAGGGATGGTGAGATCAGAGGGATGGTGACATGGTGCGATCAGAGGGATGGTGCGATCAGAGGCATGGTGCGATCAGAGGCATGGTGCGATCAGAAGGATGGTGCGATCAGAGGCATGGTGCGATCAGAGGCATGTGCGATCAGAGGCATGGTGCGATCAGAGGCATGGTGCGATCAGAGGGATGGTGCGATCAGAGGGATGGTGAGATGGTGCGATCAGATGGGATGGTGTGATCAGAGGGATGGTGCGATCAGAGGGATGGTGCGATCAGAGGGATGGTGAGATGGTGCGATCAGAGGGATGGTGCGATCAGAGGGTTGGTGCGATCAGAGGGATGGTGCGATCAGATGGGATGGTGCGATCAGATGGGATGGTGCGATCAGATGGGATGGTGAGATGGTGCGATCAGAGGGATGGTGCGATCAGAGGGATGGTGAGATGGTGCGGTCAGAGGCATGGTGCGATCAGAGGGATGGTGTGATCAGAGGGATGGTGCGATCAGAGGGATGGTGCGATCAGATGGGATGGAGCGATCAGATGGGATGGAGCGATCAGAGGGATGGTGCGATCAGAGGGATGGTGAGATGGTGCGATCAGAGGGATGGTGAGATGGTGCGATCAGATGGGATGGTGCGATCAGAGGGATGGTGCGATGAGATGGGATGGTGCGATCAGAGGGATGGTGCGATCAGATGGGATGGTGCGATCAGAGGGATGGTGCGATCAGATGGGATTGTGCGATCAGAGGCATGGTGCGATCAGAGGGGATGGTGAGATGGTGCGATCAGATGGGATGGTGCGATCAGGGGGATGGTAAGATGGTGCGATCAGAGGCATGGTGCGATGGGATGGTGCGATCAGAGAGATGGTGCGATCAGATGGGATGGTGCAATCAGATGGGATGGTGCGATCAGATGGGATGGTGCGATCAGATGGGATTGTGCGATCAGAGGGATGGTGCGATCAGAGGGATGGTGAGATGGTGCAATCAGAGGGATGGTGCGATCAGATGGGATGGTGCGATCAGAGGGATGGTGCGATCAGATGGGATGGTGCGATCAGAGGGATGGTGCGATCAGAGGGATGGTGCGATCAGATGAGATTGTGCGATCAGAGGGATAAAGGGCTGTTGCGATCAGAGGGACGGTGCGATCAGAGGGATGGTGCGATCAGAGGGATGGTGAGATGGTGCGATCAGATGGGATGGTGCGATCAGAGGGATGGTGAGATGGTGCGATCAGAGGGATGGTGAGATGGTGCGATCAGAGGGATGGTGCGATCAGATGGGATGGTGCGATCAGAGGGATGGTGCGTTCAGATGGGATGGTGCGATCAGATGGGATGGTGAGATGGTGCGATCGGAGGGATGGTGCGATCAGAGGGATGGTGCGATCAGATGGGATGGAGCGATCAGATGGGATGGAGCGATCAGAGGGATGGTGCGATCAGAGGGATGGTGAGATGGTGCGATCAGAGGGATGGTGAGATGGTGCGATCAGAGGGATGGTGAGATGGTGCGATCAGAGGGATGGTGCGATCAGATGGGATGGTGCGATCAGAGGGATGGTGCGTTCAGATGGGATGGTGCGATCAGATGGGATGGTGAGATGGTGAGATGGTGCGATCAGAGGGATGGTGCGATCAGAGGGATGGTGCGATCAGATGGGATGGAGCGATCAGAGGGATGGTGCGATCAGAGGGATGGTGAGATGGTGCGATCAGAGGGATGGTGAGATGGTGAGATGGTGCGATCAGAGGGATGGTGAGATGGTGCGATCAGATGGGATGGTGCGATCAGAGGGATGGTGCGATCAGATGGGATGGTGAGATGGTGCGATCAGAGGGATGGTGAGATGGTGCGATCAGATGGGATGGTGCGATCAGAGGGATGGTGCGATCAGAGGGATGGTGCGATCAGATGGGATGGTGCGATCAGATGGGATGGTGCGATCAGAGGGATGGTGCGATCAGAGGGATGGTGCGATGAGATGGGATGGTGCGATCAGATGGGATGGTGCGATCAGATGGGATTGTGCGATCAGAGGGATAGAGGGCTGGTGCGATCAGAGGGATGGTGCGATCAGAGGGATGGTGAGATGGTGCGATCAGATGGGATGGTGCGATCAGAGGGATGGTGAGATGGTGCGATCAGAGGGATGGTGAGATGGTGAGATGGTGCGATCAGAGGGATGGTGCGATCAGATGGGATGGTGCGATCAGAGGGATGGTGCGATCAGATGGGATGGTGAGATGGTGAGATGGTGCGATCGGATGGGATGGTGCGATCAGAGGGATGGTGCGATCAGAGGGATGGTGCGATCAGAGGGATGGTGAGATGGTGCGATCAGAGGCATGGTGCGATCAGAGGGATAGTGAGATGGTGCGATCAGAGGGATGGTGAGATGGTGAGATGGTGCGATCAGAGGGATGGTGAGATGGTGCGATCAGAGGGATGGTGAGATCAGAGGGATGGTGAGATGGTGCGATCAGAGGCATGGTGCGATCAGAGGGATGGTGCGATCAGAGGGATGGTGCGATCAGATGGGATGGTGCGATCAGAGGGATGGTGCGATCAGAGGGATGGAGCGATCAGATGGGATGGAGCGATGGTGAGATGGTGCGATCAGAGGGATGGTGCGATCAGAGGGATGGTGCGATCAGAGGGATGGCGAGATGGTGCGATCAGAGGCATGGTGCGATCAGAGGGATGGTGCGATCAGAGGGATGGTGCGATCAGAGGGATGGTGCGATCAGATGGGATGGTGCGATCAGATGGGATGGTGCGATCAGAGGGATGGTCAGATGGTGCGATCAGAGGCATGGTGCGATCAGATGGGATGGTGCGATCAGAGGGATGGTGCGATCAGAGGGATGGTGCGATCAGAGGGATGGTGCGATCAGAGGCATGGTACGATTAGAGGGATGGTGCGATTAGAAGGATGGTGCGATCAGACGGGATTGTGCGATCAGAGGGATGGTGCGATCAGAGGGATGGTGAGTTCAGAGGGATGGTGACATGGTGCGATCAGAGGGATGGTGCGATCAGAGGCATGGTGCGATCAGAGGCATGGTGCGATCAGAAGGATGGTGCGATCAGAAGGATGGTGCGATCAGAGGCATGGTGCGATCATAGGCATGGTGCGATCAGAGGCATGGTGCGATCAGAGGCATGGTGCGATCAGAGGGATGGTGCGATCAGATGGGATGGTGCGATCAGAGGGATGGTGAGATGGTGCGATCAGAGGCATAGTGCGATGAGATGGGATGGTGCGATCAGAGGGATGGTGCGATCAGATGGGATGGTGCGATCAGATGGGATGGTGCGATCAGAGGGATGGTGCGATCAGATGGGATGGTGCGATCAGAGGGATGGTGCGATCAGATGGGATGGTGCGATCAGAGGGATGGTGCGATCAGATGGGATTGTGCGATCAGAGGGATGGTGAGATGGTGCGATCAGAGGCATGGTGCGATGAGATGGGATGGTGCGATCAGAGGGATGGTACGATCAGATGGGATGGTGCGATCAGAGGGATGGTGCGATCAGATGGGATGGTGCGATCAGATGGGATGGTGCGATCAGAGGCATGGTGCGATCAGATGGGATTGTGCGATCAGATGGGATTGTGCGATCAGAGGGATGGTGCGATCAGATGGGATTGTGCGATCAGAGGGATGGTGCGATCAGAGGCATAGAGGGCTGGTGCGATCAGAGGGATGGTGCGATCAGAGGGATGACGCGATCAGAGGGATGGTGAGATGGTGCGATCAGATGGGATGGTGAGATGGTGAGATGGTGCGATCAGAGGGATGGTGAGATGATGCGATCAGATGGGATGGTGCGATCAGATGGGATTGTGCGATCAGAGGGATGGTGAGATGGTGCGATCAGAGGCATGGTGCGATCAGATGGGATGGTGCGATCAGAGGGATGGTGCGATCAGATGGGATGGTGCGATCAGAGGCATGGTGCGATCAGATGGGATTGTGCGATCAGATGGGATTGTGCGATCAGAGGGATGGTGCGATCAGATGGGATTGTGCGATCAGAGGGATGGTGCGATCAGAGGGATGGTGCGATCAGAGGCAAAGAGGGCTGGTGCGATCAGAGGGATGGTGCGATTAGAGGGATGGTGAGATGGTGCGATCAGATGGGATGGTGCGATCAGAGGGATGGTGAGATGGTGTGATCAAAGGGATGGTGAGATGGTGCGATCAGAGGCATAGTGCGATGAGATGGGATGGTGCGATCAGAGGGATGGTGCGATCAGATGGGATGGTGCGATCAGAGGGATGGTGAGATCAGAGGGATGGTGCGATCAGAGGGATGGTGCGATCAGATGGGATTGTGCGATCAGAGGGATGGTGAGATGGTGCGATCAGATGGGATTGTGCGATCAGAGGGATGGTGCGATCAGAGGCATAGAGGGCTGGTGCGATCAGAGGGATAGTGCGATCAGAGGGATGGTGCGATCAGAGGGATGGTGAGATGGTGCGATCAGATGGGATGGTGCGATCAGAGGGATGGTGAGATGGTGCGATCAGAGGGATGGTGAGATGGTGAGATGGTGCGATCAGATGGGATGGTGCGATCAGATGGGATGGTGCGATCAGAGGGATGGTGTGATCAGATGGGATGGTGCGATCAGATGGGATGGTGAGATGGTGCGATCAGAGGGATGGTGAGATGGTGCGATCAGATGGGATGGTGCGATCAGAGGGATGGTGAGATGGTGCGATCAGAGGCATAGTGCGATCAGAGGCATGGTGCGATCAGAGGGATGGTGAGATGGTGCGATCAGAGGCATAGTGCGATCAGAGGCATGGTGCGATCAGAGGGATGGTGCGATCAGAGGGATGGTGCGATCAGAGGGATGGTGAGATGGTGCGATCAGATGGGATGGTGCGATCAGATGGGATGGTGCGATCAGAGGGATGGTGAGATGGTGCGATCAGAGGCATGGTGCGATGGGATGGTGCGATGGGATGGTGCGATCAGATGGGATGGTGCGATCAGATGGGATGGTGCGATCAGATGGGATGGTGCGATCAGAGGGAAGGTGACATGGTGCGATCAGAGGCATGGTGCGATGAGATGGGATGGTGCTATCAGAGGGATGGTGCGATCAGATGGGATGGTGCGATCAGATGGGATGGTGCGATCAGATGGGATTGTGCGATCAGAGGGATGGTGCGATCAGAGGGATGGTGAGATGGTGCGATTAGATGGGATGGTGCGATCAGAGGGATGGTGAGATGGTGCGATCAGAGGGATGGTGAGATGGTGAGATGGTGCGATCAGAGGGATGGTGAGATGGTGCGATCAGATGGGATGGTGCGATCAGATGGGATTGTGCGATCAGAGGGATGGTGAGATGGTGCGATCAGAGGCATGGTGCGATCAGATGGGATGGTGCGATCAGAGGCATGGTGCGATCAGATGGGATTGTGCGATCAGATGGGATTGTGCGATCAGAGGGATGGTGCGATCAGATGGGATTGTGCGATCAGAGGGATGGTGCGATCAGAGGCATAGAGGGCTGGTGCGATCAGAGGGATGGTGCGATCAGAGGGATGGTGAGATGGTGCGATCAGATGGGATGGTGCGATCAGAGGGATGGTGAGATGGTGCGATCAGAGGGATGGTGAGATGGTGCGATCAGAGGCATAGTGCGATGAGATGGGATGGTGCGATCAGAGGGATGGTGCGATCAGATGGGATGGTGCGATCAGAGGGATGGTGCGATCAGAGGGATGGTGCGATCAGATGGGATGGTGCGATCAGATGGGATTGTGCGATCAGAGGGATGGTGAGATGGTGCGATCAGATGGGATTGTGCAATCAGAGGGCTGGTGCGATCAGAGGGATGGTGAGATGGTGCGATCAGAGGGATGGTGCGATCAGAGGGATGGTTCGATCAGATGGGATGGTGTGATCAGATGGGATGGTGCGATCAGAGGGATGGTGCGATCAGATGGGATGGTGCGATCAGAGGCATAGAGGGCTGGTGCGATCAGAGGGATGGTGCGATCAGAGGGATGGTGCGATCAGATGGGATGGTGTGATCAGATGGGATGGTGAGATGGTGAGATGGTGCGATCAGAGGGATGGTGAGATGGTGCGAACAGAGGCATGGTGCGATCAGAGGGATGGTGCGATCAGAGGGATGGTGCGATCAGAGGGATGGTGCGATCAGATGGGATGGAGCGATCAGAGGGACCGTGCGATCAGAGGGATTGTGCGATCAGAGGGATGGTGCGATCAGAGGGATGGTGCGATCAGAGGGATGGTGCGATCAGATGGGATTGTGCGATCAGAGGGATGGTGCGATCAGAGGCATGGTGCGATCAGATGGGATTGTGCGATCAGAGGGATGGTGCGATCAGAGGCATGGTGCGATCAGATAGGATTGTGATCAGGTGGGATCAGAGGGATGGTGCCATCAGAGGGATGGAGCGATCAGAGGGATGGTGATCAGGTGGGATGGTGCGATCAGAGGCATGGTGCGATCAGATGGGATTGTGCGATCAGAGGGATAGAGGGCTGGTGCGATCAGAGGGATGGTGAGATGGTGCGATCAGATGGGATGGTGCGATCAGAGGGATGGTGAGATGGTGCGATCAGAGGGATGGTGTGATCAGATGGGATGGTGCGATCAGAGGGATGGTGCGATCAGAGGGATGGTGCGATCAGATGGGATGGTGCTATCAGAGGGATGGTGCGATCAGATGGGATGGTGCGATCAGAGGGATAGTGCGATCAGATGGGATGGTGCGATCAGAGGGATGGTGCGATCAGAGGCATGGTGCGATCAGATGGGATTGTGCGATCAGAGGGATGGTGCGATCAGAGGGATGGTGAGATGGTGCGATTAGATGGGATGGTGCGATCAGAGGGATGGTGAGATGGTGAGATGGTGCGATCAGAGGGATGGTGAGATGGTGCGATCAGATGGGATGGTGCGATCAGAGGGATGGTGAGATGGTGCGATCAGAGGCATGGTGCGATGAGATTAGATGGTGCGATCAGAGGGATGGTGCGATCAGATGGGATGGTGCGATCAGAGGCATGGTGCGATCAGATGGGATTGTGCGATCAGATGGGATTGTGCGATCAGAGGGATGGTGCGATCAGATGGGATTGTGCGATCAGAGGGATGGTGCGATCAGAGGCATAGAGGGCTGGTGCGATCAGAGGGATGGTGCGATCAGAGGGATGGTGAGATGGTGCGATCAGATGGGATGGTGCGATCAGAGGGATGGTGAGATGGTGCGATCAGAGGGATGGTGAGATGGTGCGATCAGAGGCATAGTGCGATGAGATGGGATGGTGCGATCAGAGGGATGGTGCGATCAGATGGGATGGTGCGATCAGAGTGATGGTGCGATCAGAGGGATGGTGCGATCAGATGGGATTGTGCGATCAGAGGGATGGTGAGATGGTGCGATCAGATGGGATTGTGCGATCAGAGGGATGGTGCGATCAGAGGCATAGAGGGCTGGTGCGATCAGAGGGATGGTGCGATCAGAGGGATGGTGCGATCAGATGGGATGGTGCGATCAGATGGGATGGTGTGATCAGATGGGATGGTGCGATCAGAGGCATAGAGGGCTGGTGCGATCAGAGGGATGGTGCGATCAGAGGGATGGTGCGATCAGATGGGATGGTGTGATCAGATGGGATGGTGAGATGGTGAGATGGTGCGATCAGAGGGATGGTGAGATGGTGCGATCAGAGGCATGGTGCGATCAGAGGGATGGTGCGATCAGAGGGATGGTGCGATCAGAGGGATGGTGCGATCAGAGGGATGGTGCGATCAGATGGGATGGAGCGATCAGAGGGACCGTGCGATCAGAGGGATTGTGCGATCAGAGGGATGGTGCGATCAGAGGGATGGTGCGATCAGAGGGATGGTGCGATCAGAGGGGTGGTGCGATCAGAGGGATGGTGCGATCAGATGGGATTGTGCGATCAGAGGGATGGTGCAATCAGAGGCATGGTGCGATCAGATAGGATTGTGATCAGGTGGGATCACAGGGATGGTGCCATCAGAGGGATGGAGCGATCAGAGGGATGGTGATCAGGTGGGATGGTGCAATCAGAGGCATGGTGCGATCAGATGGGATTGTGCGATCAGAGGGATAGAGGGCTGGTGCGATCAGAGGGATGGTGCGATCAGAGGGATGGTGAGATGGTGCGATCAGATGGGATGGTGCGATCAGAGGGATGGTGAGATGGTGCGATCAGAGGGATGGTGCGATCAGAGGGATGGTGCGATCAGAGGGATGGTGCGATCAGATGGGATGGTGCGATCAGATGGGATGGTGAGATGGTGCGATCGGAGGGACGGTGAGATGGTGCGATCAGAGGGATGGTGCGATCAGATGGGATGGAGCGATCAGAGGGATGGTGCGTTCAGAGGGATGGTGAGATGGTGCGATCAGAGGGATGGTGAGATGGTGCAATCAGAGGGATGGTGAGATGGTGCGATCAGATGGGATGGTGCGATCAGATGGGATGGTGCGATCAGATGGGATGGTGAGATGGTGAGATGGTGCGATCAGAGGGATGGTGAGATGGTGCGATCAGATGGGATGGTGCGATCAGAGGGATGGTGCGATGAGATGGGATGGTGCGATCAGAGGGATGGTGCGATCAGATGGGATGGTGCGATCAGATGGGATGGTGCGATCAGAGGGATGGTGCGATCAGAGGGATAGAGGGCTGGTACGATCAGAGGGATGGTGCGATCAGAGGGATGGTGAGATGGTGCGATCAGATGGGATGGTGAGATGGTGAGATGGTGCGATCAGAGGGATGGTGCGATCAGAGGGATGGTGCGATCAGAGGGATGGTGAGATGGTGAGATCAGATGGGATGGTGCGATCAGATGGGATGATGCGATCAGAGGGATGGTGCGATCAGATGGGATGGTGCGATCAGAGGGATGGTGCGATCAGATGGGATGGTGCGATCAGATGGGATGGTGCGATCAGATGGGATGGTGAGATGGTGAGATCAGATGGGATGGTGCGATCAGAGGGATGGTGCGATCAGATGGGATGGAGCGATCAGATGGGATGGTGCGATCAGATGGGATGGTGCGATCAGATGGGATGGTGCGATCAGAGGGATGGAGCGATCAGATGGGATGGAGCGATCAGAGAGACCGTGCGATCAGAGGGATTGTGCGATCAGAGGGATGGTGCGATCAGAGGGATGGTGCGATCAGAGGGATGGTGCGATCAGATGGGATTGTGCGATCAGAGGGATGGTGCGATCAGAGGCATGGTGCGATCAGATGGGATTGTGCGATCAGAGGGATGGTGCGATCAGAGGCATGGTGCGATCAGATAGGATTGTGATCAGGTGGGATCAGAGGGATGGTGCCATCAGAGGGATGGAGCGATCAGAGGGATGGTGATCAGGTGGGATGGTGCGATCAGAGGCATGGTGCGATCAGATGGGATTGTGCGATCAGAGGGATAGAGGGCTGGTGCGATCAGAGGGATGGTGAGATGGTGCGATCAGATGGGATGGTGCGATCAGAGGGATGGTGAGATGGTGCGATCAGAGGGATGGTGTGATCAGATGGGATGGTGCGATCAGAGGGATGGTGCGATCAGAGGGATGGTGCGATCAGATGGGATGGTGCGATCAGAGGGATGGTGCGATCAGAGGGATGGTGCGATCAGAGGGATGGTGAAATGGTGCGATCAGATGGGATGGTGCGATCAAAGGGATGGTGCGATCAGAGGGATGGTGCGATCAGAGGCATGGTACGATTAGAGGGATGGTGCGATTAGAAGGATGGTGCGATCAGACGGGATTGTGCGATCAGAGGGATGGTGCGATCAGAGGGATGGTGAGTTCAGAGGGATGGTGACATGGTGCGATCAGAGGGATGGTGCGATCAGAGGCATGGTGCGATCAGAGGCATGGTGCGATCAGAAGGATGGTGCGATCAGAAGGATGGTGCGATCAGAGGCATGGTGCGATCATAGGCATGGTGCGATCAGAGGCATGGTGCGATCAGAGGCATGGTGCGATCAGAGGGATGGTGCGATCAGATGGGATGGTGCGATCAGAGGGATGGTGAGATGGTGCGATCAGAGGCATAGTGCGATGAGATGGGATGGTGCGATCAGAGGGATGGTGCGATCAGATGGGATGGTGCGATCAGATGGGATGGTGCGATCAGAGGGATGGTGCGATCAGATGGGATGGTGCGATCAGAGGGATGGTGCGATCAGATGGGATGGTGCGATCAGATGGGATTGTGCGATCAGAGGGATGGTGAGATGGTGCGATCAGAGGCATGGTGCGATGAGATGGGATGGTGCGATCAGAGGGATGGTGCGATCAGATGGGATGGTGCGATCAGAGGGATGGTGCGATCAGATGGGATGGTGCGATCAGATGGGATGGTGCGATCAGAGGCATGGTGCGATCAGATGGGATTGTGCGATCAGATGGGATTGTGCGATCAGAGGGATGGTGCGATCAGATGGGATTGTGCGATCAGAGGGATGGTGCGATCAGAGGCATAGAGGGCTGGTGCGATCAGAGGGATGGTGCGATCAGAGGGATGACGCGATCAGAGGGATGGTGAGATGGTGCGATCAGATGGGATGGTGCGATCAGAGGGATGGTGAGATGGTGCGATCAGAGGGATGGTGAGATGGTGAGATGGTGCGATCAGAGGGATGGTGAGATGATGCGATCAGATGGGATGGTGCGATCAGATGGGATTGTGCGATCAGAGGGATGGTGAGATGGTGCGATCAGAGGCATGGTGCGATCAGATGGGATGGTGCGATCAGAGGGATGGTGCGATCAGATGGGATGGTGCGATCAGAGGCATGGTGCGATCAGATGGGATTGTGCGATCAGATGGGATTGTGCGATCAGAGGGATGGTGCGATCAGATGGGATTGTGCGATCAGAGGGATGGTGCGATCAGAGGGATGGTGCGATCAGAGGCAAAGAGGGCTGGTGCGATCAGAGGGATGGTGCGATTAGAGGGATGGTGAGATGGTGCGATCAGATGGGATGGTGCGATCAGAGGGATGGTGAGATGGTGTGATCAAAGGGATGGTGAGATGGTGCGATCAGAGGCATAGTGCGATGAGATGGGATGGTGCGATCAGAGGGATGGTGCGATCAGATGGGATGGTGCGATCAGAGGGATGGTGCGATCAGATGGGATGGTGCGATCAGATGGGATTGTGCGATCAGAGGGATGGTGAGATGGTGCGATCAGATGGGATTGTGCGATCAGAGGGATGGTGCGATCAGAGGCATAGAGGGCTGGTGCGATCAGAGGGATAGTGCGATCAGAGGGATGGTGCGATCAGAGGGATGGTGAGATGGTGCGATCAGATGGGATGGTGCGATCAGAGGGATGGTGAGATGGTGCGATCAGAGGGATGGTGAGATGGTGCGATCAGATGGGATGGTGCGATCAGATGGGATGGTGCGATCAGATGGGATGGTGCGATCAGAGGGATGGTGTGATCAGATGGGATGGTGCGATCAGATGGGATGGTGAGATGGTGCGATCAGAGGGATGGTGAGATGGTGCGATCAGATGGGATGGTGCGATCAGAGGGATGGTGAGATGGTGCGATCAGAGGCATAGTGCGATCAGAGGCATGGTGCGATCAGAGGGATGGTGAGATGGTGCGATCAGAGGCATAGTGCGATCAGAGGCATGGTGCGATCAGAGGGATGGTGCGATCAGAGGGATGGTGCGATCAGAGGGATGGTGAGATGGTGCGATCAGATGGGATGGTGCGATCAGATGGGATGGTGCGATCAGAGGGATGGTGAGATGGTGCGATCAGAGGCATGGTGCGATGGGATGGTGCGATGGGATGGTGCGATCAGATGGGATGGTGCGATCAGATGGGATGGTGCGATCAGATGGGATGGTGCGATCAGAGGGAAGGTGAGATGGTGCGATCAGAGGCATGGTGCGATGAGATGGGATGGTGCTATCAGAGGGATGGTGCGATCAGATGGGATGGTGCGATCAGAGGGATGGTGCGATCAGATGGGATGGTGCGATCAGATGGGATTGTGCGATCAGAGGGATGGTGCGATCAGAGGGATGGTGAGATGGTGCGATTAGATGGGATGGTGCGATCAGAGGGATGGTGAGATGGTGCGATCAGAGGGATGGTGAGATGGTGAGATGGTGCGATCAGAGGGATGGTGAGATGGTGCGATCAGATGGGATGGTGCGATCAGATGGGATTGTGCGATCAGAGGGATGGTGAGATGGTGCGATCAGAGGCATGGTGCGATGAGATGGGATGGTGCGATCAGAGGCATGGTGCGATCAGATGGGATTGTGCGATCAGATGGGATTGTGCGATCAGAGGGATGGTGCGATCAGATGGGATTGTGCGATCAGAGGGATGGTGCGATCAGAGGCATAGAGGGCTGGTGCGATCAGAGGGATGGTGCGATCAGAGGGATGGTGAGATGGTGCGATCAGATGGGATGGTGCGATCAGAGGGATGGTGAGATGGTGCGATCAGAGGGATGGTGAGATGGTGCGATCAGAGGCATAGTGCGATGAGATGGGATGGTGCGATCAGAGGGATGGTGCGATCAGATGGGATGGTGCGATCAGAGGGATGGTGCGATCAGAGGGATGGTGCGATCAGATGGGATGGTGCGATCAGATGGGATTGTGCGATCAGAGGGATGGTGAGATGGTGCGATCAGATGGGATTGTGCAATCAGAGGGCTGGTGCGATCAGAGGGATGGTGAGATGGTGCGATCAGAGGGATGGTGCGATCAGAGGGATGGTTCGATCAGATGGGATGGTGTGATCAGATGGGATGGTGCGATCAGAGGGATGGTGCGATCAGATGGGATGGTGCGATCAGAGGCATAGAGGGCTGGTGCGATCAGAGGGATGGTGCGATCAGAGGGATGGTGCGATCAGATGGGATGGTGTGATCAGATGGGATGGTGAGATGGTGAGATGGTGCGATCAGAGGGATGGTGAGATGGTGCGAACAGAGGCATGGTGCGATCAGAGGGATGGTGCGATCAGAGGGATGGTGCGATCAGAGGGATGGTGCGATCAGATGGGATGGAGCGATCAGAGGGACCGTGCGATCAGAGGGATTGTGCGATCAGAGGGATGGTGCGATCAGAGGGATGGTGCGATCAGAGGGATGGTGCGATCAGATGGGATTGTGCGATCAGAGGGATGGTGCGATCAGAGGCATGGTGCGATCAGATGGGATTGTGCGATCAGAGGGATGGTGCGATCAGAGGCATGGTGCGATCAGATAGGATTGTGATCAGGTGGGATCAGAGGGATGGTGCCATCAGAGGGATGGAGCGATCAGAGGGATGGTGATCAGGTGGGATGGTGCGATCAGAGGCATGGTGCGATCAGATGGGATTGTGCGATCAGAGGGATAGAGGGCTGGTGCGATCAGAGGGATGGTGAGATGGTGCGATCAGATGGGATGGTGCGATCAGAGGGATGGTGAGATGGTGCGATCAGAGGGATGGTGTGATCAGATGGGATGGTGCGATCAGAGGGATGGTGCGATCAGAGGGATGGTGCGATCAGATGGGATGGTGCTATCAGAGGGATGGTGCGATCAGATGGGATGGTGCGATCAGAGGGATAGTGCGATCAGATGGGATGGTGCGATCAGAGGGATGGTGCGATCAGAGGCATGGTGCGATCAGATGGGATTGTGCGATCAGAGGGATGGTGCGATCAGAGGGATGGTGAGATGGTGCGATTAGATGGGATGGTGCGATCAGAGGGATGGTGAGATGGTGCGATCAGAGGGATGGTGAGATGGTGAGATGGTGCGATCAGAGGGATGGTGAGATGGTGCGATCAGATGGGATGGTGCGATCAGAGGGATGGTGAGATGGTGCGATCAGAGGCATGGTGCGATGAGATTAGATGGTGCGATCAGAGGGATGGTGCGATCAGATGGGATGGTGCGATCAGAGGCATGGTGCGATCAGATGGGATTGTGCGATCAGATGGGATTGTGCGATCAGAGGGATGGTGCGATCAGATGGGATTGTGCGATCAGAGGGATGGTGCGATCAGAGGCATAGAGGGCTGGTGCGATCAGAGGGATGGTGCGATCAGAGGGATGGTGAGATGGTGCGATCAGATGGGATGGTGCGATCAGAGGGATGGTGAGATGGTGCGATCAGAGGGATGGTGAGATGGTGCGATCAGAGGCATAGTGCGATGAGATGGGATGGTGCGATCAGAGGGATGGTGCGATCAGATGGGATGGTGCGATCAGAGTGATGGTGCGATCAGAGGGATGGTGCGATCAGATGGGATTGTGCGATCAGAGGGATGGTGAGATGGTGCGATCAGATGGGATTGTGCGATCAGAGGGATGGTGCGATCAGAGGCATAGAGGGCTGGTGCGATCAGAGGGATGGTGCGATCAGAGGGATGGTGCGATCAGATGGGATGGTGCGATCAGATGGGATGGTGTGATCAGATGGGATGGTGCGATCAGAGGCATAGAGGGCTGGTGCGATCAGAGGGATGGTGCGATCAGAGGGATGGTGCGATCAGATGGGATGGTGTGATCAGATGGGATGGTGAGATGGTGAGATGGTGCGATCAGAGGGATGGTGAGATGGTGCGATCAGAGGCATGGTGCGATCAGAGGGATGGTGCGATCAGAGGGATGGTGCGATCAGAGGGATGGTGCGATCAGAGGGATGGTGCGATCAGATGGGATGGAGCGATCAGAGGGACCGTGCGATCAGAGGGATTGTGCGATCAGAGGGATGGTGCGATCAGAGGGATGGTGCGATCAGAGGGATGGTGCGATCAGAGGGGTGGTGCGATCAGAGGGATGGTGCGATCAGATGGGATTGTGCGATCAGAGGGATGGTGCAATCAGAGGCATGGTGCGATCAGATAGGATTGTGATCAGGTGGGATCACAGGGATGGTGCCATCAGAGGGATGGAGCGATCAGAGGGATGGTGATCAGGTGGGATGGTGCAATCAGAGGCATGGTGCGATCAGATGGGATTGTGCGATCAGAGGGATAGAGGGCTGGTGCGATCAGAGGGATGGTGCGATCAGAGGGATGGTGAGATGGTGCGATCAGATGGGATGGTGCGATCAGAGGGATGGTGAGATGGTGCGATCAGAGGGATGGTGCGATCAGAGGGATGGTGCGATCAGAGGGATGGTGCGATCAGATGGGATGGTGCGATCAGATGGGATGGTGAGATGGTGCGATCGGAGGGACGGTGAGATGGTGCGATCAGAGGGATGGTGCGATCAGATGGGATGGAGCGATCAGAGGGATGGTGCGTTCAGAGGGATGGTGAGATGGTGCGATCAGAGGGATGGTGAGATGGTGCAATCAGAGGGATGGTGAGATGGTGCGATCAGATGGGATGGTGCGATCAGATGGGATGGTGCGATCAGATGGGATGGTGAGATGGTGAGATGGTGCGATCAGAGGGATGGTGAGATGGTGCGATCAGATGGGATGGTGCGATCAGAGGGATGGTGCGATGAGATGGGATGGTGCGATCAGAGGGATGGTGCGATCAGATGGGATGGTGCGATCAGATGGGATGGTGCGATCAGAGGGATGGTGCGATCAGAGGGATAGAGGGCTGGTACGATCAGAGGGATGGTGCGATCAGAGGGATGGTGAGATGGTGCGATCAGATGGGATGGTGAGATGGTGAGATGGTGCGATCAGAGGGATGGTGCGATCAGAGGGATGGTGCGATCAGAGGGATGGTGAGATGGTGAGATCAGATGGGATGGTGCGATCAGATGGGATGATGCGATCAGAGGGATGGTGCGATCAGATGGGATGGTGCGATCAGAGGGATGGTGCGATCAGATGGGATGGTGCGATCAGATGGGATGGTGCGATCAGATGGGATGGTGAGATGGTGAGATCAGATGGGATGGTGCGATCAGAGGGATGGTGCGATCAGATGGGATGGAGCGATCAGATGGGATGGTGCGATCAGATGGGATGGTGCGATCAGATGGGATGGTGCGATCAGAGGGATGGTGCGATCAGATGGGATGGTGCGATCAGATGGGATGGTGCGATCAGAGGGATGGTGCGATCAGAGGGATGGTGAGATGGTGCGATCAGAGGCATGGTGCGATCAGAGGCATGGTGCGATCAGAGGGATGGTGCGATCAGAGGGATGGTGCGATCAGAGGGATGGTGCGATCAGATGGGATTGTGCGATCAGAGGGATGGTGCGATCAGAGGCATGGTGCGATCAGATGGGATTGTGCGATCAGAGGGATGGTGCGATCAGAGGCATGGTGCGATCAGATAGGATTGTGATCAGGTGGGATCAGAGGGATGGTGCCATCAGAGGGATGGAGCGATCAGAGGGATGGTGATCAGGTGGGATGGTGCGATCAGAGGCATGGTGCGATCAGATGGGATTGTGCGATCAGAGGGATAGAGGGCTGGTGCGATCAGAGGGATGGTGAGATGGTGCGATCAGATGGGATGGTGCGATCAGAGGGATGGTGAGATGGTGCGATCAGAGGGATGGTGTGATCAGATGGGATGGTGCGATCAGAGGGATGGTGCGATCAGAGGGATGGTGCGATCAGATGGGATGGTGCTATCAGAGGGATGGTGCGATCAGATGGGATGGTGCGATCAGAGGGATGGTGCGATCAGAGGGATGGTGCGATCAGAGGGATGGTGAAATGGTGCGATCAGATGGGATGGTGCGATCAAAGGGATGGTGCGATCAGAGGGATGGTGCGATCAGAGGCATGGTACGATTAGAGGGATGGTGCGATTAGAAGGATGGTGCGATCAGACGGGATTGTGCGATCAGAGGGATGGTGCGATCAGAGGGATGGTGAGTTCAGAGGGATGGTGACATGGTGCGATCAGAGGGATGGTGCGATCAGAGGCATGGTGCGATCAGAGGCATGGTGCGATCAGAAGGATGGTGCGATCAGAAGGATGGTGCGATCAGAGGCATGGTGCGATCATAGGCATGGTGCGATCAGAGGCATGGTGCGATCAGAGGCATGGTGCGATCAGAGGGATGGTGCGATCAGATGGGATGGTGCGATCAGAGGGATGGTGAGATGGTGCGATCAGAGGCATAGTGCGATGAGATGGGATGGTGCGATCAGAGGGATGGTGCGATCAGATGGGATGGTGCGATCAGATGGGATGGTGCGATCAGAGGGATGGTGCGATCAGATGGGATGGTGCGATCAGAGGGATGGTGCGATCAGATGGGATGGTGCGATCAGAGGGATGGTGCGATCAGATGGGATGGTGCGATCAGATGGGATTGTGCGATCAGAGGGATGGTGAGATGGTGCGATCAGAGGCATGGTGCGATGAGATGGGATGGTGCGATCAGAGGGATGGTGCGATCAGATGGGATGGTGCGATCAGAGGGATGGTGCGATCAGATGGGATGGTGCGATCAGATGGGATGGTGCGATCAGAGGCATAGTGCGATCAGATGGGATTGTGCGATCAGATGGGATTGTGCGATCAGAGGGATGGTGCGATCAGATGGGATTGTGCGATCAGAGGGATGGTGCGATCAGAGGCATAGAGGGCTGGTGCGATCAGAGGGATGGTGCGATCAGAGGGATGACGCGATCAGAGGGATGGTGAGATGGTGCGATCAGATGGGATGGTGCGATCAGAGGGATGGTGAGATGGTGCGATCAGAGGGATGGTGAGATGGTGAGATGGTGCGATCAGAGGGATGGTGAGATGATGCGATCAGATGGGATGGTGCGATCAGATGGGATTGTGCGATCAGAGGGATGGTGAGATGGTGCGATCAGAGGCATGGTGCGATCAGATGGGATGGTGCGATCAGAGGGATGGTGCGATCAGATGGGATGGTGCGATCAGAGGCATGGTGCGATCAGATGGGATTGTGCGATCAGATGGGATTGTGCGATCAGAGGGATGGTGCGATCAGATGGGATTGTGCGATCAGAGGGATGGTGCGATCAGAGGGATGGTGCGATCAGAGGCAAAGAGGGCTGGTGCGATCAGAGGGATGGTGCGATTAGAGGGATGGTGAGATGGTGCGATCAGATGGGATGGTGCGATCAGAGGGATGGTGAGATGGTGTGATCAAAGGGATGGTGAGATGGTGCGATCAGAGGCATAGTGCGATGAGATGGGATGGTGCGATCAGAGGGATGGTGCGATCAGATGGGATGGTGCGATCAGAGGGATGGTGCGATCAGATGGGATGGTGCGATCAGATGGGATTGTGCGATCAGAGGGATGGTGAGATGGTGCGATCAGATGGGATTGTGCGATCAGAGGGATGGTGCGATCAGAGGAATAGAGGGCTGGTGCGATCAGAGGGATAGTGCGATCAGAGGGATGGTGCGATCAGAGGGATGGTGAGATGGTGCGATCAGATGGGATGGTGCGATCAGAGGGATGGTGAGATGGTGCGATCAGAGGGATGGTGAGATGGTGCGATCAGATGGGATGGTGCGATCAGATGGGATGGTGCGATCAGATGGGATGGTGCGATCAGAGGGATGGTGTGATCAGATGGGATGGTGCGATCAGATGGGATGGTGAGATGGTGCGATCAGAGGGATGGTGAGATGGTGCGATCAGATGGGATGGTGCGATCAGAGGGATGGTGAGATGGTGCGATCAGAGGCATAGTGCGATCAGAGGCATGGTGCGATCAGAGGGATGGTGAGATGGTGCGATCAGAGGCATAGTGCGATCAGAGGCATGGTGCGATCAGAGGGATGGTGCGATCAGAGGGATGGTGCGATCAGAGGGATGGTGCGATCAGAGGGATGGTGAGATGGTGCGATCAGATGGGATGGTGCGATCAGATGGGATGGTGCGATCAGAGGGATGGTGAGATGGTGCGATCAGAGGCATGGTGCGATGGGATGGTGCGATGGGATGGTGCGATCAGATGGGATGGTGCGATCAGATGGGATGGTGCGATCAGATGGGATGGTGCGATCAGAGGGAAGGTGAGATGGTGCGATCAGAGGCATGGTGCGATGAGATGGGATGGTGCTATCAGAGGGATGGTGCGATCAGATGGGATGGTGCGATCAGAGGGATGGTGCGATCAGATGGGATGGTGCGATCAGATGGGATTGTGCGATCAGAGGGATGGTGCGATCAGAGGGATGGTGAGATGGTGCGATTAGATGGGATGGTGCGATCAGAGGGATGGTGAGATGGTGCGATCAGAGGGATGGTGAGATGGTGAGATGGTGCGATCAGAGGGATGGTGAGATGGTGCGATCAGATGGGATGGTGCGATCAGATGGGATTGTGCGATCAGAGGGATGGTGAGATGGTGCGATCAGAGGCATGGTGCGATGAGATGGGATGGTGCGATCAGAGGCATGGTGCGATCAGATGGGATTGTGCGATCAGATGGGATTGTGCGATCAGAGGGATGGTGCGATCAGATGGGATTGTGCGATCAGAGGGATGGTGCGATCAGAGGCATAGAGGGCTGGTGCGATCAGAGGGATGGTGCGATCAGAGGGATGGTGAGATGGTGCGATCAGATGGGATGGTGCGATCAGAGGGATGGTGAGATGGTGCGATCAGAGGGATGGTGAGATGGTGCGATCAGAGGCATAGTGCGATGAGATGGGATGGTGCGATCAGAGGGATGGTGCGATCAGATGGGATGGTGCGATCAGAGGGATGGTGCGATCAGAGGGATGGTGCGATCAGATGGGATGGTGCGATCAGATGGGATTGTGCGATCAGAGGGATGGTGAGATGGTGCGATCAGATGGGATTGTGCAATCAGAGGGCTGGTGCGATCAGAGGGATGGTGAGATGGTGCGATCAGAGGGATGGTGCGATCAGAGGGATGGTTCGATCAGATGGGATGGTGTGATCAGATGGGATGGTGCGATCAGAGGGATGGTGCGATCAGATGGGATGGTGCGATCAGAGGCATAGAGGGCTGGTGCGATCAGAGGGATGGTGCGATCAGAGGGATGGTGCGATCAGATGGGATGGTGTGATCAGATGGGATGGTGAGATGGTGAGATGGTGCGATCAGAGGGATGGTGAGATGGTGCGAACAGAGGCATGGTGCGATCAGAGGGATGGTGCGATCAGAGGGATGGTGCGATCAGAGGGATGGTGCGATCAGATGGGATGGAGCGATCAGAGGGACCGTGCGATCAGAGGGATTGTGCGATCAGAGGGATGGTGCGATCAGAGGGATGGTGCGATCAGATGGGATTGTGCGATCAGAGGGATGGTGCGATCAGAGGCATGGTGCGATCAGATGGGATTGTGCGATCAGAGGGATGGTGCGATCAGAGGCATGGTGCGATCAGATAGGATTGTGATCAGGTGGGATCAGAGGGATGGTGCCATCAGAGGGATGGAGCGATCAGAGGGATGGTGATCAGGTGGGATGGTGCGATCAGAGGCATGGTGCGATCAGATGGGATTGTGCGATCAGAGGGATAGAGGGCTGGTGCGATCAGAGGGATGGTGAGATGGTGCGATCAGATGGGATGGTGCGATCAGAGGGATGGTGAGATGGTGCGATCAGAGGGATGGTGTGATCAGATGGGATGGTGCGATCAGAGGGATGGTGCGATCAGAGGGATGGTGCGATCAGATGGGATGGTGCTATCAGAGGGATGGTGCGATCAGATGGGATGGTGCGATCAGAGGGATAGTGCGATCAGATGGGATGGTGCGATCAGAGGGATGGTGCGATCAGAGGCATGGTGCGATCAGATGGGATTGTGCGATCAGAGGGATGGTGCGATCAGAGGGATGGTGAGATGGTGCGATTAGATGGGATGGTGCGATCAGAGGGATGGTGAGATGGTGCGATCAGAGGGATGGTGAGATGGTGAGATGGTGCGATCAGAGGGATGGTGAGATGGTGCGATCAGATGGGATGGTGCGATCAGAGGGATGGTGAGATGGTGCGATCAGAGGGATGGTGCGATCAGATGGGATGGTGCGATCAGAGGCATGGTGCGATCAGATGGGATTGTGCGATCAGATGGGATTGTGCGATCAGAGGGATGGTGCGATCAGATGGGATTGTGCGATCAGAGGGATGGTGCGATCAGAGGCATAGAGGGCTGGTGCGATCAGAGGGATGGTGCGATCAGAGGGATGGTGAGATGGTGCGATCAGATGGGATGGTGCGATCAGAGGGATGGTGAGATGGTGCGATCAGAGGGATGGTGAGATGGTGCGATCAGAGGCATAGTGCGATGAGATGGGATGGTGCGATCAGAGGGATGGTGCGATCAGATGGGATGGTGCGATCAAAGTGATGGTGCGATCAGAGGGATGGTGCGATCAGATGGGATTGTGCGATCAGAGGGATGGTGAGATGGTGCGATCAGATGGGATTGTGCGATCAGAGGGATGGTGCGATCAGAGGCATAGAGGGCTGGTGCGATCAGAGGGATGGTGCGATCAGAGGGATGGTGCGATCAGATGGGATGGTGTGATCAGATGGGATGGTGCGATCAGAGGCATAGAGGGCTGGTGCGATCAGAGGGATGGTGCGATCAGAGGGATGGTGCGATCAGATGGGATGGTGTGATCAGATGGGATGGTGAGATGGTGAGATGGTGCGATCAGAGGGATGGTGAGATGGTGCGATCAGAGGCATGGTGCGATCAGAGGGATGGTGCGATCAGAGGGATGGTGCGATCAGAGGGATGGTGCGATCAGAGGGATGGTGCGATCAGATGGGATGGAGCGATCAGAGGGACCGTGCGATCAGAGGGATTGTGCGATCAGAGGGATGGTGCGATCAGAGGGATGGTGCGATCAGAGGGATGGTGCGATCAGAGGGGTGGTGCGATCAGAGGGATGGTGCGATCAGATGGGATTGTGCGATCAGAGGGATGGTGCAATCAGAGGCATGGTGCGATCAGATAGGATTGTGATCAGGTGGGATCACAGGGATGGTGCCATCAGAGGGATGGAGCGATCAGAGGGATGGTGATCAGGTGGGATGGTGCAATCAGAGGCATGGTGCGATCAGATGGGATTGTGCGATCAGAGGGATAGAGGGCTGGTGCGATCAGAGGGATGGTGCGATCAGAGGGATGGTGAGATGGTGCGATCAGATGGGATGGTGCGATCAGAGGGATGGTGAGATGGTGCGATCAGAGGGATGGTGCGATCAGAGGGATGGTGCGATCAGAGGGATGGTGCGATCAGATGGGATGGTGCGATCAGATGGGATGGTGAGATGGTGCGATCGGAGGGACGGTGAGATGGTGCGATCAGAGGGATGGTGCGATCAGATGGGATGGAGCGATCAGAGGGATGGTGCGTTCAGAGGGATGGTGAGATGGTGCGATCAGAGGGATGGTGAGATGGTGCAATCAGAGGGATGGTGAGATGGTGCGATCAGATGGGATGGTGCGATCAGATGGGATGGTGCGATCAGATGGGATGGTGAGATGGTGAGATGGTGCGATCAGAGGGATGGTGAGATGGTGCGATCAGATGGGATGGTGCGATCAGAGGGATGGTGCGATGAGATGGGATGGTGCGATCAGAGGGATGGTGCGATCAGATGGGATGGTGCGATCAGATGGGATGGTGCGATCAGAGGGATGGTGCGATCAGAGGGATAGAGGGCTGGTACGATCAGAGGGATGGTGCGATCAGAGGGATGGTGAGATGGTGCGATCAGATGGGATGGTGAGATGGTGAGATGGTGCGATCAGAGGGATGGTGCGATCAGAGGGATGGTGCGATCAGAGGGATGGTGAGATGGTGAGATCAGATGGGATGGTGCGATCAGATGGGATGATGCGATCAGAGGGATGGTGCGATCAGATGGGATGGTGCGATCAGAGGGATGGTGCGATCAGATGGGATGGTGCGATCAGATGGGATGGTGCGATCAGATGGGATGGTGAGATGGTGAGATCAGATGGGATGGTGCGATCAGAGGGATGGTGCGATCAGATGGGATGGAGCGATCAGATGGGATGGTGCGATCAGATGGGATGGTGCGATCAGATGGGATGGTGCGATCAGAGGGATGGTGCGATCAGATGGGATGGTGCGATCAGATGGGATGGTGCGATCAGAGGGATGGTGCGATCAGAGGGATGGTGAGATGGTGCGATCAGAGGCATGGTGCGATCAGAGGCATGGTGCGATCAGAGGGATGGTGCGATCAAAGGGATGGTGCGATCAGAGGGATGGTGCGATCAGAGGGATGGTGCGATCAGAGGGATGGTGAGATGGTGCGATCAGAGGGATGGTGAGATGGTGCGATCAGATGGGATGGTGAGATGTTGCGATCAGAGGGATGGTGCGATCAGAGGGATGGTGCGATCAGAGGGATGGTGATCAGGTGGGATCAGAGGGATGGTGCCATCAGAGGGATGGAGCGATCAGAGGGATGGTGATCAGGTGGGATGGTGCGATCAGAGGGATGGTGCGATCAGAGGCATGGTGCGATCAGATGGGATTGTGCGATCAGAGGGATAGTGCGATCAGATGGGATTGTGCGATCAGAGGGATAGAGGGCTGGTGCGATCAGAGGGATGGTGCGATCAGAGGGATGGTGCGATCAGAGGGATGGTGAGATGGTGCGATCAGATGGATGGTGAGATGGTGCGATCAGAGGCATGGTGCGATCAGATGGGATGGTGCGATCAGAGGGATGGTGCGATCAGATGGGATGGTGCGATCAGATGGGATGGTGCGATCAGATGGGATGGTGAGATGGTGAGATGGTGGGATCAGAGGGATGGTGAGATGGTGCGATCAGATGGGATGGTGCGATCAGAGGGATGGTGCGATGAGATGGGATGGTGCGATCAGAGGGATGGTGCGATGAGATGGGATGGTGCGATCAGATGGGATGGTGCGATCAGAGGGATGGTGAGATGGTGAGATGGTGCGATCAGAGGGATGGTGCGATCAGAGGGATGGTGAGATGGTGAGATCAGATGGGATGGTGCGATCAGATGGGATGATGCGATCAGAGGGATGGTGCGATCAGATGGGATGGTGCGATCAGAGGGATGGTGAGATGGTGCGATCAGATGGGATGGTGCGATCAAATGGGATGGTGCGATCAGATGGGATGGTGCGATCAGATGAGATGGTGCGATCAGATGGGATGGTGAGATGGTGCGATCAGAGGGATGGTGAGATGGTGAGATCAGATGGGATGGTGCGATCAGATGGGATGGTGCGATGAGATGGGATGATGCGATCAGATGGGATGGTGCGATCAGATGGGATGGTGCGATCAGATGGGATGGTGCGATCAGATGGGATGGTGCGATCAGATGGGATGATGCGATCAGATGGGATGGTGCGATCAGATGGGATGGTGCGATCAGATGGGATGGAGCGATCAGATGGGATGGTGCGATCAGATGGGATGGAGCGATCAGATGGGATGGTGCGATCAGATGGGATGGTGCGATCAGAGGGATGGTGCGATCAGATGGGATGGTGCGATCAGATGGGATGGTGCGATCAGATGGATGGTGCTATCAGATGGGATGGTGCGATCAGATGGGATGGTGCGATCAGAGGCATGGTGCGATCAGAGGGATGGTGCGATCAGATGGGATGGTGCGATCAGAGGGATGGTGAGATGGTGCGATCAGAGGGATGGTGAGATGGTGCGATCAGAGGGATGGTGAGATGGTGCGATCAGAGGGATGGTGAGATGGTGCGATCAGAGGGATGGTGAGATGGTGCGATCAGATGGGATGGTGAGATGGTGCGATCAGAGGGATGGTGCGATCAGAGGGATGGTGCGATCAGAGGGGTGGTGCGATCAGAGGGTTGGTGCGATCAGAGGGATGGTGCGATCAGATGGGATGGTGCGATCAGATGGGATGGTGCGATCAGAGGGATGGTGCGATCAGAGGCATGGTGCGATCAGAGGGATGGTGCGATCAGAGGGATGGTGATCAGGTGGGATGGTGCAATCAGAGGGATGGTGCGATCAGAGGCATGGTGCGATCAGATGGGATTGTGCGATCAGAGGGATGGTGCGATCAGATGGGATTGTGCGATCAGAGGGATAGAGGGCTGGTGCGATCAGAGGGATGGTGCGATCAGAGGGATGGTGCGATCAGAGGGATGGTGAGATGGTGCGATCAGATGGGATGGTGCGATCAGAGGGATGGTGAGATGGTGCGATCAGAGGGATGGTGAGATGGTGAGATGGTGCGATCAGAGGGATGGTGCGATCAGATGGGATGGTGCGATCAGAGGGATGGTGCGATCAGAGGGATGGTGCGATGAGATGGGATGGTGCGATCAGATGGGATGGTGAGATGGTGAGATGGTGCGATCAGAGGGATGGTGCGATCAGAGGGATGGTGAGATGGTGCGATCAGAGGCATGGTGCGATCAGAGAGATGGTGCGATCAGAGGGATGGTGCGATCAGAGGGATGGTGCGATCAGAGGGATGGTGCAATCAGATGGGATGGAGCGATCAGATGGGATGGAGCGATCAGAGGGATGGTGCGATCAGAGGGATGGTGAGATGGTGCGATCAGAGGGATGGTGAGATGGTGCGATCAGAGGGATGGTGAGATGGTGCGATCAGATGGGATGGTGCGATCAGAGGGATGGTGCGATCAGAGGGATGGTGAGATGGTGCGATCAGAGGGATGGTGAGATGGTGCGATCGGATGGGATGGTGCGATCAGAGGGATGGTGCGATCAGAGGGATGGTGAGATGGTGCGATCAGAGGGATGGTGAGATGGTGCGATCGGATGGGATGGTGCGATCAGAGGGATGGTGCGATCAGAGGGATGGTGCGATCAGAGGGATGGTGCGATCAGAGGGATGGTGAGATGGTGCGATCAGAGGCATGGTGCGATCAGAGGGATGGTGCGATCAGAGGGATGGTGCGATCAGAGGGATGGTGCGATCAGATGGGATGGAGCGATCAGATGGGATGGAGCGATCAGAGGGATGGTGCGATCAGAGGGATGGTGAGATGGTGCGATCAGAGGGATGGTGAGATGGTGCGATCAGAGGGATGGTGAGATGGTGCGATCAGATGGGATGGTGCGATCAGAGGGATGGTGCGATCAGATGGGATGGTGAGATGGTGAGATGGTGCGATCAGAGGGATGGTGCGATCAGAGGGATGGTGCGATGAGATGGGATGGTGCGATCAGATGGGATGGTGCGATCAGATGGGATTGTGCGATCAGAGGGATGGTGCGATCAGATGGGATGGTGCGATCAGATGGGATGGTGCGATCAGATGGGATGATGCGATCAGAGGGATGGTGCGATCAGAGGGATGGTGCGATCAGATGGGATGGTGCGATCAGAGGGATGGTGCGATCAGATGGGATGATGCGATGAGATGGGATGGTGCGATCAGATGGGATGGTGCGATCAGATGGGATGATGCGATCAGAGGGATGGTGAGATGGTGCGATCAGAGGGATGGTGCGATCAGATGGGATGGTGAGATGGTGCGATCAGAGGGATGGTGAGATGGTGAGATCAGATGGGATGGTGCGATCAGATGGGATGATGCGATCAGAGGGATGGTGCGATCAGATGGGATGGTGCGATCAGATGGGATGGTGCGATGGGATGGTGCGATCAGATGGGATGGTGCGATCAGAGGGATGGTGATCAGGTGGGATGGTGCGATCAGAGGGATGGTGCGATCAGATGGGATGGTGCGACGGGATGGTGCGATCAGATGGGATGGTGCGATGGGATGGTGCGATCAGATGGGATGGTGCGATCAGAGGGATGGTGATCAGATGGGATGGTGCGATCAGAGGGATGGTGCGATCAGATGGGATGGTGCGATGGGATGGTGCGATCAGATGGGATGGTGCGATCAGATGGGATGGTGCGATCAGATGGGATGGTGCGATCAGAGGGATGGTGCGATGAGATGGGATGGTGCGATTAGAGGGATGGTGCGATCAGAGGGATGGTGCGATCAGATGGGATGGTGCGATGAGATGGGATGGAGCGATCAGAGGGATGGTGCGATCAGATGGGATGGTGAGATGGTGCGATCAGAGGGATGGTGCGATCAGATGGGATGGTGCGATGGGATGGTGCGATCAGATGGGATGGTGCGATCAGATGGGATGGTGCGATCAGAGGGATGGTGCGATCAGATGGGATGGTGCGATGGGATGGTGCGATCAGATGGGATGGTGCGATGAGATGGGATGGTGCGATCTGAGGGATGGTGCGATCAGAGGGATGGTGCGATCAGAGGGATGGTGCGATGAGATGGGATGGAGCGATCAGAGGGATGGTGCGATCAGATGGGAGGGTGAGATGGTGCGATCAGAGGGATGGTGAGATGGTGCGATCAGAGGGATGGTGAGATGGTGCGATCAGAGGGATGGTGCGATCAGAGGGATGGTGCGATCAGATGGGATGGTGATCAGATGGGATGCGATCAGAGGGATGGTGAGATGGTGCGATCAGATGGGATGGTGAGATGGTGAGATGGTGCGATCAGAGGGATGGTGCGATCTGATGGGATGGTGCGATCAGATGGGATGGTGCGATCAGAGGGATGGTCAGATGGTGCGATCAGAGGGATGGTGCGATCAGAGGGATGGTGCGATCAGATGGGATGGTGCGATCAGAGGGATGGTGCGATCAGAGGGATGGTGAAATGGTGCGATCAGATGGGATGGTGCGATCAAAGGGATGGTGCGATCAGAGGCATGGTGCGATCAGAGGGATGGTGCGATCAGAGGCATGGTGCGATTAGAGGGATGGTGCGATTAGAGGGATGGTGCGATCAGACGGGATTGTGCGATCAGAGGGATGGTGCGATCAGAGGGATGGTGCGATCAGAGGGATGGTGACATGGTGCGATCAAAGGGATGGTGCGATCAGAGGCATGGTGCGATCAGAGGGATGGTGCGATCAGAGGCATGGTGCGATCAGAGGCATGGTGCGATCAGAGGGATGGTGAGATGGTGAGATGGTGCGATCAGATGGATGGTGCGATCAGATGGGATGGTGCGATCAGATGGGATGGTGCGATCAGATGTGATGGTGCGATCAGATGGGATGGTGCGATCAGAGGCATGGTGCGATCAGAGGCATGGTGCGATCAGAGGGATGGTGCGATCAGAGGGATGGTGCGATCAGAGGGATGGTGAGATGGTGCGATCAGAGGGATGGTGACATGGTGCGATCAGATGGGATGGTGCGATCAGATGGGATGGTGCGATCAGATGGGATGGTGTGATCAGAGGGATGGTGCGATCAGAGGGATGGTGAGATGGTTCAATCAGAGGGATGGTGCGATCAGATGGGATGGTGCGATCAGAGGCGATCAGAGGGATGGTGCGATCAGAGGGATGGTGAGATGGTGTGATCAGAGGGATGGTGCGATCAGATGGGATGGTGCGATCAGAGGGATGGTGCGATCAGAGGGATGGTGAGATCAGATGGGATGGTGCGATCAGATGGGATGGTGCGATCAGAGGGATGGTGCGATCAGAGGGATCGTGAGATGGTGCGATCAGAGGCATGGTGCGATCAGATGGGATGGTGCGATCAGAGGGATGGTGAGATCAGAGGGATGGTGCGATCAGAGGGATGGTGCGATCAGAGGGATGGTGCGATCAGAGGGATGATGCGATCAGAGGGATGGTGAGATGGTGCGATCAGAGGGATGGTGCGATCAGAGGGATGGTGCGATCAGATGGGATGGTGCGATCAGATGGGATGGTGCGATCAGATGGGATGGTGCGATCAGATGGGATGGTGCGATCAGATGGGATGGTGCGATCAGAGGCATGGTGCGATCAGAGGCATGGTGCGATCAGAGGGATGGTGAGATGGTGAGATGGTGCGATCAGAGGGATGGTACGATCAGATGGGATGGTGCGATCAGATGGGATGGTGCAATCAGATGGGATGGTGCGATCAGATGGGATGGTGCGATCAGATGGGATGGTGCGATCAGATGGGATGGTGCGATCAGAGGGATGGTGCGATCAGATGGAATGGTGCGATCAGAGGGATGGTGCGATCAGAGGGATAGTGAGATGGTGCGATCAGAGGCATGGTGCGATCAGATAGGATGGTGTGATCAGAGGGATGGTGCGATCAGAGGGATGGTGAGATGGTGCGATCAGAGGCATGGTGCGATCAGATGGGATGGTGCGATCAGAGGGATGGTGAGATGGTGCGATCAGAGGGATGGTGCGATCAGATGGGATGGTGCGATCAGATGGGATGGTGCGATCAGAGGGATGGTCAGATGGTGCGATCAGAGGCATGGTGCGATCAGATGGGATGGTGCGATCAGAGGGATGGTGCGATCAGAGGGATGGTGCGATCAGAGGGATGGTGAAATGGTGCGATCAGATGGGATGGTGCGATCAGAGGCATGGTGCGATTAGAGGGATGGTGCGATTAGAGGGATGGTGCGATCAGACGGGATTGTGCGATCAGAGGGATGGTGCGATCAGAGGGATGGTGAGATCAGAGGGATGGTGACATGGTGCGATCAGAGGGATGGTGCGATCAGAGGCATGGTGCGATCAGAGGCATGGTGCGATCAGAAGGATGGTGCGATCAGAGGCATGGTGCGATCAGAGGCATGGTGCGATCAGAGGCATGGTGCGATCAGAGGCATGGTGCGATCAGAGGGATGGTGCGATCAGAGGGATGGTGAGATGGTGCGATCAGATGGGATGGTGTGATCAGAGGGATGGTGCGATCAGAGGGATGGTGCGATCAGAGGGATGGTGAGATGGTGAGATGGTGTGATCAGAGGGATGGTGCGATCAGATGGGATGGTGCGATCAGAGGGATGGTGAGATGGTGCGATCAGAGGGATGGTGCGATCAGATGGGATGGTGCGATCAGAGGGATGGTGCGATCAGATGGGATGGTGCGATCAGAGGGATGGTGCGATCAGAGGGATGGTGCGATCAGATGGGATGGTGCGATCAGATGGGATGGTGCGATCAGATGGGATGGTGCGATCAGAGGGATGGTGCGATCAGATGGGATTGTGCGATCAGAGGGATGGTGAGATGGTGCGATCAGAGGCATGGTGCGATGAGATGGGATGGTGCGATCAGATGGGATGGTGCGATCAGAGGGATGGTGCGATCAGATGGGATGGTGCGATCAGAGGCATGGTGCGATCAGATGGGATTGTGCGATCAGATGGGATTGTGCGATCAGAGGGATGGTGCGATCAGATGGGATTGTGCGATCAGAGGGATGGTGCGATCAGAGGCATAGAGGGCTGGTGCGATCAGAGGGATGGTGCGATCAGAGGGATGGTGAGATGGTGCGATCAGATGGGATGGTGCGATCAGAGGGATGGTGAGATGGTGCGATCAGAGGGATGGTGCGATCAGAGGGATGGTGAGATGGTGCGATCAGAGGGATGGTGAGATGGTGCGACCAGAGGCATAGTGCGATGAGATGGGATGGTGCGATCAGAGGGATGGTGCGATCAGATGGGATGGTGCGATCAGAGGGATGGTGCGATCAGAGGGATGGTGCGATCAGATGGGATGGTGCGATCAGATGGGATTGTGCGATCAGAGGGATGGTGAGATGGTGCGATCAGATGGGATTGTGCGATCAGAGGGATGGTGCGATCAGATGGGATTGTGCGATCAGAGGGATGGTGCGATCAGAGGGATGGTGCGATCAGAGGCATAGAGGGCTGGTGCGATCAGAGGGATAGTGCGATCAGAGGGATGGTGCGATCAGAGGGATGGTGAGATGGTGCGATCAGAGGCATGGTGAGATGGTGAGATGGTGCGATCAGAGGGATGGTGCGATCAGATGGGATGGTGCGATCAGATGGGATGGTGCGATCAGATGGGATGGTGCGATCAGAGGGATGGTGCGATCAGAGGCATGGTGCGATCAGATGGGATTGTGCGATCAGAGGGATGGTGCGATCAGATGGGATTGTGCGATCAGAGGGATAGAGTGCTGGTGCGATCAGAGGGATGGTGCGATCAGAGGGATGGTGAGATGGTGCGATCAGATGGGATGGTGCGATCAGAGGGATGGTGAGATGGTGCGATCAGAGGGATGGTGCGATCAGAGGGATGGTGCGATCAGAGGGATGGTGCGATCAGAGGGATGGTGCGATCAGATGGGATGGTGCGATCAGATGGGATGGTGCGATCAGATGGGATGGTGAGATGGTGCGATCAGAGGGATGGTGCGATCAGAGGGATGGTGAGATGGTGCGGTCAGAGGCATGGTGCGATCAGAGGGATGGTGCGATCAGAGGGATGGTGCGATCAGATGGGATGGAGCGATCAGATGGGATGGAGCGATCAGAGGGATGGTGCGATCAGAGGGATGGTGAGATGGTGCGATGAGATGGGATGGTGCGATCAGAGGGATGGTGCGATGAGATGGGATGGTGCGATCAGAGGGATGGTGCGATCAGATGGGATGGTGCGATCAGAGGGATGGTGCGATCAGATGGGATTGTGCGATCAGAGGCATGGTGCGATCAGAGGGATGGTGAGATGGTGAGATGGTGCGATCAGATGGGATGGTGCGATCAGGGGGATGGTAAGATGGTGCGATCAGAGGCATGGTGCGATCAGAGAGATGGTGCGATCAGATGGATGGTGCGATCAGATGGGATGGTGCGATCAGATGGGATGGTGCGATCAGATGGGATGGTGCGATCAGATGGGATTGTGCGATCAGAGGGATGGTGCGATCAGAGGGATGGTGCGATCAGAGGGATGGTGAGATGGTGCAATCAGAGGGATGGTGCGATCAGATGGGATGGTGCGATCAGAGGGATGGTGCGATCAGATGGGATGGTGCGATCAGAGGGATGGTGCGATCAGAGGGATGGTGCGATCAGATGAGATTGTGCGATCAGAGGGATAAAGGGCTGGTGCGATCAGAGGGACGGTGCTATCAGAGGGATGGTGTGATCAGAGGGATGGTGAGATGGTGCGATCAGATGGGATGGTGCGATCAGAGGGATGGTGAGATGGTGCGATCAGAGGGATGGTGAGATGGTGCGATCAGAGGGATGGTGCGATCAGATGGGATGGTGCGATCAGAGGGATGGTGCGTTCAGATGGGATGGTGCGATCAGATGGGATGGTGAGATGGTGAGATGGTGCGATCAGAGGGATGGTGCGATCAGAGGGATGGTGCGATCAGATGGGATGGAGCGATCAGATGGGATGGAGCGATCAGATGGGATGGAGCGATCAGAGGGATGGTGCGATCAGAGGGATGGTGAGATGGTGCGATCAGAGGGATGGTGAGATGGTGCGATCAGAGGGATGGTGAGATGGTGCGATCAGAGGGATGGTGCGATCAGATGGGATGGTGCGATCAGAGGGATGGTGCGTTCAGATGGGATGGTGCGATCAGATGGGATGGTGAGATGGTGAGATGGTGCGATCAGAGGGATGGTGCGATCAGAGGGATGGTGCGATCAGATGGGATGGAGCGATCAGATGGGATGGAGCGATCAGATGGGATGGAGCGATCAGAGGGATGGTGCGATCAGAGGGATGGTGAGATGGTGCGATCAGAGGGATGGTGAGATGGTGAGATGGTGCGATCAGAGGGATGGTGAGATGGTGCGATCAGAGGGATGGTGCGATCAGATGGGATGGTGCGATCAGAGGGATGGTGCGTTCAGATGGGATGGTGCGATCAGATGGGATGGTGAGATGGTGAGATGGTGCGATCAGAGGGATGGTGCGATCAGAGGGATGGTGCGATCAGATGGGATGGAGCGATCAGAGGGATGGTGCGATCAGAGGGATGGTGAGATGGTGCGATCAGAGGGATGGTGAGATGGTGAGATGGTGCGATCAGAGGGATGGTGAGATGGTGCGATCAGATGGGATGGTGCGATCAGAGGGATGGTGCGATCAGATGGGATGGTGAGATGGTGAGATGGTGCGATCAGAGGGATGGTGAGATGGTGCGATCAGATGGGATGGTGCGATCAGAGGGATGGTGCGATCAGAGGGATGGTGCGATCAGATGGGATGGTGCGATCAGATGGGATGGTGCGATCAGAGGGATGGTGCGATCAGAGGGATGGTGCAATCAGATGGGATGGTGCGATCAGATGGGATTGTGCGATCAGAGGGATGGTGCGATCAGATGGGATTGTGCGATCAGAGGGATAGAGGGCAGGTGCGATCAGAGGGATGGTGCGATCAGAGGGATGGTGAGATGGTGCGATCAGAGGGATGGTGAGATGGTGAGATGGTGCGATCAGAGGGATGGTGCGATCAGATGGGATGGTGCGATCAGAGGGATGGTGCGATCAGATGGGATGGTGAGATGGTGAGATGGTGCGATCGGATGGGATGGTGCGATCAGAGGGATGGTGCGATCAGAGGGATGGTGCGATCAGAGGGATGGTGAGATGGTGCGATCAGAGGCATGGTGCGATCAGAGGGATGGTGCGATCAGAGGGATGGTGCGATCAGAGGGATGGTGCGATCAGAGGGATGGAGCGATCAGATGGGATGGAGCGATCAGATGGGATGGAGCGATCAGAGGGATGGTGCGATCAGAGGGATAGTGAGATGGTGCGATCAGAGGGATGGTGAGATGGTGCGATCAGAGGGATGATGAGATCAGAGGGATGGTGCGATCAGAGGGATGGTGAGATGGTGCGATCAGAGGCATGGTGCGATCAGAGGGATGGTGCGATCAGATGGGATGGTGCGATCAGAGGGATGGTGCGATCAGAGGGATGGAGCGATCAGATGGGATGGAGCGATGGTGAGATGGTGCGATCAGAGGGATGGTGCGATCAGAGGGATGGTGCGATCAGAGGGATGGCGAGATGGTGCGATCAGAGGCATGGTGCGATCAGAGGGATGGTGCAATCAGAGGGATGGTGCGATCAGAGGGATGGTGCGATCAGAGGGATGGTGCGATCAGATGGGATGGTGCGATCAGATGGGATGGTGCGATCAGAGGGATGGTCAGATGGTGCGATCAGAGGCATGGTGCGATCAGATGGGATGGTGCGATCAGAGGGATGGTGCGATCAGAGGGATGGTGCGATCAGAGGGATGGTGAAATGGTGCGATCAGATGGGATGGTGCGATCAAAGGGATGGTGCGATCAGAGGGATGGTGCGATCAGAGGCATGGTACGATTAGAGGGATGGTGCGATTAGAAGGATGGTGCGATCAGACGGGATTGTGCGATCAGAGGGATGGTGCGATCAGAGGGATGGTGAGATCAGAGGGATGGTGACATGGTGCGATCAGAGGGATGGTGCGATCAGAGGCATGGTGCGATCAGAAGGATGGTGCGATCAGAAGGATGGTGCGATCAGAGGCATGGTGCGATCAGAGGCATGGTGCGATCAGAGGCATGGTGCGATCAGAGGGATGGTGCGATCAGAGGGATGGTGAGATGGTGCGATCAGAGGGATGGTGCGATCAGATGGGATGGTGCGATCAGAGGGATGGTGAGATGGTGCGATCAGAGGCATAGTGCGATGAGATGGGATGGTGCGATCAGAGGGATGGTGCGATCAGATGGGATGGTGCGATCAGATGGGATGGTGCGATCAGAGGGATGGTGCGATCAGATGGGATGGTGCGATCAGAGGGATGGTGCGATCAGAGGCATGGTGCGATCAGATGGGATTGTGCGATCAGAGGGATGGTGCGATCAGATGGGATTGTGCGATCAGAGGGATAGAGGGCTGGTGCGATCAGAGGGATGGTGCGATCAGAGGGATGGTGCGATCAGAGGGATGGTGAGATGGTGCGATCAGATGGGATGGTGCGATCAGAGGGATGGTGAGATGGTGCGATCAGAGGGATGGTGAGATGGTGAGATGGTGCGATCAGAGGGATGGTGCGATCAGATGGGATGGTGCGATCAGAGGGATGGTGCGATCAGAGGGATGGTGCGATCAGATGGGATGGTGCGATCAGATGGGATGGTGAGATGGTGAGATGGTGCGATCAGAGGGATGGTGCGATCAGAGGGATGGTGAGATGGTGCGATCAGAGGCATGGTGCGATCAGAGAGATGGTGCGATCAGAGGGATGGTGCGATCAGAGGGATGGTGCGATCAGAGGGATGGTGCAATCAGATGGGATGGAGCGATCAGATAGGATGGAGCGATCAGAGGGATGGTGCGATCAGAGGGATGGTGAGATGGTGCGATCAGAGGGATGGTGAGATGGTGCGATCAGAGGGATGGTGAGATGGTGCGATCGGATGGGATGGTGCGATCAGAGGGATGGTGCGATCAGAGGGATGGTGAGATGGTGCGATCAGAGGGATGGTGAGATGGTGCGATCGGATGGGATGGTGCGATCAGAGGGATGGTGCGATCAGAGGGATGGTGAGATGGTGCGATCAGAGGGATGGTGAGATGGTGCGATCGGATGGGATGGTGCGATCAGATGGGATGGTGCGATCAGAGGGATGGTGCGATCAGAGGGATGGTGCGATCAGAGGGATGGTGCGATCAGAGGGATGGTGAGATGGTGCGATCAGAGGCATGGTGCGATCAGAGGGATGGTGCGATCAGAGGGATGGTGCGATCAGAGGGATGGTGCGATCAGATGGGATGGAGCGATCAGATGGGATGGAGCGATCAGAGGGATGGTGCGATCAGAGGGATGGTGAGATGGTGCGATCAGAGGGATGGTGAGATGGTGCGATCAGAGGGATGGTGAGATGGTGCGATCAGATGGGATGGTGCGATCAGAGGGATGGTGCGATCAGATGGGATGGTGAGATGGTGAGATGGTGCGATCAGAGGGATGGTGCGATGAGATGGGATGGTGTGATCAGAGGGATGGTGCGATCAGAGGGATGGTGCGATGAGATGGGATGGTGCGATCAGAGGGATGGTGCGATCAGAGGGATGGTGCGATGAGATGGGATGGTGCGATCAGATGGGATGGTGCGATCAGATGGGATTGTGCGATCAGAGGGATGGTGCGATCAGATGGGATGGTGCGATCAGATGGGATGGTGCGATCAGATGGGATGATGCGATCAGAGGGATGGTGCGATCAGAGGGATGGTGCGATCAGATGGGATGGTGCGATCAGAGGGATGGTGCGATCAGATGGGATGGTGCGATGGGATGATGCGATCAGATGGGATGGTGCGATCAGATGGGATGGTGCGATCAGATGGGATGATGCGATCAGAGGGATGGTGAGATGGTGCGATCAGAGGGATGGTGCGATCAGATGGGATGGTGCGATCAGATGGGATGGTGCGATGAGAGGGATGGTGCGATCAGATGGGATGGTGCGATGGGATGATGCGATCAGATGGGATGGTGCGATCAGATGGGATGGTGCGATCAGATGGGATGATGCGATCAGAGGGATGGTGAGATGGTGCGATCAGAGGGATGGTGAGATGGTGAGATCAGATGGGATGGTGCGATCAGATGGGATGATGCGATCAGAGGGATGGTGCGATCAGATGGGATGGTGCGATCAGATGGGATGGTGCGATGGGATGGTGCGATCAGATGGGATGGTGCGATCAGAGGGATGGTGATCAGGTGGGATGGTGCGATCAGAGGGATGGTGCGATCAGATGGGATGGTGCGATGGGATGGTGCGATCAGATGGGATGGTGCGATCAGATGGGATGGTGCGATCAGATGGGATGGTGCGATCAGAGGGATGGTGCGATCAGATGGGATGGTGCGATGGGATGGTGCGATCAGATGGGATGGTGCGATCAGATGGGATGGTGCGATCAGATGGGATGGTGCGATCAGAGGGATGGTGCGATGAGATGGGATGGTGCGATTAGAGGGATGGTGCGATCAGAGGGATGGTGCGATCAGAGGGATGGTGCGATCAGATGGGATGGTGCGATGAGATGGGATGGAGCGATCAGAGGGATGGTGCGATCAGATGGGATGGTGAGATGGTGCGATCAGAGGGATGGTGAGATGGTGCGATCAGAGGGATGGTGAGATGGTGAGATGGTGCGATCAGAGGGATGGTGCGATCAGATGGGATGGTGATCAGATGGGATGCGATCAGAGGGATGGTGAGATGGTGCGATCAGATGGGATGGTGAGATGGTGAGATGGTGCGATCAGAGGGATGGTGCGATCTGATGGGATGGTGCGATCAGATGGGATGGTGCGATCAGAGGGATGGTCAGATGGTGCGATCAGAGGGATGGTGCGATCAGAGGGATGGTGCGATCAGATGGGATGGTGCGATCAGATGGGATGGTGCGATCAGATGGGATGGTGCGATCAGAGGGATGGTGCGATCAGAGGGATGGTGAAATGGTGCGATCAGATGGGATGGTGCGATCAAAGGGATGGTGCGATCAGAGGCATGGTGCGATCAGAGGGATGGTGCGATCAGAGGCATGGTGCGATTAGAGGGATGGTGCGATTAGAGGGATGGTGCGATCAGACGGGATTGTGCGATCAGAGGGATGGTGCGATCAGATGGGATGGTGCGATCAGAGGGATGGTGCGATCAGAGGGATGGTGACATGGTGCGATCAAAGGGATGGTGCGATCAGAGGCATGGTGCGATCAGAGGCATGGTGCGATCAGAGGGATGGTGCGATCAGAGGCATGGTGCGATCAGAGGCATGGTGCGATCAGAGGGATGGTGAGATGGTGAGATGGTGCGATCAGATGGATGGTGCGATCAGATGGGATGGTGCGATCAGATGGGATGGTGCGATCAGATGTGATGGTGCGATCAGATGGGATGGTGCGATCAGAGGCATGGTGCGATCAGAGGCATGGTGCGATCAGAGGCATGGTGCGATCAGAGGGATGGTGCGATCAGAGGGATGGTGAGATGGTGCGATCAGAGGGATGGTGACATGGTGCGATCAGATGGGATGGTGCGATCAGATGGGATGGTGCGATCAGATGGGATGGTGCGATCAGATGGGATGGTGCGATCAGAGGGATGGTGCGATCAGAGGGATGGTGAGATGGTGCAATCAGAGGGATGGTGCGATCAGAGGGATGGTGCGATCAGATGGGATGGTGCGATCAGATGGGATGGTGCGATCAGAGGGATGGTGCGATCAGATGGGATGGTGCGATCAGAGGGATGGTGATCAGGTGGGATGGTGCGATCAGAGGGATGGTGCGATCAGATGGGATGGTGCGATGGGATGGTGCGATCAGATGGGATGGTGCGATCAGATGGGATGGTGCGATCAGAGGGATGGTGCGATCAGATGGGATGGTGCGATGGGATGGTGCGATCAGATGGGATGGTGCGATCAGATGGGATGGTGCGATCAGAGGGATGGTGCGATGAGATGGGATGGTGCGATCAGAGGGATGGTGCGATCAGAGGGATGGTGCGATCAGAGGGATGGTGCGATCAGAGGGATGGTGCGATCAGAGGGATGGTGCGATCAGATGGGATGGTGCGATGAGATGGGATGGTGCGATCAGATGGGATGGTGCGATCAGATGGGATGGAGCGATCAGAGGGATGGTGCGATCAGATGGGATAGTGAGATGGTGCGATCAGAGGGATGGTGAGATGGTGCGATCAGAGGGATGGTGAGATGGTGAGATGGTGCGATCAGAGGGATGGTGCGATCAGAGGGATGGTGCGATCAGAGGGATGGTGATCAGATGGGATGCGATCAGAGGGATGGTGAGATGGTGCGATCAGATGGGATGGTGAGATGGTGAGATGGTGCGATCAGAGGGATGGTGCGATCAGAGGGATGGTGCGATCAGATGGGATGGTGATCAGATGGGATGCGATCAGAGGGATGGTGAGATGGTGCGATCAGATGGGATGGTGAGATCAGATGGGATGGTGCGATCAGATGGGATGGTGCGATCAGAGGGATGGTGCGATCAGAGGGATGGTGAGATGGTGAGATCAGATGGGATGGTGCGATCAGATGGGATGGTGCGATCAGAGGGATGGTGCGATCAGATGGGATGGTGCGATCAGAGGGATGGTGCGATCAGATGGGATGGTGCGATCAGATGGGATGGTGCGATCAGATGGGATGGTGCGATCAGATGGGATGGTGCGATCAGATGGGATGGAGCGATCAGAGGGATGGTGCGATCAGATGGGATGGTGAGATGGTGCGATCAGAGGGATGGTGAGATGGTGCGATCAGAGGGATGGTGCAATCAGATGGGATGGTGCGATCAGTGGGATGGTGCAATCAGATGGGATGGTGAGATGGTGAGATGGTGCGATCAGAGGGATGGTGAGATGGTGCGATCAGATGGGATGGTGCGATCAGAGGGATGGTGCGATCAGATGGGATGGTGCGATCAGAGGGATGGTGCGATCAGATGGGATGGTGCGATCAGATGGGATGGTGCGATCAGAGGGATGGTGCGATCAGATGGGATGGTGCGATCAGATGGGATGGTGCGATCAGAGGGATAGAGGGCTGGTGCGATCAGAGGGATGGTGCGATCAGAGGGATGGTGAGATGGTGCGATCAGATGGGATGGTGAGATGGTGAGATGGTGCGATCAGAGGGATGGTGCGATCAGAGGGATGGTGCGGTCAGAGGGATGGTGAGATGGTGAGATCAGATGGGATGGTGCGATCAGATGGGATGATGCGATCAGAGGGATGGTGCGATCAGATGGGATGGTGCGATCAGATGGGATGGTGCGATCAGATGGGATGGTGAGATGGTGCGATCAGAGGGATGGTGAGATGGTGCGATCAGAGGGATGGTGAGATGGTGCGATCAGAGGGATGGTGAGATGGTGAGATGGTGCGATCAGAGGGATGGTGCGATCAGATGGGATGGTGCGATCAGAGGGATGGTGCGATCAGATGGGATGGTGCGATCAGAGGGATGGTGCGATGAGATGGGATGGTGCGATCAGAGGGATGGTGCGATCAGATGGGATGGTGCGATCAGATGAGATGGTGCGATCAGATGGGATTGTGCGATCAGAGGCATGGTGCGATCAGAGGGATGGTGAGATGGTGAGATGGTGCGATCAGATGGGATGGTGCGATCAGGGGGATGGTAAGATGGTGCGATCAGAGGCATGGTGCGATGGGATGGTGCGATCAGAGAGATGGTGCGATCAGATGGGATGGTGCGATCAGATGGGATGGTGCGATCAGATGGGATTGTGCGATCAGAGGGATGGTGCGATCAGAGGGATGGTGCGATCAGAGGGATGGTGAGATGGTGCAATCAGAGGGATGGTGCGATCAGATGGGATGGTGCGATCAGAGGCATGGTGCGATCAGAGGGATGGTGCGATCAGATGGGATGGTGCGATCAGAGGGATGGTGAGATGGTGCGATCAGAGGCATGGTGCGATCAGAGGCATGGTGCGATCAGAGGCATGGTGCGATCAGAGGGATGGTGCGATCAGAGGGATGGTGAGATGGTGCGATCAGAGGGATGGTGAGATGGTGCGATCAGAGGGATGGTGAGATGGTGCGATCAGATGGGATGGTGAGATGGTGCGATCAGAGGGATGGTGCGATCAGAGGGATGGTGCGATCAGAGGGATGGTGCGATCAGAGGGGTGGTGCGATCAGAGGGTTGGTGCGATCAGAGGGATGGTGCGATCAGATGGGATGGTGCGATCAGATGGGATGGTGCGATCAGAGGGATGGTGCGATCAGAGGCATGGTGCGATCAGAGGGATGGTGCGATCAGAGGGATGGTGATCAGGTGGGATGGTGCGATCAGAGGGATGGTGCGATCAGAGGCATGGTGCGATCAGATGGGATTGTGCGATCAGAGGGATGGTGCGATCAGATGGGATTGTGCGATCAGAGGGATAGAGGGCTGGTGCGATCAGAGGGATGGTGCGATCAGAGGGATGGTGCGATCAGAGGGATGGTGAGATGGTGCGATCAGATGGGATGGTGCGATCAGAGGGATGGTGAGATGGTGCGATCAGAGGGATGGTGAGATGGTGAGATGGTGCGATCAGAGGGATGGTGCGATCAGATGGGATGGTGCGATCAGAGGGATGGTGCGATCAGAGGGATGGTGCGATCAGATGGGATGGTGCGATCAGATGGGATGGTGAGATGGTGAGATGGTGCGATCAGAGGGATGGTGCGATCAGAGGGATGGTGAGATGGTGCGATCAGAGGCATGGTGCGATCAGAGAGATGGTGCGATCAGAGGGATGGTGCGATCAGAGGGATGGTGCGATCAGAGGGATGGTGCGATCAGAGGGATGGTGCAATCAGATGGGATGGAGCGATCAGATGGGATGGAGCGATCAGAGGGATGGTGCGATCAGAGGGATGGTGAGATGGTGCGATCAGAGGGATGGTGAGATGGTGCGATCAGAGGGATGGTGAGATGGTGCGATCGGATGGGATGGTGCGATCAGAGGGATGGTGCGATCAGAGGGATGGTGAGATGGTGCGATCAGAGGGATGGTGAGATGGTGCGATCGGATGGGATGGTGCGATCAGAGGGATGGTGCGATCAGAGGGATGGTGCGATCAGAGGGATGGTGCGATCAGAGGGATGGTGAGATGGTGCGATCAGAGGCATGGTGCGATCAGAGGGATGGTGCGATCAGAGGGATGGTGCGATCAGAGGGATGGTGCGATCAGATGGGATGGAGCGATCAGATGGGATGGAGCGATCAGAGGGATGGTGCGATCAGAGGGATGGTGAGATGGTGCGATCAGAGGGATGGTGAGATGGTGCGATCAGAGGGATGGTGAGATGGTGCGATCAGATGGGATGGTGCGATCAGAGGGATGGTGCGATCAGATGGGATGGTGAGATGGTGAGATGGTGCGATCAGAGGGATGGTGCGATGAGATGGGATGGTGCGATCAGAGGGATGGTGCGATGAGATGGGATGGTGCGATCAGAGGGATGGTGCGATCAGAGGGATGGTGCGATGAGATGGGATGGTGCGATCAGATGGGATGGTGCGATCAGATGGGATTGTGCGATCAGAGGGATGGTGCGATCAGATGGGATGGTGCGATCAGATGGGATGGTGCGATCAGATGGGATGATGCGATCAGAGGGATGGTGCGATCAGAGGGATGGTGCGATCAGATGGGATGGTGCGATCAGATGGGATGGTGCGATCAGAGGGATGGTGCGATCAGATGGGATGGTGCGATGAGATGGGATGGTGCGATCAGATGGGATGGTGCGATCAGATGGGATGGTGCGATGAGATGGGATGGTGCGATCAGATGGGATGGTGCGATCAGATGGGATGATGCGATCAGATGGGATGGTGCGATCAGATGGGATGATGCGATCAGAGGGATGGTGAGATGGTGCGATCAGAGGGATGGTGCGATCAGAGGGATGGTGAGATGGTGCGATCAGAGGGATGGTGAGATGGTGAGATCAGATGGGATGGTGCGATCAGAGGGATGGTGAGATGGTGCGATCAGAGGGATGGTGAGATGGTGAGATCAGATGGGATGGTGCGATCAGATGGGATGATGCGATCAGAGGGATGGTGCGATCAGATGGGATGGTGCGATCAGATGGGATGGTGCGATGGGATGGTGCGATCAGATGGGATGGTGCGATCAGAGGGATGGTGATCAGGTGGGATGGTGCGATCAGATGGGATGGTGCGATGGGATGGTGCGATCAGATGGGATGGTGCGATCAGATGGGATGGTGCGATCAGAGGGATGGTGCGATCAGATGGGATGGTGCGATGGGATGGTGCGATCAGATGGGATGGTGCGATCAGATGGGATGGTGCGATCAGAGGGATGGTGCGATGAGATGGGATGGTGCGATTAGAGGGATGGTGCGATCAGAGGGATAGTGCGATCAGATGGGATGGTGCGATGAGATGGGATGGAGCGATCAGAGGGATGGTGCGATCAGATGGGATGGTGAGATGGTGCGATCAGAGGGATGGTGAGATGGTGTGATCAGAGGGATGGTGAGATGGTGAGATGGTGCGATCAGAGGGATGGTGCGATCAGAGGGATGGTGCGATCAGATGGGATGGTGATCAGATGGGATGCGATCAGAGGGATGGTGAGATGGTGCGATCAGATGGGATGGTGAGATGGTGAGATGGTGCGATCAGAGGGATGGTGCGATCTGATGGGATGGTGCGATCAGATGGGATGGTGCGATCAGAGGGATGGTCAGATGGTGCGATCAGAGGGATGGTGCGATCAGAGGGATGGTGCGATCAGATGGGATGGTGCGATCAGAGGGATGGTGCGATCAGAGGGATGGTGCGATCAGAGGGATGGTGAAATGGTGCGATCAGATGGGATGGTGCGATCAAAGGGATGGTGCGATCAGAGGCATGGTGCGATCAGAGGGATGGTGCGATCAGAGGCATGGTGCGATTAGAGGGATGGTGCGATTAGAGGGATGGTGCGATCAGACGGGATTGTGCGATCAGAGGGATGGTGCGATCAGAGGGATGGTGCGATCAGAGGGATGGTGACATGGTGCGATCAAAGGGATGGTGCGATCAGAGGCATGGTGCGATCAGAGGCATGGTGCGATCAGAGGGATGGTGCGATCAGAGGCATGGTGCGATCAGAGGCATGGTGCGATCAGAGGGATGGTGAGATGGTGAGATGGTGCGATCAGATGGATGGTGCGATCAGATGGGATGGTGCGATCAGATGGGATGGTGCGATCAGATGGGATGGTGCGATCAGATGTGATGGTGCGATCAGATGGGATGGTGCGATCAGAGGCATGGTGCGATCAGAGGCATGGTGCGATCAGAGGCATGGTGCGATCAGAGGGATGGTGCGATCAGAGGGATGGTGAGATGGTGCGATCAGAGGGATGGTGACATGGTGCGATCAGATGGGATGGTGCGATCAGATGGGATGGTGCGATCAGATGGGATGGTGCGATCAGATGGGATGGTGCGATCAGAGGGATGGTGCGATCAGAGGGATGGTGCAATCAGAGGGATGGTGCGATCAGATGGGATGGTGCGATCAGAGGCGATCAGAGGGATGGTGCGATCAGAGGGATGGTGCAATCAGAGGCGATCAGAGGGATGGTGCGATCAGAGGGATGGTGCAATCAGAGGGATGGTGCGATCAGATGGGATGGTGCGATCAGAGGCGATCAGAGGGATGGTGCGATCAGAGGGATGGTGCGATCAGAGGGATGGTGAGATGGTGTGATCAGAGGGATGGTGCGATCAGATGGGATGGTGCGATCAGAGGGATGGTGCGATCAGAGGGATGGTGAGATCAGATGGGATGGTGCGGTCAGATGGGATGGTGCGATCAGAGGGATGGTGCGATCAGAGGGATCGTGAGATGGTGCGATCAGAGGGATGGTGCGATCAGAGGGATGGTGCGATCAGATGGGATGGTGCGATCAGAGGGATGGTGCGATCAGAGGGATGGTGCGATCAGAGGGATGGTGCGATCAGAGGGATGATGCGATCAGAGGGATGGTGAGATGGTGCGATCAGAGGGATGGTGCGATCAGAGGGATGGTGCGATCAGATGGGATGGTGCGATCAGATGGGATGGTGCGATCAGATGGGATGGTGCGATCAGATGGGATGGTGCGATCAGAGGCATGGTGCGATCAGAGGGATGGTGCGATCAGAGGGATGGTGCGATCAGAGGGATGGTGAGATGGTGAGATGGTGCGATCAGAGGGATGGTACGATCAGATGGGATGGTGCGATCAGATGGGATGGTGCGATCAGATGGGATGGTGCGATCAGAGGGATGGTGCGATCAGAGGGATGGTGCGATCAGATGGAATGGTGCGATCAGAGGGATGGTGCGATCAGAGGGATAGTGAGATGGTGCGATCAGAGGCATGGTGCGATCAGATAGGATGGTGTGATCAGAGGGATGGTGCGATCAGAGGGATGGTGCGATCAGAGGGATGGTGAGATGGTGCGATCAGAGGCATGGTGCGATCAGATGGGATGGTGCGATCAGAGGGATGGTGAGATGGTGCGATCAGAGGGATGGTGCGATCAGATGGGATGGTGCGATCAGATGGGATGGTGCGATCAGAGGGATGGTGCGATCAGATGGGATGGTGCGATCAGAGGGATGGTGATCAGGTGGGATGGTGCGATCAGAGGGATGGTGCGATCAGATGGGATGGTGCGATGGGATGGTGCGATCAGATGGGATGGTGCGATCAGATGGGATGGTGCGATCAGATGGGATGGTGCGATCAGAGGGATGGTGCGATCAGATGGGATGGTGCGATGGGATGGTGCGATCAGATGGGATGGTGCGATCAGATGGGATGGTGCGATCAGATGGGATGGTGCGATCAGAGGGATGGTGCGATGAGATGGGATGGTGCGATCAGAGGGATGGTGCGATCAGAGGGATGGTGCGATCAGAGGGATGGTGCGATCAGATGGGATGGTGCGATGAGATGGGATGGTGCGATCAGATGGGATGGTGCGATCAGATGGGATGGAGCGATCAGAGGGATGGTGCGATCAGATGGGATGGTGAGATGGTGCGATCAGAGGGATGGTGAGATGGTGCGATCAGAGGGATGGTGAGATGGTGAGATGGTGAGATGGTGCGATCAGAGGGATGGTGCGATCAGAGGGATGGTGATCAGATGGGATGCGATCAGAGGGATGGTGAGATGGTGCGATCAGATGGGATGGTGAGATGGTGAGATGGTGCGATCAGAGGGATGGTGCGATCAGAGGGATGGTGCGATCAGATGGGATGGTGATCAGATGGGATGCGATCAGAGGGATGGTGAGATGGTGCGATCAGAGGGATGGTGAGATGGTGCGATCAGAGGGATGGTGCGATCAGAGGGATGGTGAGATGGTGCGATCAGAGGGATGGTGAGATGGTGCGACCAGAGGCATAGTGCGATGAGATGGGATGGTGCGATCAGAGGGATGGTGCGATCAGATGGGATGGTGCGATCAGAGGGATGGTGCGATCAGAGGGATGGTGCGATCAGATGGGATGGTGCGATCAGATGGGATTGTGCGATCAGAGGGATGGTGAGATGGTGCGATCAGATGGGATTGTGCGATCAGAGGAATGGTGCGATCAGATGGGATTGTGCGATCAGAGGGATGGTGCGATCAGAGGGATGGTGCGATCAGAGGCATAGAGGGCTGGTGCGATCAGAGGGATAGTGCGATCAGAGGGATGGTGCGATCAGAGGGATGGTGAGATGGTGCGATCAGAGGCATGGTGAGATGGTGAGATGGTGCGATCAGAGGGATGGTGCGATCAGATGGGATGGTGCGATCAGATGGGATGGTGCGATCAGATGGGATGGTGCGATCAGAGGGATGGTGCGATCAGAGGGATGGTGCGATCAGAGGCATGGTGCGATCAGATGGGATTGTGCGATCAGAGGGATGGTGCGATCAGATGGGATTGTGCGATCAGAGGGATAGAGTGCTGGTGCGATCAGAGGGATGGTGCGATCAGAGGGATGGTGAGATGGTGCGATCAGATGGGATGGTGCGATCAGAGGGATGGTGAGATGGTGCGATCAGAGGGATGGTGCGATCAGAGGGATGGTGCGATCAGAGGGATGGTGCGATCAGAGGGATGGTGCGATCAGATGGGATGGTGCGATCAGATGGGATGGTGCGATCAGATGGGATGGTGAGATGGTGCGATCAGAGGGATGGTGCGATCAGAGGGATGGTGAGATGGTGCGGTCAGAGGCATGGTGCGATCAGAGGGATGGTGCGATCAGAGGGATGGTGCGATCAGATGGGATGGAGCGATCAGATGGGATGGAGCGATCAGAGGGATGGTGCGATCAGAGGGATGGTGAGATGGTGCGATGAGATGGGATGGTGCGATCAGAGGGATGGTGCGATGAGATGGGATGGTGCGATCAGAGGGATGGTGCGATCAGATGGGATGGTGCGATCAGAGGGATGGTGCGATCAGATGGGATTGTGCGATCAGAGGCATGGTGCGATCAGAGGGATGGTGAGATGGTGAGATGGTGCGATCAGATGGGATGGTGCGATCAGGGGGATGGTAAGATGGTGCGATCAGAGGCATGGTGCGATCAGAGAGATGGTGCGATCAGATGGATGGTGCGATCAGATGGGATGGTGCGATCAGATGGGATGGTGCGATCAGATGGGATGGTGCGATCAGATGGGATTGTGCGATCAGAGGGATGGTGCGATCAGAGGGATGGTGCGATCAGAGGGATGGTGAGATGGTGCAATCAGAGGGATGGTGCGATCAGATGGGATGGTGCGATCAGAGGGATGGTGCGATCAGATGGGATGGTGCGATCAGAGGGATGGTGCGATCAGAGGGATGGTGCGATCAGATGAGATTGTGCGATCAGAGGGATAAAGGGCTGGTGCGATCAGAGGGACGGTGCTATCAGAGGGATGGTGTGATCAGAGGGATGGTGAGATGGTGCGATCAGATGGGATGGTGCGATCAGAGGGATGGTGAGATGGTGCGATCAGAGGGATGGTGAGATGGTGCGATCAGAGGGATGGTGCGATCAGATGGGATGGTGCGATCAGAGGGATGGTGCGTTCAGATGGGATGGTGCGATCAGATGGGATGGTGAGATGGTGAGATGGTGCGATCAGAGGGATGGTGCGATCAGAGGGATGGTGCGATCAGATGGGATGGAGCGATCAGATGGGATGGAGCGATCAGATGGGATGGAGCGATCAGAGGGATGGTGCGATCAGAGGGATGGTGAGATGGTGCGATCAGAGGGATGGTGAGATGGTGCGATCAGAGGGATGGTGAGATGGTGCGATCAGAGGGATGGTGCGATCAGATGGGATGGTGCGATCAGAGGGATGGTGCGTTCAGATGGGATGGTGCGATCAGATGGGATGGTGAGATGGTGAGATGGTGCGATCAGAGGGATGGTGCGATCAGAGGGATGGTGCGATCAGATGGGATGGAGCGATCAGATGGGATGGAGCGATCAGATGGGATGGAGCGATCAGAGGGATGGTGCGATCAGAGGGATGGTGAGATGGTGCGATCAGAGGGATGGTGAGATGGTGAGATGGTGCGATCAGAGGGATGGTGAGATGGTGCGATCAGAGGGATGGTGCGATCAGATGGGATGGTGCGATCAGAGGGATGGTGCGTTCAGATGGGATGGTGCGATCAGATGGGATGGTGAGATGGTGAGATGGTGCGATCAGAGGGATGGTGCGATCAGAGGGATGGTGCGATCAGATGGGATGGAGCGATCAGAGGGATGGTGCGATCAGAGGGATGGTGAGATGGTGCGATCAGAGGGATGGTGAGATGGTGAGATGGTGCGATCAGAGGGATGGTGAGATGGTGCGATCAGATGGGATGGTGCGATCAGAGGGATGGTGCGATCAGATGGGATGGTGAGATGGTGAGATGGTGCGATCAGAGGGATGGTGAGATGGTGCGATCAGATGGGATGGTGCGATCAGAGGGATGGTGCGATCAGAGGGATGGTGCGATCAGATGGGATGGTGCGATCAGATGGGATGGTGCGATCAGAGGGATGGTGCGATCAGAGGGATGGTGCAATCAGATGGGATGGTGCGATCAGATGGGATTGTGCGATCAGAGGGATGGTGCGATCAGATGGGATTGTGCGATCAGAGGGATAGAGGGCAGGTGCGATCAGAGGGATGGTGCGATCAGAGGGATGGTGAGATGGTGCGATCAGAGGGATGGTGAGATGGTGAGATGGTGCGATCAGAGGGATGGTGCGATCAGATGGGATGGTGCGATCAGAGGGATGGTGCGATCAGATGGGATGGTGAGATGGTGAGATGGTGCGATCGGATGGGATGGTGCGATCAGAGGGATGGTGCGATCAGAGGGATGGTGCGATCAGAGGGATGGTGAGATGGTGCGATCAGAGGCATGGTGCGATCAGAGGGATGGTGCGATCAGAGGGATGGTGCGATCAGAGGGATGGTGCGATCAGAGGGATGGAGCGATCAGATGGGATGGAGCGATCAGATGGGATGGAGCGATCAGATGGGATGGAGCGATCAGAGGGATGGTGCGATCAGAGGGATAGTGAGATGGTGCGATCAGAGGGATGGTGAGATGGTGCGATCAGAGGGATGATGAGATCAGAGGGATGGTGCGATCAGAGGGATGGTGAGATGGTGCGATCAGAGGCATGGTGCGATCAGAGGGATGGTGCGATCAGATGGGATGGTGCGATCAGAGGGATGGTGCGATCAGAGGGATGGAGCGATCAGATGGGATGGAGCGATGGTGAGATGGTGCGATCAGAGGGATGGTGCGATCAGAGGGATGGTGCGATCAGAGGGATGGCAAGATGGTGCGATCAGAGGCATGGTGCGATCAGAGGGATGGTGCAATCAGAGGGATGGTGCGATCAGAGGGATGGTGCGATCAGAGGGATGGTGCGATCAGATGGGATGGTGCGATCAGATGGGATGGTGCGATCAGAGGGATGGTCAGATGGTGCGATCAGAGGCATGGTGCGATCAGATGGGATGGTGCGATCAGAGGGATGGTGCGATCAGAGGGATGGTGCGATCAGAGGGATGGTGAAATGGTGCGATCAGATGGGATGGTGCGATCAAAGGGATGGTGCGATCAGAGGGATGGTGCGATCAGAGGCATGGTACGATTAGAGGGATGGTGCGATTAGAAGGATGGTGCGATCAGACGGGATTGTGCGATCAGAGGGATGGTGCGATCAGAGGGATGGTGAGATCAGAGGGATGGTGACATGGTGCGATCAGAGGGATGGTGCGATCAGAGGCATGGTGCGATCAGAAGGATGGTGCGATCAGAAGGATGGTGCGATCAGAGGCATGGTGCGATCAGAGGCATGGTGCGATCAGAGGCATGGTGCGATCAGAGGGATGGTGCGATCAGAGGGATGGTGAGATGGTGCGATCAGAGGGATGGTGCGATCAGATGGGATGGTGCGATCAGAGGGATGGTGAGATGGTGCGATCAGAGGCATAGTGCGATGAGATGGGATGGTGCGATCAGAGGGATGGTGCGATCAGATGGGATGGTGCGATCAGATGGGATGGTGCGATCAGAGGGATGGTGCGATCAGATGGGATGGTGCGATCAGAGGGATGGTGCGATCAGAGGCATGGTGCGATCAGATGGGATTGTGCGATCAGAGGGATGGTGCGATCAGATGGGATTGTGCGATCAGAGGGATAGAGGGCTGGTGCGATCAGAGGGATGGTGCGATCAGAGGGATGGTGCGATCAGAGGGATGGTGAGATGGTGCGATCAGATGGGATGGTGCGATCAGAGGGATGGTGAGATGGTGCGATCAGAGGGATGGTGAGATGGTGAGATGGTGCGATCAGAGGGATGGTGCGATCAGATGGGATGGTGCGATCAGAGGGATGGTGCGATCAGAGGGATGGTGCGATCAGATGGGATGGTGCGATCAGATGGGATGGTGAGATGGTGAGATGGTGCGATCAGAGGGATGGTGCGATCAGAGGGATGGTGAGATGGTGCGATCAGAGGCATGGTGCGATCAGAGAGATGGTGCGATCAGAGGGATGGTGCGATCAGAGGGATGGTGCGATCAGAGGGATGGTGCAATCAGATGGGATGGAGCGATCAGATAGGATGGAGCGATCAGAGGGATGGTGCGATCAGAGGGATGGTGAGATGGTGCGATCAGAGGGATGGTGAGATGGTGCGATCAGAGGGATGGTGAGATGGTGCGATCGGATGGGATGGTGCGATCAGAGGGATGGTGCGATCAGAGGGATGGTGAGATGGTGCGATCAGAGGGATGGTGAGATGGTGCGATCGGATGGGATGGTGCGATCAGAGGGATGGTGCGATCAGAGGGATGGTGAGATGGTGCGATCAGAGGGATGGTGAGATGGTGCGATCGGATGGGATGGTGCAATCAGATGGGATGGTGCGATCAGAGGGATGGTGCGATCAGAGGGATGGTGCGATCAGAGGGATGGTGCGATCAGAGGGATGGTGAGATGGTGCGATCAGAGGCATGGTGCGATCAGAGGGATGGTGCGATCAGAGGGATGGTGCGATCAGAGGGATGGTGCGATCAGATGGGATGGAGCGATCAGATGGGATGGAGCGATCAGAGGGATGGTGCGATCAGAGGGATGGTGAGATGGTGCGATCAGAGGGATGGTGAGATGGTGCGATCAGAGGGATGGTGAGATGGTGCGATCAGATGGGATGGTGCGATCAGAGGGATGGTGCGATCAGATGGGATGGTGAGATGGTGAGATGGTGCGATCAGAGGGATGGTGCGATGAGATGGGATGGTGTGATCAGAGGGATGGTGCGATCAGAGGGATGGTGCGATGAGATGGGATGGTGCGATCAGAGGGATGGTGCGATCAGAGGGATGGTGCGATGAGATGGGATGGTGCGATCAGATGGGATGGTGCGATCAGATGGGATTGTGCGATCAGAGGGATGGTGCGATCAGATGGGATGGTGCGATCAGATGGGATGGTGCGATCAGATGGGATGATGCGATCAGAGGGATGGTGCGATCAGAGGGATGGTGCGATCAGATGGGATGGTGCGATCAGAGGGATGGTGCGATCAGATGGGATGGTGCGATGGGATGATGCGATCAGATGGGATGGTGCGATCAGATGGGATGGTGCGATCAGATGGGATGATGCGATCAGAGGGATGGTGAGATGGTGCGATCAGAGGGATGGTGCGATCAGATGGGATGGTGCGATCAGATGGGATGGTGCGATGAGAGGGATGGTGCGATCAGATGGGATGGTGCGATGGGATGATGCGATCAGATGGGATGGTGCGATCAGATGGGATGGTGCGATCAGATGGGATGATGCGATCAGAGGGATGGTGAGATGGTGCGATCAGAGGGATGGTGAGATGGTGAGATCAGATGGGATGGTGCGATCAGATGGGATGATGCGATCAGAGGGATGGTGCGATCAGATGGGATGGTGCGATCAGATGGGATGGTGCGATGGGATGGTGCGATCAGATTGGATGGTGCGATCAGAGGGATGGTGATCAGGTGGGATGGTGCGATCAGAGGGATGGTGCGATCAGATGGGATGGTGCGATGGGATGGTGCGATCAGATGGGATGGTGCGATCAGATGGGATGGTGCGATCAGATGGGATGGTGCGATCAGAGGGATGGTGCGATCAGATGGGATGGTGCGATGGGATGGTGCGATCAGATGGGATGGTGCGATCAGATGGGATGGTGCGATCAGATGGGATGGTGCGATCAGAGGGATGGTGCGATGAGATGGGATGGTGCGATTAGAGGGATGGTGCGATCAGAGGGATGGTGCGATCAGAGGGATGGTGCGATCAGATGGGATGGTGCGATGAGATGGGATGGAGCGATCAGAGGGATGGTGCGATCAGATGGGATGGTGAGATGGTGCGATCAGAGGGATGGTGAGATGGTGCGATCAGAGGGATGGTGAGATGGTGAGATGGTGCGATCAGAGGGATGGTGCGATCAGATGGGATGGTGATCAGATGGGATGCGATCAGAGGGATGGTGAGATGGTGCGATCAGATGGGATGGTGAGATGGTGAGATGGTGCGATCAGAGGGATGGTGCGATCTGATGGGATGGTGCGATCAGATGGGATGGTGCGATCAGAGGGATGGTCAGATGGTGCGATCAGAGGGATGGTGCGATCAGAGGGATGGTGCGATCAGATGGGATGGTGCGATCAGATGGGATGGTGCGATCAGATGGGATGGTGCGATCAGAGGGATGGTGCGATCAGAGGGATGGTGAAATGGTGCGATCAGATGGGATGGTGCGATCAAAGGGATGGTGCGATCAGAGGCATGGTGCGATCAGAGGGATGGTGCGATCAGAGGCATGGTGCGATTAGAGGGATGGTGCGATTAGAGGGATGGTGCGATCAGACGGGATTGTGCGATCAGAGGGATGGTGCGATCAGATGGGATGGTGCGATCAGAGGGATGGTGCGATCAGAGGGATGGTGACATGGTGCGATCAAAGGGATGGTGCGATCAGAGGCATGGTGCGATCAGAGGCATGGTGCGATCAGAGGGATGGTGCGATCAGAGGCATGGTGCGATCAGAGGCATGGTGCGATCAGAGGGATGGTGAGATGGTGAGATGGTGCGATCAGATGGATGGTGCGATCAGATGGGATGGTGCGATCAGATGGGATGGTGCGATCAGATGTGATGGTGCGATCAGATGGGATGGTGCGATCAGAGGCATGGTGCGATCAGAGGCATGGTGCGATCAGAGGCATGGTGCGATCAGAGGGATGGTGCGATCAGAGGGATGGTGAGATGGTGCGATCAGAGGGATGGTGACATGGTGCGATCAGATGGGATGGTGCGATCAGATGGGATGGTGCGATCAGATGGGATGGTGCGATCAGATGGGATGGTGTGATCAGAGGGATGGTGCGATCAGAGGGATGGTGAGATGGTGCAATCAGAGGGATGGTGCGATCAGAGGGATGGTGCGATCAGATGGGATGGTGCGATCAGATGGGATGGTGCGATCAGAGGGATGGTGCGATCAGATGGGATGGTGCGATCAGAGGGATGGTGATCAGGTGGGATGGTGCGATCAGAGGGATGGTGCGATCAGATGGGATGGTGCGATGGGATGGTGCGATCAGATGGGATGGTGCGATCAGATGGGATGGTGCGATCAGATGGGATGGTGCGATGGGATGGTGCGATCAGATGGGATGGTGCGATCAGATGGGATGGTGCGATCAGATGGGATGGTGCGATCAGAGGGATGGTGCGATGAGATGGGATGGTGCGATCAGAGGGATGGTGCGATCAGAGGGATGGTGCGATCAGAGGGATGGTGCGATCAGAGGGATGGTGCGATCAGATGGGATGGTGCGATGAGATGGGATGGTGCGATCAGATGGGATGGTGCGATCAGATGGGATGGAGCGATCAGAGGGATGGTGCGATCAGATGGGATAGTGAGATGGTGCGATCAGAGGGATGGTGAGATGGTGCGATCAGAGGGATGGTGAGATGGTGAGATGGTGCGATCAGAGGGATGGTGCGATCAGAGGGATGGTGCGATCAGAGGGATGGTGATCAGATGGGATGCGATCAGAGGGATGGTGAGATGGTGCGATCAGATGGGATGGTGAGATGGTGAGATGGTGCGATCAGAGGGATGGTGCGATCAGAGGGATGGTGCGATCAGATGGGATGGTGATCAGATGGGATGCGATCAGAGGGATGGTGAGATGGTGCGATCAGATGGGATGGTGAGATCAGATGGGATGGTGCGATCAGATGGGATGGTGCGATCAGAGGGATGGTGCGATCAGAGGGATGGTGAGATGGTGAGATCAGATGGGATGGTGCGATCAGATGGGATGGTGCGATCAGAGGGATGGTGCGATCAGATGGGATGGTGCGATCAGAGGGATGGTGCGATCAGATGGGATGGTGCGATCAGATGGGATGGTGCGATCAGATGGGATGGTGCGATCAGATGGGATGGTGCGATCAGATGGGATGGAGCGATCAGAGGGATGGTGCGATCAGATGGGATGGTGAGATGGTGCGATCAGAGGGATGGTGAGATGGTGCGATCAGAGGGATGGTGCAATCAGATGGGATGGTGCGATCAGTGGGATGGTGCAATCAGATGGGATGGTGAGATGGTGAGATGGTGCGATCAGAGGGATGGTGAGATGGTGCGATCAGATGGGATGGTGCGATCAGAGGGATGGTGCGATCAGATGGGATGGTGCGATCAGAGGGATGGTGCGATCAGATGGGATGGTGCGATCAGATGGGATGGTGCGATCAGAGGGATGGTGCGATCAGATGGGATGGTGCGATCAGATGGGATGGTGCGATCAGATGGGATGGTGCGATCAGAGGGATGGTGCGATCAGAGGCATGGTGCGATCAGATGGGATTGTGCGATCAGAGGGATAGAGGGCTGGTGCGATCAGAGGGATGGTGCGATCAGAGGGATGGTGAGATGGTGCGATCAGATGGGATGGTGAGATGGTGAGATGGTGCGATCAGAGGGATGGTGCGATCAGAGGGATGGTGCGGTCAGAGGGATGGTGAGATGGTGAGATCAGATGGGATGGTGCGATCAGATGGGATGATGCGATCAGAGGGATGGTGCGATCAGATGGGATGGTGCGATCAGATGGGATGGTGCGATCAGATGGGATGGTGAGATGGTGCGATCAGAGGGATGGTGAGATGGTGCGATCAGAGGGATGGTGAGATGGTGCGATCAGAGGGATGGTGAGATGGTGAGATGGTGCGATCAGAGGGATGGTGCGATCAGATGGGATGGTGCGATCAGAGGGATGGTGCGATCAGATGGGATGGTGCGATCAGAGGGATGGTGCGATGAGATGGGATGGTGCGATCAGAGGGATGGTGCGATCAGATGAGATGGTGCGATCAGATGGGATTGTGCGATCAGAGGCATGGTGCGATCAGAGGGATGGTGAGATGGTGAGATGGTGCGATCAGATGGGATGGTGCGATCAGGGGGATGGTAAGATGGTGCGATCAGAGGCATGGTGCGATGGGATGGTGCGATCAGAGAGATGGTGCGATCAGATGGGATGGTGCGATCAGATGGGATGGTGCGATCAGATGGGATTGTGCGATCAGAGGGATGGTGCGATCAGAGGGATGGTGCGATCAGAGGGATGGTGAGATGGTGCAATCAGAGGGATGGTGCGATCAGATGGGATGGTGCGATCAGAGGCATGGTGCGATCAGAGGGATGGTGCGATCAGATGGGATGGTGCGATCAGAGGGATGGTGAGATGGTGCGATCAGAGGCATGGTGCGATCAGAGGCATGGTGCGATCAGAGGCATGGTGCGATCAGAGGGATGGTGCGATCAGAGGGATGGTGAGATGGTGCGATCAGAGGGATGGTGAGATGGTGCGATCAGAGGGATGGTGAGATGGTGCGATCAGATGGGATGGTGAGATGGTGCGATCAGAGGGATGGTGCGATCAGAGGGATGGTGCGATCAGAGGGATGGTGCGATCAGAGGGGTGGTGCGATCAGAGGGTTGGTGCGATCAGAGGGATGGTGCGATCAGATGGGATGGTGTGATCAGATGGGATGGTGCGATCAGAGGGATGGTGCGATCAGAGGCATGGTGCGATCAGAGGGATGGTGCGATCAGAGGGATGGTGATCAGGTGGGATGGTGCGATCAGAGGGATGGTGCGATCAGAGGCATGGTGCGATCAGATGGGATTGTGCGATCAGAGGGATGGTGCGATCAGATGGGATTGTGCGATCAGAGGGATAGAGGGCTGGTGCGATCAGAGGGATGGTGCGATCAGAGGGATGGTGCGATCAGAGGGATGGTGAGATGGTGCGATCAGATGGGATGGTGCGATCAGAGGGATGGTGAGATGGTGCGATCAGAGGGATGGTGAGATGGTGAGATGGTGCGATCAGAGGGATGGTGCGATCAGATGGGATGGTGCGATCAGAGGGATGGTGCGATCAGAGGGATGGTGCGATCAGATGGGATGGTGCGATCAGATGGGATGGTGAGATGGTGAGATGGTGCGATCAGAGGGATGGTGCGATCAGAGGGATGGTGAGATGGTGCGATCAGAGGCATGGTGCGATCAGAGAGATGGTGCGATCAGAGGGATGGTGCGATCAGAGGGATGGTGCGATCAGAGGGATGGTGCGATCAGAGGGATGGTGCAATCAGATGGGATGGAGCGATCAGATGGGATGGAGCGATCAGAGGGATGGTGCGATCAGAGGGATGGTGAGATGGTGCGATCAGAGGGATGGTGAGATGGTGCGATCGGATGGGATGGTGCGATCAGAGGGATGGTGCGATCAGAGGGATGGTGAGATGGTGCGATCAGAGGGATGGTGAGATGGTGCGATCGGATGGGATGGTGCAATCAGAGGGATGGTGCGATCAGAGGGATGGTGAGATGGTGCGATCAGAGGGATGGTGAGATGGTGCGATCGGATGGGATGGTGCGATCAGAGGGATGGTGCGATCAGAGGGATGGTGCGATCAGAGGGATGGTGCGATCAGAGGGATGGTGAGATGGTGCGATCAGAGGCATGGTGCGATCAGAGGGATGGTGCGATCAGAGGGATGGTGCGATCAGAGGGATGGTGCGATCAGATGGGATGGAGCGATCAGATGGGATGGAGCGATCAGAGGGATGGTGCGATCAGAGGGATGGTGAGATGGTGCGATCAGAGGGATGGTGAGATGGTGCGATCAGAGGGATGGTGAGATGGTGCGATCAGATGGGATGGTGCGATCAGAGGGATGGTGCGATCAGATGGGATGGTGAGATGGTGAGATGGTGCGATCAGAGGGATGGTGCGATGAGATGGGATGGTGCGATCAGAGGGATGGTGCGATGAGATGGGATGGTGCGATCAGAGGGATGGTGCGATCAGAGGGATGGTGCGATGAGATGGGATGGTGCGATCAGATGGGATGGTGCGATCAGATGGGATTGTGCGATCAGAGGGATGGTGCGATCAGATGGGATGGTGCGATCAGATGGGATGGTGCGATCAGATGGGATGATGCGATCAGAGGGATGGTGCGATCAGAGGGATGGTGCGATCAGATGGGATGGTGCGATCAGATGGGATGGTGCGATCAGAGGGATGGTGCGATCAGATGGGATGGTGCGATGAGATGGGATGGTGCGATCAGATGGGATGGTGCGATCAGATGGGATGGTGCGATGAGATGGGATGGTGCGATCAGATGGGATGGTGCGATCAGATGGGATGATGCGATCAGATGGGATGGTGCGATCAGATGGGATGATGCGATCAGAGGGATGGTGAGATGGTGCGATCAGAGGGATGGTGCGATCAGAGGGATGGTGAGATGGTGCGATCAGAGGGATGGTGAGATGGTGAGATCAGATGGGATGGTGCGATCAGAGGGATGGTGAGATGGTGCGATCAGAGGGATGGTGAGATGGTGAGATCAGATGGGATGGTGCGATCAGATGGGATGATGCGATCAGAGGGATGGTGCGATCAGATGGGATGGTGCGATCAGATGGGATGGTGCGATGGGATGGTGCGATCAGATGGGATGGTGCGATCAGAGGGATGGTGATCAGGTGGGATGGTGCGATCAGATGGGATGGTGCGATGGGATGGTGCGATCAGATGGGATGGTGCGATCAGATGGGATGGTGCGATCAGAGGGATGGTGCGATCAGATGGGATGGTGCGATGGGATGGTGCGATCAGATGGGATGGTGCGATCAGAGGGATGGTGCGATGAGATGGGATGGTGCGATTAGAGGGATGGTGCGATCAGAGGGATAGTGCGATCAGATGGGATGGTGCGATGAGATGGGATGGAGCGATCAGAGGGATGGTGCGATCAGATGGGATGGTGAGATGGTGCGATCAGAGGGATGGTGAGATGGTGCGATCAGAGGGATGGTGAGATGGTGAGATGGTGCGATCAGAGGGATGGTGCGATCAGAGGGATGGTGCGATCAGATGGGATGGTGATCAGATGGGATGCGATCAGAGGGATGGTGAGATGGTGCGATCAGATGGGATGGTGAGATGGTGAGATGGTGCGATCAGAGGGATGGTGCGATCTGATGGGATGGTGCGATCAGATGGGATGGTGCGATCAGAGGGATGGTGCGATCAGAGGGATGGTGCGATCAGATGGGATGGTGCGATCAGAGGGATGGTGCGATCAGAGGGATGGTGCGATCAGAGGGATGGTGAAATGGTGCGATCAGATGGGATGGTGCGATCAAAGGGATGGTGCGATCAGAGGCATGGTGCGATCAGAGGGATGGTGCGATCAGAGGCATGGTGCGATTAGAGGGATGGTGCGATTAGAGGGATGGTGCGATCAGACGGGATTGTGCGATCAGAGGGATGGTGCGATCAGAGGGATGGTGCGATCAGAGGGATGGTGACATGGTGCGATCAAAGGGATGGTGCGATCAGAGGCATGGTGCGATCAGAGGCATGGTGCGATCAGAGGGATGGTGCGATCAGAGGCATGGTGCGATCAGAGGCATGGTGCGATCAGAGGGATGGTGAGATGGTGAGATGGTGCGATCAGATGGATGGTGCGATCAGATGGGATGGTGCGATCAGATGGGATGGTGCGATCAGATGGGATGGTGCGATCAGATGTGATGGTGCGATCAGATGGGATGGTGCGATCAGAGGCATGGTGCGATCAGAGGCATGGTGCGATCAGAGGCATGGTGCGATCAGAGGGATGGTGCGATCAGAGGGATGGTGAGATGGTGCGATCAGAGGGATGGTGACATGGTGCGATCAGATGGGATGGTGCGATCAGATGGGATGGTGCGATCAGATGGGATGGTGCGATCAGATGGGATGGTGCGATCAGAGGGATGGTGCGATCAGAGGGATGGTGCAATCAGAGGGATGGTGCAATCAGAGGGATGGTGCGATCAGATGGGATGGTGCGATCAGAGGCGATCAGAGGGATGGTGCGATCAGAGGGATGGTGCGATCAGAGGGATGGTGAGATGGTGTGATCAGAGGGATGGTGCGATCAGATGGGATGGTGCGATCAGAGGGATGGTGCGATCAGAGGGATGGTGAGATCAGATGGGATGGTGCGGTCAGATGGGATGGTGCGATCAGAGGGATGGTGCGATCAGAGGGATCGTGAGATGGTGCGATCAGAGGGATGGTGCGATCAGAGGGATGGTGCGATCAGATGGGATGGTGCGATCAGAGGGATGGTGCGATCAGAGGGATGGTGCGATCAGAGGGATGGTGCGATCAGAGGGATGATGCGATCAGAGGGATGGTGAGATGGTGCGATCAGAGGGATGGTGCGATCAGAGGGATGGTGCGATCAGATGGGATGGTGCGATCAGATGGGATGGTGCGATCAGATGGGATGGTGCGATCAGATGGGATGGTGCGATCAGAGGCATGGTGCGATCAGAGGGATGGTGCGATCAGAGGGATGGTGCGATCAGAGGGATGGTGAGATGGTGAGATGGTGCGATCAGAGGGATGGTACGATCAGATGGGATGGTGCGATCAGATGGGATGGTGCGATCAGATGGGATGGTGCGATCAGAGGGATGGTGCGATCAGAGGGATGGTGCGATCAGATGGAATGGTGCGATCAGAGGGATGGTGCGATCAGAGGGATAGTGAGATGGTGCGATCAGAGGCATGGTGCGATCAGATAGGATGGTGTGATCAGAGGGATGGTGCGATCAGAGGGATGGTGCGATCAGAGGGATGGTGAGATGGTGCGATCAGAGGCATGGTGCGATCAGATGGGATGGTGCGATCAGAGGGATGGTGAGATGGTGCGATCAGAGGGATGGTGCGATCAGATGGGATGGTGCGATCAGATGGGATGGTGCGATCAGAGGGATGGTGCGATCAGATGGGATGGTGCGATCAGAGGGATGGTGATCAGGTGGGATGGTGCGATCAGAGGGATGGTGCGATCAGATGGGATGGTGCGATGGGATGGTGCGATCAGATGGGATGGTGCGATCAGATGGGATGGTGCGATCAGATGGGATGGTGCGATCAGAGGGATGGTGCGATCAGATGGGATGGTGCGATGGGATGGTGCGATCAGATGGGATGGTGCGATCAGATGGGATGGTGCGATCAGATGGGATGGTGCGATCAGAGGGATGGTGCGATGAGATGGGATGGTGCGATCAGAGGGATGGTGCGATCAGAGGGATGGTGCAATCAGAGGGATGGTGCAATCAGAGGGATGGTGCGATCAGATGGGATGGTGCGATCAGATGGGATGGTGCAATCAGAGGGATGGTGCAATCAGAGGGATGGTGCAATCAGAGGGATGGTGCGATCAGATGGGATGGTGCGATCAGATGGGATGGTGCAATCAGAGGGATGGCGCGATCAGAGGGATGGCGCGATCAGATGGGATGGTGCGATCAGAGGGATGGTGCGATCAGAGGGATGGTGCGATCAGAGGGATGGTGCGATCAGAGGGATGGTGCGATCAGATGGGATGGTGCGATGAGATGGGATGGTGCGATCAGATGGGATGGTGCGATCAGATGGGATGGAGCGATCAGAGGGATGGTGCGATCAGATGGGATGGTGAGATGGTGCGATCAGAGGGATGGTGAGATGGTGCGATCAGAGGGATGGTGAGATGGTGAGATGGTGAGATGGTGCGATCAGAGGGATGGTGCGATCAGAGGGATGGTGCGATCAGAGGGATGGTGATCAGATGGGATGCGATCAGAGGGATGGTGAGATGGTGCGATCAGATGGGATGGTGAGATGGTGAGATGGTGCGATCAGAGGGATGGTGCGATCAGAGGGATGGTGCGATCAGATGGGATGGTGATCAGATGGGATGCGATCAGAGGGATGGTGAGATGGTGCGATCAGATGGGATGGTGAGATGGTGAGATGGTGCGATCAGAGGGATGGTGCGATCAGAGGGATGGTGCGATCAGAGGGATGGTGAGATGGTGAGATCAGATGGGATGGTGCGATCAGATGGGATGGTGCGATCAGAGGGATGGTGCGATCAGATGGGATGGTGCGATCAGAGGGATGGTGCGATCAGATGGGATGGTGCGATCAGATGGGATGGTGCGATCAGATGGGATGGTGCGATCAGATGGGATGGAGCGATCAGAGGGATGGTGCGATCAGATGGGATGGTGAGATGGTGCGATCAGAGGGATGGTGAGATGGTGCGATCAGAGGGATGGTGCGATCAGATGGGATGGTGCGATCAGATGGGATGGTGCGATCAGAGGGATGGTGCGATCAGAGGGATGGTGCGATCAGATGGGATGGTGCGATCAGAGGGATGGTGATCAGGTGGGATGGTGCGATCAGAGGGATGGTGCGATCAGATGGGATGGTGCGATGGGATGGTGCGATCAGATGGGATGGTGCGATCAGATGGGATGGTGCGATCAGATGGGATGGTGCGATCAGAGGGATGGTGCGATCAGATGGGATGGTGCGATGGGATGGTGCGATCAGATGGGATGGTGCGATCAGATGGGATGGTGCGATCAGATGGGATGGTGCGATCAGATGGGATGGTGCGATCAGAGGGATGGTGCGATGAGATGGGATGGTGCGATCAGAGGGATGGTGCGATCAGAGGGATGGTGCGATCAGAGGGATGGTGCGATCAGATGGGATGGTGCGATGAGATGGGATGGTGCGATCAGATGGGATGGTGCGATCAGATGGGATGGAGCGATCAGATGGGATGGTGCGATCAGATGGGATGGTGAGATGGTGCGATCAGAGGGATGGTGAGATGGTGCGATCAGAGGGATGGTGCGATCAGAGGGATGGTGCGATCAGAGGGATGGTGATCAGATGGGATGCGATCAGAGGGATGGTAAGATGGTGCGATCAGATGGGATGGTGAGATGGTGAGATGGTGCGATCAGAGGGATGGTGCGATCAGAGGGATGGTGCGATCAGATGGGATGGTGATCAGATGGGATGCGATCAGAGGGATGGTGAGATGGTGCGATCAGATGGGATGGTGAGATGGTGAGATGGTGCGATCAGAGGGATGGTGCGATCAGAGGGATGGTGCGATCAGAGGGATGGTGAGATGGTGAGATCAGATGGGATGGTGCGATCAGAGGGATGGTGCGATCAGATGGGATGGTGCGATCAGATGGGATGGTGCGATCAGATGGGATGGTGCGATCAGATGGGATGGAGCGATCAGAGGGATGGTGCGATCAGATGGGATGGTGAGATGGTGCGATCAGAGGGATGGTGAGATGGTGCGATCAGAGGGATGGTGAGATGGTGCGATCAGAGGGATGGTGAGATGGTGAGATGGTGCGATCAGAGGGATGGTGCAATCAGATGGGATGGTGAGATGGTGAGATGGTGCGATCAGAGGGATGGTGAGATGGTGCGATCAGATGGGATGGTGCGATCAGAGGGATGGTGCAATGAGATGGGATGGTGCGATCAGAGGGATGGTGCGATCAGATGGGATGGTGCGATCAGAGGGATGGTGCGATCAGAGGCATGGTGCGATCAGATGGGATTGTGCGATCAGAGGGATAGAGGGCTGGTGCGATCAGAGGGATGGTGCGATCAGAGGGATGGTGAGATGGTGCGATCAGATGGGATGGTGAGATGGTGAGATGGTGCGATCAGAGGGATGGTGCGATCAGAGGGATGGTGCGGTCAGAGGGATGGTGCGGTCAGAGGGATGGTGAGATGGTGAGATCAGATGGGATGGTGCGATCAGATGGGATGATGCGATCAGAGGGATGGTGCGATCAGATGGGATGGTGCGATCAGATGGGATGGTGCGATCAGATGGGATGGTGAGATGGTGCGATCAGAGGGATGGTGAGATGGTGCGATCAGAGGGATGGTGAGATGGTGCGATCAGAGGGATGGTGAGATGGTGAGATGGTGCGATCAGATGGGATGGTGCGATCAGTGGGATGGTGCAATCAGATGGGATGGTGAGATGGTGCGATCAGAGGGATGGTGAGATGGTGCGATCAGATGGGATGGTGCGATCAGAGGGATAGAGGGCTGGTGCGATCAGAGGGATGGTGCGATCAGAGGGATGGTGAGATGGTGCGATCAGATGGGATGGTGAGATGGTGAGATGGTGCGATCAGAGGGATGGTGCGATCAGAGGGATGGTGAGATGGTGCGATCAGAGGGATGGTGAGATCAGATGGGATGGTGCGATCAGATGGGATGATGCGATCAGAGGGATGGTGCGATCAGATGGGATGGTGCGATCAGATGGGATGGTGCGATCAGATGAGATGGTGCGATCAGATGGGATGGTGAGATGGTGAGATGGTGCGATCAGAGGGATGGTGCGATCAGAGGGATGGTGCGATCAGAGGGATGATGCGATCAGAGGGATGGTGCGATCAGAGGGATGGTGCGATCAGAGGGATGGTGCGATCAGAGGGATGGTGCGATCAGAGGGATGATGCGATCAGAGGGATGGTGCGATCAGAGCCATGGTGCGATCAGAGCCATGGTGCGATCAGAGGGATGGTGCGATCAGAGGGATGGTGCGATCAGAGGGATGGTGCGATCAGATGGGATGGAGCGATCAGAGGGATGGTGCGATCAGAGGGATGGTGCGATCAGAGGGATGGTGATCAGGTGGGATCAGAGGGATGGAGCGATCAGAGGTATGGTGCCATCAGAGGGATGGTGCGATCAGAGGGATGGTGCGATCAGAGGGATGGTGAGATGGTGAGATCAGATGGGATGGTGCGATCAGATGGGATGGTGGGATCAGAGGGATGGTGCGATCAGAGGGATGGTGCGATCAGAGGGATGGTGCGATCAGAGGGAAGGTGAGATGGTGCGATCAGAGGGATGGTGAGATGGTGCGATCAGAGGGATGGTGAGATGGTGAGATGGTGCGATCAGAGGGATGGTGCAATCAGATGGGATGGTGCGATCAGTGGGATGGTGCAATCAGATGGGATGGTGAGATGGTGAGATGGTGCGATCAGAGGGATGGTGAGATGGTGCGATCAGATGGGATGGTGCGATCAGAGGGATGGTGCAATGAGATGGGATGGTGCGATCAGAGGGATGGTGCGATCAGATGGGATGGTGCGATCAGATGGGATGGTGCGATCAGAGGGATGGTGCGATCAGAGGCATGGTGCGATCAGATGGGATTGTGCGATCAGAGGGATAGAGGGCTGGTGCGATCAGAGGGATGGTGCGATCAGAGGGATGGTGAGATGGTGCGATCAGATGGGATGGTGAGATGGTGAGATGGTGCGATCAGAGGGATGGTGCGATCAGAGGGATGGTGCGGTCAGAGGGATGGTGAGATGGTGAGATCAGATGGGATGGTGCGATCAGATGGGATGATGCGATCAGAGGGATGGTGCGATCAGATGGGATGGTGCGATCAGATGGGATGGTGCGATCAGATGGGATGGTGAGATGGTGCGATCAGAGGGATGGTGAGATGGTGCGATCAGAGGGATGGTGAGATGGTGCGATCAGAGGGATGGTGAGATGGTGAGATGGTGCGATCAGAGGGATGGTGCGATCAGATGGGATGGTGCGATCAGTGGGATGGTGCAATCAGATGGGATGGTGAGATGGTGCGATCAGAGGGATGGTGAGATGGTGCGATCAGATGGGATGGTGCGATCAGAGGGATAGAGGGCTGGTGCGATCAGAGGGATGGTGCGATCAGAGGGATGGTGAGATGGTGCGATCAGATGGGATGGTGAGATGGTGAGATGGTGCGATCAGAGGGATGGTGCGATCAGAGGGATGGTGAGATGGTGCGATCAGAGGGATGGTGAGATGGTGAGATCAGATGGGATGGTGCGATCAGATGGGATGATGCGATCAGAGGGATGGTGAGATGGTGCGATCAGATGGGATGGTGCGATCAGATGGGATGGTGCGATCAGATGAGATGGTGCGATCAGATGGGATGGTGAGATGGTGAGATGGTGCGATCAGAGGGATGGTGCGATCAGAGGGATGATGCGATCAGAGGGATGGTGCGATCAGAGGGATGGTGCGATCAGAGGGATGGTGCGATCAGAGGGATGGTGCGATCAGAGGGATGGTGCGATCAGAGGGATGGTGCGATCAGAGCCATGGTGCGATCAGAGCCATGGTGCGATCAGAGGGATGGTGCGATCAGAGGGATGGTGCGATCAGAGGGATGGTGCGATCAGAGGGATGGTGCGATCAGATGGGATGGAGCGATCAGAGGGATGGTGCGATCAGAGGGATGGTGCGATCAGAGGGATGGTGCGATCAGAGGGATGGTGATCAGGTGGGATCAGAGGGATGGAGCGATCAGAGGTATGGTGCCATCAGAGGGATGGTGCGATCAGAGGGATGGTGCGATCAGAGGGATGGTGAGATGGTGAGATCAGATGGGATGGTGCGATCAGATGGGATGGTGGGATCAGAGGGATGGTGCGATCAGAGGGATGGTGCGATCAGAGGGATGGTGCGATCAGATGGGATGGTGCGATCAGAGGCATGGTGCGATCAGATGGGATGGTGCGATCAGAGGGATGGTGCGATCAGATGGGATGGAGCGATCAGATGGGATGGAGCGATCAGATGGGATGGTGCAATCAGATGGGATGGTGCAATCAGATGGGATGGTGCAATCAGATGGGATGGTGCGATCAGATGGGATGGTGAGATGGTGCGATCAGATGGGATGGTGCGATCAGAGGGATGGTGCGATCAGATGGGATGGTGCGATCAGAGGCATCGTGCGATCAGAGGGATGGTGCGATCAGAGGGATGGTGCAATCAGAGAGATGGTGCGATCAGAGGGATGGTGCGATCAGAGGGATGGTGCGATCAGATGGGATGGAGCGATCAGAGGGATGGTGCGATCAGAGGGATGGTGCGATCAGAGGGATGGTGATCAGGTGGGATCAGAGGGATGGAGCGATCAGAGGGATGGTGCCATCAGAGGGATGGTGCGATCAGAGGGATGGTGCGATCAGAGGGATGGTGCGATCAGAGGGATGGTGAGATGGTGAGATCAGATGGGATGGTGCGATCAGATGGGATGGTGCAATCAGAGGGATGGTGCAATCAGAGGGATGGTGCGATCAGATGGGATGGTGCGATCAGATGGGATGGTGCGATCAGAGGCATCGTGCGATCAGAGGGATGGTGCGATCAGAGGGATGGTGCAATCAGAGGGATGGTGCAATCAGAGGGATGGTGCAATCAGAGGGATGGTGCAATCAGAGGGATGGTGCAATCAGAGGGATGGTGCAATCAGATGGGATGGTGCGATCAGATGGGATGGTGCGATCAGATGGGATGGTGAGATCAGAGGGATAGAGGGATGGTGCGATCAGAGGCATCGTGCGATCAGAGGGATGGTGCGATCAGAGGGATGGTGCAATCAGAGGGATGGTGCAATCAGAGGGATGGTGCAATCAGAGGGATGGCGCGATCAGAGGGATGGCGCGATCAGAGGGATGGTGCGATCAGATGGGATGGTGCGATCAGAGGCATGGTGCGATCAGAGGGATGGTGAGATGGTGCGATCAGATGGGATGGTGCGATCAGAGGCATCGTGCGATCAGAGGGATGGTGCGATCAGAGGGATGGTGATCAGGTGGGATCAGAGGGATGGAGCGATCAGAGGGATGGTGCGATCAGAGGGATGGTGCGATCAGAGGGATGGTGAGATGGTGAGATCAGATGGGATGGTGGGATCAGAGGGATGGTGCGATCAGATGGGATGGTGCGATCAGATGGGATGGTGCGATCAGAGGCATGGTGCGATCAGATGGGATGGTGCGATCAGAGGGATGGTGCAATCAGAGGGATGGTGTAATCAGAGGGATGGTGCAATCAGAGGGATGGCGCGATCAGAGGGATGGCGCGATCAGAGGGATGGTGCGATCAGATGGGATGGTGCGATCAGAGGCATGGTGCGATCAGAGGGATGGTGAGATGGTGCGATCAGATGGGATGGTGCGATCAGAGGCATCGTGCGATCAGAGGGATGGTGCGATCAGAGGGATGGTGATCAGGTGGGATCAGAGGGATGGAGCGATCAGAGGGATGGTGCCATCAGAGGGATGGTGCGATCAGAGGGATGGTGCGATCAGAGGGATGGTGAGATGGTGAGATCAGATGGGATGGTGCGATCAGATGGGATGGTGGGATTAGAGGGATGGTGCGATCAGAGGGATGGTGCGATCAGAGGGATGGTGCGATCAGATGGGATGGAGCGATCAGATGGGATGGTGCGATCAGATGGGATGGTGCGATCAGATGGGATGGTGCGATCAGATGGGATGGTGCGATCAGATGGGATGGTGCGATCAGAGGCATGGTGCGATCAGATGGGATGGTGCGATCAGAGGGATGGTGCGATCAGATGGGATGGAGCGATCAGATGGGATGGTGCGATCAGATGGGATGGTGCAATCAGATGGGATGGTGCGATCAGATGGGATGGTGAGATGGTGCGATCAGATGGGATGGTGCGATCAGAGGCATGGTGCGATCAGAGGGATGGTGCGATCAGAGGGATGGTGCGATCAGAGGGATGGTGCGATCAGAGGGATGGTGCGATCAGAGGGATGGTGCGATCAGAGGGATGGTGCGATCAGAGGGATGGTGTAATCAGAGGGATGGTGCAATCAGAGGGATGGCGCGATCAGAGGGATGGCGCGATCAGAGGGATGGTGCGATCAGATGGGATGGTGCGATCAGAGGCATGGTGCGATCAGAGGGATGGTGAGATGGTGCGATCAGATGGGATGGTGCGATCAGAGGCATCGTGCGATCAGAGGGATGGTGCGATCAGAGGGATGGTGATCAGGTGGGATCAGAGGGATGGAGTGATCAGAGGGATGGTGCCATCAGAGGGATGGTGCGATCAGAGGGATGGTGCGATCAGAGGGATGGTGAGATGGTGAGATCAGATGGGATGGTGCGATCAGATGGGATGGTGGGATTAGAGGGATGGTGCGATCAGAGGGATGGTGCGATCAGAGGGATGGAGCGATCAGATGGGATGGTGCGATCAGATGGGATGGTGCGATCAGATGGGATGGTGCGATCAGATGGGATGGTGCGATCAGAGGCATGGTGCGATCAGATGGGATGGTGCGATCAGAGGGATGGTGCGATCAGATGGGATGGAGCGATCAGATGGGATGGTGCGATCAGATGGGATGGTGCAATCAGATGGGATGGTGCGATCAGAGGCATGGTGCGATCAGAGGGATGGTGCGATCAGAGGGATGGTGCGATCAGAGGGATGGTGCAATCAGATGGGATGGTGCGATCAGATGGGATGGTGAGATGGTGCGATCAGATGGGATGGTGCGATCAGAGGCATGGTGCGATCAGAGGGATGGTGCGATCAGAGGGATGGTGCGATCAGAGGGATGGTGCGATCAGAGGGATGGTGCGATCAGATGGGATGGAGCGATCAGAGGGATGGTGCGATCAGAGGGATGGTGCGATCAGAGGGATGGTGATCAGGTGGGATCAGAGGGATGGAGCGATCAGAGGGATGGTGCCATCAGAGGGATGGTGCGATCAGAGGGATGGTGCCATCAGAGGGATGGTGAGATGGTGAGATCAGATGGGATGGTGAGATGGTGAGATCAGATGGGATGGTGCGATCAGATGGGATGATGCGATCAGAGGGATGGTGCGATCAGATGGGATGGTGCGATCAGAGGGATGGTGCGATCAGAGGGATGGTGATCAGGTGGGATCAGAGGGATGGAGCGATCAGAGGGATGGTGCCATCAGAGGGATGGTGCGATCAGAGGGATGGTGCCATCAGAGGGATGGTGAGATGGTGAGATCAGATGGGATGGTGGGATCAGAGGGATGGTGCGATCAGAGGGATGGTGCGATCAGAGGGATGGTGCGATCAGAGGGATGGTGCGATCAGATGGGATGGAGCGATCAGATGGGATGGTGCGATCAGATGGGATGGTGCGATCAGAGGGATGGTGCGATCAGAGGCATGGTGCGATCAGATGGGATGGTGCGATCAGAGGGATGGTGCAATCAGAGGGATGGTGCGATCAGATGGGATGGTGCGATCAGAGGGATGGTGCGATCAGAGGGATGGCGCGATCAGAGGGATGGCGCGATCAGATGGGATGGTGCGATCAGAGGGATGGTGCGATCAGAGGGATGGTGCGATCAGAGGGATGGTGCGATCAGAGGGATGGTGATCAGGTGGGATCAGAGGGATGGAGCGATCAGAGGGATGGTGCCATCAGAGGGATGGTGCGATCAGAGGGATGGTGCCATCAGAGGGATGGTGAGATGGTGAGATCAGATGGGATGGTGGGATCAGAGGGATGGTGCGATCAGAGGGATGGTGCGATCAGAGGGATGGTGCGATCAGAGGGATGGTGCGATCAGATGGGATGGAGCGATCAGATGGGATGGTGCGATCAGAGGGATGGTGCAATCAGAGGGATGGTGCGATCAGATGGGATGGTGCGATCAGAGGGATGGTGCGATCAGAGGGATGGTGCAATCAGAGGGATGGTGCAATCAGAGGGATGGTGCGATCAGATGGGATGGTGCGATCAGATGGGATGGTGCAATCAGAGGGATGGCGCGATCAGAGGGATGGCGCGATCAGATGGGATGGTGCGATCAGAGGGATGGTGCGATCAGAGGGATGGTGCGATCAGAGGGATGGTGCGATCAGAGGGATGGTGCGATCAGATGGGATGGAGCGATCAGAGGGATGGTGCGATCAGAGGGATGGTGCGATCAGAGGGATGGTGATCAGGTGGGATCAGAGGGATGGAGCGATCAGAGGGATGGTGCCATCAGAGGGATGGTGAGATGGTGAGATCAGATGGGATGGTGGGATCAGAGGGATGGTGCGATCAGAGGGATGGTGCGATCAGAGGGATGGTGCGATCAGAGGGATGGTGCGATCAGAGGCATTGTGCGATCAGAGGGATGGTGCGATCAGAGGGATGGTGCGATCAGATGGGATGGTGCGATCAGATGGGATGGTGCGATCAGAGGCATGGTGCGATCAGAGGGATGGTGAGATGGTGCGATCAGATGGGATGGTGCGATCAGAGGCATGGTGCGATCAGAGGGATGGTGCGATCAGAGGGATGGTGCAATCAGAGGGATGGTGCGATCAGATGGGATGGTGCGATCAGAGGGATGGTGCGATCAGAGGGGTGGTGCGATCAGAGGGATGGTGCGATCAGAGGGATGGTGCGATCAGAGGGATGGTGAGATGGTGCGATCAGAGGGATGGTGCGATCAGAGGGGTGGTGCGATCAGAGGGATGGTGCGATCAGAGGGATGGTGATCAGGTGGGATCAGAGGGATGGAGCGATCAGAGGGGTGGTGCGATCAGAGGGGTGGTGAGATCAGATGGGATGGTGATCAGGTGGGATCAGAGGGATGGAGCGATCAGAGGGATGGAGCGATCAGAGGGATGGTGCCATCAGAGGGATGGTGATCAGGTGGGATCAGAGGCATGGAGGGATCAGAGGCATGGAGGGATCAGAGGCATGGAGGGATCAGAGGCCTGCTGAGATGGTGGGATGAGGCAGAGGGGTGATGGTAGCAGAGGGATGGGATCAGTTACACTGGCACTCACCTGCTATTAATGTCAGTTGATCCCCCTTCCGATGCTTTAGGTGAAGCTTCTCCTGATGTGGGGTCTCCTTGAGCTCCTCCCCCAGCACTGTACTGGCTGTCTCCTCATCAGCTGACTTTCTCCTTAAGGGGAGGGGAGGGGCTTTATCCACCTTGCAGGCTGTGCCTCTGGCTTTCTCCCGGAGAGGCAGGCAGAGTGCTGCACGATGCGACGGATGTCGTTAAGAATCAGTTCGGCCAACTCACAGCATGAGTGCAGCATCAGGAACATCTGAATCGCGATGCTGCTTTTATATTCAACACCCCTACTTTGAATAAAATATTTACATACATTTCTATTTTGTCTGGAAGAGACCATTTAGCGCCCAAAACCTATACCTAATTGCCCTTCTAATTTTCTATTTGGGGTTGGTACTCCACAATATTATTTACTCTAATATATAGGCCTGGACTACATCTACATCTTTCCTAGACTTCTATTATGTAGCGCGTTTTCTGAAAGCACTAAAAACTCTTGGACAAGGAATAATACAAAAAATACACAAACCACTTAAATTCAATGACATGGTAATATAATTGCATGACCCCAAGGAATTGGTTGAACTCTTTATGATAATTAAAGAGTCTGGGACATGTTCAAATTTCTAAAGCTGCACAAACATTAATCTTTTTTCTTTTTTTTTCAACCAATGTGCTGAATGGAAAAAAAAAAAAAAAAAAAAAAAGTCTGATTCCTCCATCCACACATTCGAGGTGGATGGGGGAATCACTCCTACACCATCAAAATACGATTGGTGCTGCCAGCTATAGCCGGTGTCTTGCCAAAAAAGTTCCCCCGGCGAATAAGGACCCCCCTGTACTGCCCATGCGGTGCGCATGCGCAGTACAAACTACTACGGTGATGCCAAAGATTGCAGAACATAAACAGCTGTGAGTGAACTCTACACCGCGCATGCGCAATGCACATGACATTATACCAAACTATGCCGCACGCTCCCGATGCTCGTGCTACTCTGCAAGGGGCGGGTCTAATATTACTGTTATATCTGTAGGCATCCGCCCCTTACACGATATAACAGTAATAATAGACTCGCCCCTTGCAGAGTAGCACGAGCATCGGGAGCGTGCGGCATCGTCTGCTACAATGTCATGTTAATTCCGCATGCGCGGTGTACAGTTCACTCACAGCTCTTTATGTTCGGCAATTTTCCCCAGCTCTGTAGTCCTTCGTACTGCGCAAGGACTGCGCCTGCCCAGTGTAGGGGGGTCCTCATCCGCCGGGCGGAACTTTCTCGGCAGAACAGCGGCGACATTGAACGTTTAGGAAGAACCCAGCAGGCTTGGCTGTACACAAGACGATTGATGGATAAATGATAAACTGTTACAATATTACACTGAGAAAAAAAGCTGGAGGCTCTGGTTATGGCTTCCCTTAGGGCCTGATCACACGTTTTTAATCATGCCGTTAGCGTTGTGCTCCCTCCAGTGCAGCCCACCTAAACCCCTAATTGTGCTGCTTATCCGTCCCCCCTCTATGAGCTCTACTGTACTGACTTCAGGCCGATACCAAATTCATCACGCGGCTTGTATTTATAAATTCATTTTAGTACTGATTGTTAATTAAATGATTTATTACATTATGTATTAATTATGCACGCATTTAAAAAATACATTTAATACACTTTTTTTTAAAGTGTTTTTTTTAATCTATTAAAAGATTAATTATTGCCGCACTGATTGATGTCTTTACCTGCTTTAGTAGGTGACTAATTGCTTACAGTTGTTCAGAGGGATGGTGAGATCAGAGGGATAGAGGGATGGTGTGATCAGAGGGATGGTGAGATGGTGCAATCAGAGGGATGGTGAGATGGTGCGATCAGAGGGATGGTGCAATCAGAGGGATAAAGCAATCAGAGGGATGGTGCAATCAGAGGGATGATGCGATCAGATGGGATGGTGCGATCAGATGGGTTGGTGCAATCAGAGGGATGATGCGATCAGATGGGATGGTGCGATCAGAGGGATGATGCGATCAGATGGGATGGTGCGATCAGAGGGATGATGCGATCAGATGGGATGGTGCGATCAGAGGGATGGTGCGATCAGATGGGATGGTGCGATCAGATGGGATAGTGCGATCAGAGGGATGGTGCGATCAGAAGGATGGTGCGATCAAAGGGATGATGCGATCAGATGGGATGGTGCGATCAGAGGGATGATGCGATCAGATGGGATGGTGCGATCAGAGGGATAGTGCGATCAGAGGGATGGTGCGATCAGAGGGATGATGCGATCAGATGGGATGGGGCGATCAGAGGGATGATGCGATCAGATGGGATGGTGCGATCAGAGGGATGATGCGATCAGATGGGATGGTGCGATCAGAGGGATGGTGCGATCAGATGGGATGGTGCGATCAGATGGGATAGTGCGATCAGAGGGATGGTGCGATCAGAAGGATGGTGCGATCAAAGGGATGATGCGATCAGATGGGATGGTGCGATCAGAGGGATGATGCGATCAGATGGGATGGTGCGATCAGATGGGATGGTGCGATCAGATGGGATTGTGAGATCAGAGGGATGGTGCGATCAGAGGGATGGTGCGATCAGAGGGATGGTGAGATGGTGCGATCAGAGGGATGGTGCAATCAGAGGGATGATGCGATCAGAAGGATGGTGCGATCAGATGGGATGGTGCGATCAGAGGGATGATGCGATCAGATGGGATGGTGCGATCAGATGGGATGGTGCGATCAGAGGGATGATGCGATCAGATGGGATGGTGCGATCAGAGGGATGATGCGATCAGATGGGATGGTGCGATCAGAGGGATGGTGCGATCAGATGGGATAGTGCGATCAGAGGGATGGTGCCATCAGAGGGATGGTGCCATCAGAGGGATGGTGAGATGGTGCGATCAGATGGGATGGTGCCATCAGAGGGATGGTGAGATGGTGCGATCAGATGGGATGGTGCAATCAGAGGGATGGTGCGATCAGATGGGATGGTGCGATCAGAGGGATGGTGAGATGGTGCGATCAGATGGGATGGTGCGATCAGATTCTCTCTTTACTTTTTCCTCCAGCTCTGTGACCCAGATAAACACTTATGTATACAGCTGGCCGGCCACAAATCCACAATCACTGATAATACAGTGGAGAGCCATAGTGCCAACCTCACCCACTGACAGCGTAGATATATATCCATCACTACTGTCTAGAGAGCAATGTTTCTCAACGCCAGTCCTCAAGTACCCCAACCCCCCCCCCCCCCCCCCAAACAGGTCATGTTTTCAGGATTTCCCTCAGACTAAGCGGCTATGGTAGTTTCTAAGGCAGTGAAAGTGATCAAATCACCTGTGCAAAGTAATGGAAAGCTTGAAAACATGACCTGTTGAGGGATACTTGAGTTGAGAAACATTGGTCTAGAGCGGGCATCACTTAAAGCGGTGTTCCGGCAGAAATTTATCTTTTTAGCTAAAATTACCCCTATAATCCTCATGCTTAATGTAGTTATGCTACATTAAAAAGGTATGTAAAGGTATGCTGTAAACTAAGGTCCGTTTTGTATTTTTGCTCCATTGATTTCTTACTTTTGTAAGTCCCAGCAGCCCGTGGCCATCTCATGTGTGGGCATCGGAAGCCAGACTGTATCTCTTCCTGTATTCTATGCATGCTGGTTAGCCAGCGTGCACCTCCAGATCTCGCACATGCTCAGAGCAGAATGAGCAGTGTAATAGGTTGTAGGTCAGGTTCCCATAGCAACAGCAGTGTCAGGAGGAAGTTGCTGCCCCTTAGCTATGGAAACTTCTCCCCCCCCCCCCCCCCCCCAGGAACCAGGAAGTTTATCTACATTCACAAAGATTATAAATCTAGAAATATAAGAAGCTCCTGCAAAAGGTAATTACTTTTTTAAAAGATGCCAAATGTAAATAATATCCCTTGTTTCTGTGTAGATTATATATAAATATATATAATCTCTTGTTATGTGTGTGTGTATATAATGCCCAGAAACAAGGGATATAATTTACAATTAGCATCTTTTAAAAAAGTAATTACCTTTTGCAGGAGCTGCCCCAAATTGACCCCATCAAAACTCCACAATCATACTGCCCCCATCATACTGCCCCCATCATAACTGCACAATCATACTGCCCCCATCATACTGTCCCTTCATAACTGCACAATCATACTGCCCCTATCAAAACTGCACAATCAAACTGCCACCATCAAATTGCCCCATCATACTGCCCCATCACACCGTCCCCATCAAAACTGCCCCCATCAAAATTGCCCCAATCAAAACTGCCCCATAAAATTGCCCCATAAAACTGCCCCCCTTCTTACTGCCACCATCAAAATTGCCCCATCATACTGCCCCATCAAAATTGACCCATCAAAACTGCCCCCATCATAGTACTCTTTTATAAATGATTAGTAAAGGCTGTCCCCTCCCCCGGGCTCTGTATGTAATCAGAGCTAAGATGTTCCAGCCGCCTACCCCACCTCCCATCACTGTATATAAGAAGCTTTGGTAACCATGGCAACAAAAGCCTGGTTACCCTTTTTAAAAATGGCGCTGGCTGCCACCTTGCATCGCGTCATTTCCCAGCGATGCCTATTGCCTCCTGGGATTGATGACAAACATCTCCCAGGAGGCATTGCAGACCAGGAAATGAAGTGCTCGGCCGCGGCCGAGAGGAGAAAATGAAGATTTCAATCTTCTTTATAAACAGTGAGTTTAAAAAAAAAAAAAAATGATATGCCAAATCGTTTTCAGCACACACACAGTGGCTTGGGATGCCGAGGACTTCAAAAAGTGGGTGGAACTCCGCTTTAAGTGCTTATCATTAAACAAATGAGACTAAATTGTAGCTTGGTGTGACAAATTGATTGTCTGTGATATAAACTAATCATCAATGGTCCGGTCTTTTCTGAAAAAATGATTTTAATTTACCACCACAAATAGCGATTTGTTTTTTCAAATGAATCATATTCAAACCTGTAGAACACTTCCACATTGACATTATCTATTTACAAATGACCCTTGTCCATTTTTTTGCCCTTGCTACCTGCTAAATCTCATTTCTGGGTGTATATACTTCCAATTAGCTGAGCAGTCCTGCTTATGACTGGCATATCTGGGACCTTGTAAAAAACAGTGGGAGTAGGAGGTGGAGCATGCATAGCAATCTGCGCTAAAATGTATTTAAAAGAAAAGCATATCTTAGGGCACCATATTACAATATTTGTGCCTTTATTGAGAATTACCATATCTCCCTGTAAAAACAGCCCATCAATGTCACCTGGGGCCATATGGAATGCTAATGGCTCAAAACACAAATCTAGTCCCGGAAATGCAGCAGGCCTGCTCAGCTCTGTCCCCTACGCCAATGGTATTCATAGCAATGTGACACTGTTTGCAGAGGGGTAAGCACAGGCCAAGTATCAACAGCACAGCAGGCCAGCTCAACATCATTGCCAATGCTGAAGATTTAATGAGAGACAGTCACAGCAATAAAAAAAAGATCATATTGTTACAAGAGAACCAGCAAGCTCCCAGGTATGGCTGGCCAGCCTTTACGTGCCAAATCAAATTTCTGTCTTTACTCTCCTACTTCCAGTCTTAAAGGTAAACTCCAGGCACACTGAAACATTTGCTCATAGTTTACACAAGTATTAGCTCAATGCTAGACTCAGATGCATTGTTTATAGGGTATGGTCTCAAACTGGTGGCCGTCCAGCTGTTGCGAAACTACAAGTCCCATCATGCCTCATGGGACTTGTAGTTTTGCAAAAGCTGGGGGGCCGCCAGTTTGAGACCCCTGATTTAAAGGATAATTACTATTTTAGAAAAAAATAAAAAAAAAACTTGACCCTCATCAATGAACTTAGATGTCAGATTCAACACTTTGCTGCTAGGAGCATGGTTTATTATATCTGCTTAGAGTTCAGCTCTATGTTATAATACCTTACCAGGGACACACTATTAAGATGCAAAACTAGCGGCGCTTTACCGCTAATGCGGCCTGCGGCTCAACGTGAAATGGCTCTAAGGGACGACTAAGGCAGGCCATACATGGTTCGAATCTCGAACAGTCCCTGCTGAACCGGCTGAAATTCGAACCGTATATGGGCAGGCTGAATGTACTAAGTTGATTGATCGATCAACTTGGGTAGGATGCATACGGGGTTTTACTTGTGATTATCACTAGTGGCTACTATAGCTGCTAGGAACAATCACTGTCTTCTCCCAGCGGGACGGTTTCCGACGCCTTGAGAAGACAATGGCCCGGCAGGAGGATTCCCGCATCTGTGTTGATGGGGGAATCGAGGGGGTACTTGAGGACTGAGGTTGAGAACCACTGGTCTACAGGTAGGGGTAGGACCAAGCACAGGGGAAAGTTGTTATTTGTGAATTAAATGTACTTCCAATATCTCAGACGGGACATCTTATTCCGAGGCAAGAGATACAACTATCAGATGGTACAAAAAAAGTCAATCAAAATCATAGAATTGATTTTGTTTTCCAAATGACTTCATTAGAGGCTTGGTTTATAGGAATCTTCTGCTCAATTGTTGAAATGTTAAACACAGCTCTTAATGTGTGTGCTAGCTGTAGCTTTAATATAACACTTAGCAGACTCCAGAAAGCTTGGTTTTTTTTTTACAAAAGCTTCAGTTATTGCTAAAAGGGGTTTCCAAAAGCTGTTTAAAGCTTGTAATTTTTGTGCTGAATCTGATGTTCTCACACTAGAGTCTACTATTGAATAAAAAGCAATGCCTGTGTGTCTAGGACATTTGCAAGAGGATATAGTACTGTAATTTTGTACATTTACTGGTAATTTTGGGGTGAGTGGAGTTACCCTTTAAGACTGGAGAATTTTAGCGTATATCGAAGCTAAAATTCTCCACTAACGAACATGTAATCTGTATCTCCTTTACTGATGGCCATCTATACGACTTTGCACCTTTCAGTGAAAAAGTACACCTCACTTTCTTCTACCCACCCAATATCATCAACCGTTGAGGACCTAAAGTGTAATTGTGGGTTGAGCCATCATCTGGATGACAATACCGACACCTCCTGATGTATGCACCCACACTAAGTTAACTTCCAGACCCTGAAAACTGAGGTTGCTTTATTAAACTATCAGTGACCCTCTCTTCCTGCTTCACCTGATTCAACTAGATGGCCTTAAGGGCCAAGAGGGTGTTGGGTAGAGCAGTAGGAGAGGTGGGCCACAGTGTGACAAGGATAACCTTGGCTGGTGGTTGCCTAATAGAGTGTAGTAGACTGCTCTGGAAAGTAGCCAAAGGCCACTGCAAGCACTCAACTTCATCTGCCTCATCATCCTTATGCTGGTTTAGTATGACAATGGAGCCCTCAGGTCTCTGTGAAAAGCAGGATATTATTTAAAATATTAAACTATTGAAATTGTTACATTCGGGCAATACCACCTTTACCTACTTAATTTTATTGGGAAAAAAACATGCAGTACCGAATCTGGCAATCTAAAAATATATCCACATTACTATGCAAGCCATTTTTAACTTAATTTTACTACCTTACATTTTCATTTCAGTCTGTAACCAGCAATACCTTCCTAAACTGTAAATATACCTTACTTGCAAACATGGCAACAGTGTTCAGTTCGTACTTGGGATTCCTGGAATTTCCATCCCCCTTCTTATTTAACTGGCTTACTGGGTTTCCTAGAAGCATGCACAAAGCTTGAGGTCAAATAACAGTCGTCCACTGAAGTGCCCTGCATTAAAAGTTCTATCTGTAATCAGATTTAACAAAGTTATTGCATATCTAAAAGCAATTCAATGGTTCATATTGCTCTATTGGGACTGATCATATAATTATAGTAGCCCCCCCCCCTGTCACTTTTAGCACCCCCCCTGTCACTTTTAGCAGTGCATTGACATTGACAACTTCACTGTCTACAGAAAAAAATAATAAAATCCAATGGAATTATTGCAACTTATATAGCTGTAGTAGTCTTTTTACACAAGATTATTATAAAAAAAAAATTAGATTGGATAAGCTTTTACATTTATATCAGATGTGCAACAGTTATTGGACATTTAATATTCATAAATTGAACTGTAAATTGGAGCTTTTATTTCTCATTTATATCAATGCAGCTAATTTCTTGTAAACCAAGCCGAAGCTAGATTATTGGTTTGGGCACAAATTTCCTGCACTGAAAGCACAAAACATGCATATGGTGTGAATGAGCCATGATCATTTTTTGGGCCGTAATATTTTGTAGTTTGCCTTTAGATCTTCAACCTGTTAAAGAAATGTGTATAATAAATAGTATTATCCGTAAGTGTTCATGCCAGCAAAATGTCATTCTATAATATATTGTAATATTCTTGGTGCTAATATGAAATACTGTTGTCATAATAGGAAACCAAATATCCATAGGTCTCGTAGGCAGATGATGATCCAACTCTACTATTTTGTCACTGGTTCTTTTCGCAACACTTCTTTACTAATAAATAGTGTCTGTTCACAACTATTTACAAAACGTTTATGTGTTGCCAATGTCATGAAGCTTTATAACCATCCATTATCCTCAAGACATCATCCAAGATGGATGGGCCAAGGTCCAGCTCCAGCCCAAACAGTGACTCAGATGGAGTGTCCACAATCTTAGAATCTGTGCAGTCTGTCTTGTCTTGAGATGCATCTTGTTCTTGGGTGAACATGCTTCCAGTAATGGAAGCCTCAGAAGAGCAAGCTGAACTTGTCAAAACCCTGCTGCTCTCCTCCTGTGAGATAGAGGAGAACGTTTCTTCTTCTCTATGAAAGCGTCCCTCTCCATAGCTTATAGACATAGAACGTTGGCTGGGAACATCATCCAGGTGGAGCCTGGGGGGTTTTGGAGGTGCCTTCTCCTTACTTTGGGTACCAGTGAAGACGGGGAGAGACACTGCATTTTTGAGAAAGGGACGGAAGCTTCCATCACTGTCATGAGAATGAAACTGTTGGTCGAGACTGGTGTCTGTGCTCTGCAAAGTCAACTTCCGGCCCAAGTTTGGAAGTAGATCATACTTTCCTTGCAAAAAGGACAATTCCCCAAACATGTCTTCTTGCCCTTCCAGTCCTATGTGAGCACTATGCCTGAAGTCTCCCAGAGGTGGGCTTATCATCTCCCTTGATAAAACATCACGTAACTTTGGCTTTTTACCCCGCTTGGGGGTTGAGGTCTTCAAATAAATTGGTGTTTTAGCTGGCATCCTGCACTGTCAAGGTTGATTGCAAATAAACTTCTTCTAAGTACCTCCACAGGAAGTATCACCAAGGCAATTAAATGTATGTGACGGACATTGTCTTCAGTTGGATAAATATCTTGCTTCAACACTAATCTTCCTTTGAACCTGAAAGAAAAATATTCTATATTAATTTGGGAATGTCAATATACAGCATGCATGTAATTGTAATCCTGTCACGTGTATTTTTAAAGAGGACTTTCCAGTAACTTTATGAGTTTGCATGAATACATTCTTGACTTACCACAATATACAAAAACATTTTTTCAGGAAAAACTGTACATTTTATTAATAATCAAGTGAGAATGAATCCCTCCAAAGTGAGGAAATCCCTACTTATCAATAGTATCATCCGAACTAGCGTCATCATTGAAAGATTTCCCCTCTATTCCTTTTCAAGTGACAGCCCAAAATTTTGAATTTCCTTTTACTTTCACACTCAGTGGTAACAAAAAAAAAAAGAGGACAAATTGAGAGAGTGTATCTCCTTGACAGGGGCACAGACAACAATAAAAACCTGACAGGCATTCTAAACCCTCTGCACAAAACTAAAAAAAAGTTTTGCCTTTAGTTATACTTTAATGAATGAACTGCCTTAACGCAACGTGAACGTGACATTGTGAATGGGCTCTGAAAGTGGAACAGACTTTGGGGACCTTGAATGTAGCACAAATTCATATACATAGCTGCATAATATTCCCCTGTTTATTAATAAAGGAAATAAGCAAAAATAGTGCTTCACAGTTCCTTCCAGTTTGGACCGTCTTTCAGGTGTAATGGCATTCTAATACAATGCACTGTTGACATTCACTAACACTATGTGCCTGTGATCTCAAGAATAGAGATTTGTAAATCAAAACACCAGCACCCATTTAGAATCCATTGTAACCTTAATTAAACATATATAAAGGTAAAAAAGACACCCATGCTGATGTGTTTCAGCTAATTCTGACCTTACTTATAGCATTAGAATGGATGGATGTTGGCTTTTTGGGTTCATGGACATTATATTACCAAAAGTATTGGGACGCCTGCCTTTCCACGCACATGGCATCCCAGTCTAATGCCCCATACACACGGTCGGACTTTGTTCGAACATTCCGACAACAAAATCCTAGGATCTTTTCTGACGGATGTTGGCTCAAACTTGTCTTGCATACACATGGTCACACAAACTTGTCGGAAAATCCGATCATTCTGAACGCGGTGACGTAAAACACGTACGTCGGGACTATAAACGGGGCAGTGGCCCATAGCTTTCATCTCTTTATTTATTCTGAGCATGCGTGGCACTTTGTCCGTCGGATTTGTGTACACACGATCGGAATTTCCGACAACGGATTTTGTTGTCGGAAAATTTTATATCCTGCTCTCAAACTTTGTGTGTCGGAAAATCCGATGGAAAATGTCCGATGGAGCCCACACACGGTCGGAATTTCCGATAACACGCTCCGATCGGACATTTTCCATCGGAAAATCCGACTGTGTGTACGGGGCATTGGTCCGTAGGGTTCAATATTGCCTTGGCCCACCCTTTGCAACTATAACAGCTTAAACGCTTCTGGGAAGGCTGTCCACAAGGATTAGGAGTGTGTCTATGAGAATGTTTGACCATTCTTCCAGAAGCGCATTTGTGAGGTCAGGCACTGATGTGGATGAGAAGACCTGGCTTGCAGTCTCCGCTCTAATTCATCCCAAAGACGTTCTATTGGGTTGAGGTCAGGACTCTGTACAGGCCAGTAAAGTTCCTCCACCCCAAACTCACTCATCCAAATCTTTATGGACCTTGCTTTGTGCACTGGTGCGCAGTCATGTTGGAACAGGAGGGGGTCATCCCCAAACTGTTTCTACAAAGTTGGAAGCATGAAATTACCCAAAATGTCTTGGTATGCTAACGCCTTAACCACTTCCCGACCGGCGCACGCTGATGTACGTTGGCAGAATGGCACGGCTGGGCAAATGGACTTACAGGTACATCCAGTTGAATTCCCCACCGTGCCATTGCCTGCGCGCCGGCCCGGGAGCTCCGTGAGTTAAGTCGCGGGTCCCGCGGACTCGATCGCCGCGGGGATACCCGCGATCGCCTCACGGAGAGGACGAACGGGGAGATGCTGATGTAAACAGCCTAGTGACAAGTGTCACTGATCACTGCTCCCTGTCATCGGGAGCTGTGATCAGCATAGCGACACACACAGCCATTCCCCCCTACAGTTAGAATCGCTCCCCTAGGACATACTTAACCCCTCCCCGCCCCCTAGTGGTTAACCCCTTCACTGCCAGTGTCATTTACACAGTAATCAGTGCATTTTTAATCGCACTGATCGCTGTATAAATGACAATGGTCCCAAAAATGTGTCAAAAATGTCTGACATGTCCGCCATAACGTCGCAGTCACAATAAAAATCGCTGATCGCCGCCATTACTAGTAAAAAAAAAATATTAATAAAAATGCCACAAAACTATCCCCTATTTTGTAAACGCTATAACTTTTGCGCAAACCAATCAATAAACGCTTATTGCGATTTTTTTTTTTTACCAAAAATATGTAGAATACGGTCGGCCTAAACTGAGGAAAAAAAATGTTTTTTTATATATTATATTTTATATTTTATTTTTTATTATTATATTTTGGGGGATATTTAATATATGTAAAAAAATATGTAAAAAATAATGCAATTTTTTCAAAATTGTCGCTATTATTTTGTTTATAGCGCAAAAAATAAAAATGGCAGAGGTGATCAAATACCACCAAAAGAAAGCTCCATTTGTGTGAAAAAAAAGAACGTCAATTTTGTTTGAGAGCCACATCGCACGACATCGCAATTGTCAGTTAAAGCGACGCAGTGCCGAATCGCAAAAAGTGCTCTGGTCAGGAAGGGGGTAAAATCTTCCGGAGCTGAAGGGGTTAAGCGTTCCCATTACTGGAACTAAGGGGCCAAGCCCAACCCCTGAAAAACAACCCCACACCATAATCCCCCTTCTGCCAAATGATTTGGACCAGTGCACAAAGCAAGGTCCATAAAGACATGGATGAGCGAGTTTGGGGTGGAGGAACTTGACTGGCCTGCACAGAGTTCTAACCTCAAACCGATAGAACACCTTTGGGATGAATTCGAACGGAGACTGCGAGCCAGGCCTTCTCATCCAACATCAGTGCCTGACCTCACAAATGCCCTTCTGGAAGAATGGTCAAACATTCCCATAGACACACACCTAATCCCTGTGGACAGCCTTCCCAGAAGAGTTGATGCTGGTATAGCTGCAAAGGGAGGGCCAACTCAGTATTGAACCCTTTGGACTAAGACTGAGATTCCAAAAATGTTAATGGACGTGTAAAGGCAGGCGTCACAATACTTTTGGCAATATAGTGTACCTTGAACATTGTGTCATTGGTTTGGAGGATTTTCCCAACCAGGTAAACTAATTAATGTGACTGGTGTTCAACGGCTTAAAAAAGAACTTAAAGCACGCTTAACATAATTTCCCTGCGCACCCCCCCACTGCCCTGATCTACCACCCGGCCACCTGTCCACATTTTATGTCAGTCCGAATAAAAAAAAAAAGTGACTCATTGGTTGTTGGAAGGAAATACACACTGTACATAACTTTCTGCTGTATTAAAAAAAAAGCCATCAGCTTGTTCTATAGAGCATAAAATCAAAAATCACGCTAACAGGAAATGGCATGGTGGGGGGCATAGTTTACTGAGCTTCAGAAACATCATACAGTAGGAATAATCTTTATTTAATCAGGGAGGACAGGCAAAGATAAATACAACGATGGTACACATTAATTACATGGGATCAGTATTAATAGATTTCCGGGGGAAACCAGGGCTGGCTTTTGGGATAAGCTTCCTTCCCCTTAAACAAACAGGATGGACAAGCCCTCCCAGAGCCCATCACAGAATAATTGCCTGTCACACTCACTTTCATCCCACTTGGCCAGAACTTTCTCTTGTACTGTTGTTGATATTCTGATGAACGAATTTGCACTGATTAAAGACGTACAGAACTTTGGTATGGGTATCAGTAGAGATACCAGTAGAGGCACAAGTAAATAAGGTTTTCCCCTCCTAATGTAAAAAAAAAAAAATCTGCCACAATCCACAATTATGCAATTTATGCTTTCCAGTGGCGGCTGGTGCTCAAAAATTTTCTTCTTTTTTTTTGGGGGGGGGGGGGGGGGGGGACTGCAAACAAACTGAAAAATTCTGAAAAATACTTAAAAAAAAAAAAAACATCAATTGCAGCCTCACTGTGCCTATCAAATTCAGCCACTGTGCCCATCAAAAACAGCCCCTGTGCCCATCAAATTCAGCCACTGTGCCCATCAAATTCAGCCACTGTGCCCATCAAATTCAGCCCCTGTGCCCATCAAATTCAGCCACTGTGCCCATCAAATTCAGCCACTGTGCCCATCAAATTCAGCCACTGTGCCCATCAAATTCAGCCACTGTGCCCATCAAATTCAGCCACTGTGCCCATCAAATTCAGCCACTGTGCCCATCAAAAACAGCCCCTGTGCCCATCAAAAACAGCCCCTGTGCCCATCAAAAACAGCCCCTGTTCCCCTTTAAAAACAGCCCCTGTTCCCCTTTAAAAACAGCCCCTGTTCCCCTTTAAAAACAGCCCCTGTTCCCCTTTAAAAACAGCCCCTGTTCCCCTTTAAAAACAGCCCCTGTTCCCCTTTAAAAACAGCCCCTGTGCCCATCAAATACAGCCCCTGTGCCCATCACATACAGCCCCTGTGCCCATCACATACAGCCCCTGTGCCCATCACATACAGCCCCTGTGCCCATCACATACAGCCCCTGTGCCCATCAAATTCAGCCACTTGTGCCCATCAAATTCAGCCACTTGTGCCCATCAAATTCAGCCACTTGTGCCCAGTATATGCAGCCGTTCGCGGCTTAATGCGGCGCCAGTTATCAGCTCCTCTCCAAAACCGTGCACCAGCGGCGACCTCCGCTCCAGCGTGTGTCTCCTCCGCTGCTCTTCCTAAGAGCCAGGCATCCAATAGGGTGGCCTGACGCTTTGGCCAATCAAGAAACAGGTCTGACGCCCTGCCTCCTCATTGACAGGGAGGAAGGTTAGTGTGAAAATAGCGAAAATTAATTCGCTATCTTCACACAATTGGGTGGGATCAGGGCGCACTCTGTGCCCCCCAAGCCTATTTTGAAGCCTATTAGAGCCTCTGGCTCTAATCAGGTGCTTCAAAAATGACCACCCCCTCCCGCCCCCGCCAAAGGAATCCATGCATCCTGAAAGGGGACGCCGGACGCATGGACGCCAGACGTAATGCACGGGCCGCCACTGATGCTTTCAGCCATAAACTGAGTGATCTGCTGCAACTTTGGAAATAAAGAATCTTTACTTGACCTCCGGAACATTTACCCCCCCTCCCCCGACTTCATGACCAGGCCATTTTTTGCTTTTTGGCACTAATTACTTTAACTGACAATTGCGTGGTCATGCAACGTTGTACACAAACTAAATCTATATCATTTTCACACAAATAGAGCTGGGTGGTGTTTGATCAGCACTGTTTTTTTTATTTTATTTTATGCGCTATGAATGAAAAAAGACTTTGAAAACAAAAACCAAAATGTTTTACTTTCTGCTGTAGAACATATCCAATAAAAAAAAAAAAAACGAAAAAATCTATTTATTAACTTTAGGCCAAAATGTATTCTGCTATACATTTTTGGTAAAAAAAAAAAAAAAAAAATCACAATAAGCTTATATTGATGGGTTTGCACCAAAGTTATAGCGTCTACAACGTCTATGGTATATATACTGGAATTTTTATTTTTTTAATACCAGTAATGACGTTGATCAGCAACTTATAGTGGGACAGTGATAGTATGGCGGATAATCTGACACTAACTGGCACTTCGTGGGAACCAGTGGCACGAATAGATTGATCAGTGCTAAAAATATACACTGTCACTGTACTAATGACACTGGCTGGGAAGGGGTTAAACATCTTGGGCAATCAAAGGGTTATATGTGTACCCAACCAGTGTTTATGTGTGTACTGTGAGGTGCTTTTAACTAAGGGATGTGCTTTGCAGCCTTGCAGGGAAACAAAAACTGACATCCCTGCTGACAGGACAGAGCTCTGCATTGTTTGTGTTGACAGAGCTCTGTCCTGTCTTCCTCCTCGCCAATCAGCGGGTGCCAGTGGGCAATCATTGGCTGACACCCATTGATCGGCTTGTGCTGTGACTAATCACGGCACAGCCAGCGATACGTGATCGGACACAGGAAAGACACTCTGCCGCCATACTCCTACGTGAAGTGGTCGGCAAGCGGTTAAAGCACGATTATAACCAAAAACAAAAATTTACATACCGCAGATTATCAATCTCTAAATGTGGTGGGCGGCACGTTTTCTTTTTTCCTTTGTTTTTACGTGGTGATCCAGCCAGTAATACACTTCCTCTCTATAGATATTTAATTTTTTTTCCATTAAACCAGCGGGTTGAACAAAAAAAAATAAAGTAAAAAAAAAACAAAAAACCTTGATTTCCCTATCCACACACTTGATGTGGATAGGGGAATCCTCCCCACTGAGCTTTTGTATTCTGATAGCCGGGAGACTTCCCCACTGATCGCCGCTGATCGAGCGGCAAAAATCCAACAGGGCAGTTGTACAGAAATCGATTGGTAGATCAACTTCTGTACAACCAACCTGTCCAATTGTGGATCAAAATTAATCTGGTCCCTGCTGAACCAGTCACATTTCGATCCATGTATGGCCAGATTTGGGGTTAGGGTTGCCACTTTTTCATCAAGCCAAACCCGAACACTTTAGCTGCGCACAGCAGAGGCGGCTCTCTAATTAGGCAAATTAGACGGTCGACTAAGGCCTCGCTCTCACAGGGGCCTCGCGGCCGCCTAATTTGCCTGTTCTCAATCACTGAAGTTGACGCCGGCGGCTCCGCCTACCCCCACTGGGACTCTGTGGCTTAGGAGCTGACGGACAAATCAGATACTGCCCGCAGCCTGAGGAATAGCGGCCTCATCACGGAGCGTCCCAGTCCGTGGGGCCTCGTGTTTAAGTTTTGCCTAAGGCCTCACAAAGCCTAGAGCCGCCTCTGGCGCACAGTAAATATTTTGTTTTAGTATACACTATAGGATTGTAACAGACCTGGGACACCTTTGGGCACTCCAAAGAGAATAGTAACGCGGCATACATAGTGCCCCCCTCACCCTCCTGTCAATATAATGTGTCCGGGTTTCAGGTGGACTGAAACCAGAACACATGACTCAACACCCGGACTGTCTGGGTGAATTCTGGACAGGTGGCAACCCTATTTGGGGTGGCTTCACTCTATGGAGAAGCAATGAAACCACCATTGGACAGCAGCATCGTCAATCTGGGAACAAGGTTGGGTAGGATACACTGGCAGATTTAAGCTGGCCATACATGGATCGAAATTCAGCGGTTCAAAGTATGGGCCCCCCCGTGGTGGTCCTATGCATTCCCTACTCTGCACCCGACCAGTCTAGGCCTCTCAAACTAACTTGATCCCATGCCCAGCCTGGGGGACCTTCCTTTCCCATCTCTTCTCTTACCCTTTCTATTCCCGGGCCTCTTGCCCGCTGCTCTGTTCATTGCAGGCTGCCTGCAAGCTCAGGCATTCCCTATTGACCCCCGGCCTGAGGGTCAGTGTTAGTCTACAAATTTATATCTTATAGCATGTTTTACTTTGTGTGAACTTCTGTCTTATGCTTCATGCTTATATCCCCTGCGTGGGAATTTGTTATCTGGTTTCCCCTTATATGTCAAGACATTGGGGGTTATTTACAAAAGGAAAATCCACTATGCACTACAAGTGCACTGAAAGTACACTTGGAAGTGCAGTCGCTGTAAATCTGAGGGGTAGATCTGAAGTGAGGGGAAGCTCTGCTGATTTTATCATCCAATCATGTGCAAGCTAAAATGCTGTTTTTTATTTTCCTTGCATGTCCCCCTCGGATCTACAGCGACTGCACTTCCAAATGCACTTGTAGTTGCAAAGTGAATTTGCCTTTCGTAAATAACCCCCATTGCAAAAGAAATTCAGCCGGTTCACCAGGGATTGGCCGAATTCTGTTCGATGCATGGGCTAGCTGGTTGTACCCAAGTCAATTTATCGATGGACAACCAGCAATCAGTGCCGCCGGCTATAGCTGGCAACACTGAACATTGAACATTGTATTCTGCCAGCAGGGAAGGTTCCATGCTGGAAGAATGCAATAGCTCAGCGGGAGTGTGTCCCCCCCATCCACATTGAATATGTGGATGGAGAAATCAGTTCATTTTTTTTTCGTTAAACCTGCTGGTTGAACAAAAAAAAATATTCTTGTACTGTATGTCCTGCCTTAGACTCCAGCTAACACTTTATAAGCTGTTACAGCAACATTTTTTTTTTCCCTTTTGGGATAAAGGTTTTATATAAATGACTAAACGCTGATCATTGTAAGCACCCCTGTTAGTGGTAAATGGTTTGTCCCAACCCTCAAATTGCCATTTTTCCTATACAGCCTGGTCTGTTAATGAGGAACTAAACCCATCGATTTACCTGTTTAACAAGGCATGCCGTGAATGATAAGAGTTATTTTTGCTTGTGGTCTCAAGACATCAAATGGCTGGCGTCATAGCAGAACACAGACATCCCAAGTCTCCCGCATTTGGTTGCGGGCTCACAAACACCTGCGAGCGCCAGGCAATCTCCCGGCCGGGCCTGTCACTCAGCCACAGACAGAGCAGCCCAAGCGGTCGAATGGAGTGCAACCGCGGCGGACGCTCAGGCTGCTCCGTCTTCTGTCAGCTCTGCTGTAGTTCACAGAGAGCAGGGGAGGGGGCAGGACTGAGCTAGGAGCGCCACTGACTCTCAGACCCCACCCCGATGCAGTCTGGGTGGTCAGAAGAAAGCCAAGGCTGCAGGTGAAGCTACCCTGTTTCCCCTAAAATAAGACCTAGCGTGATTGTCAGTGATGGCTGCAATATAAGCCCTACCCCCCAAATAAGCCCTACCCTGTTTCCCCCAAAATAAGCCCTACCCTGAAAATAAGACCTTCAAGGACTTTAACTAGGGCTTATTTGGGGGGTAGGGCTTATATTGCAGCCATCACCAACAATCACACTAGGTCTTATTTTCAGGGAAACAGGGTAAGTATCGGGTCGGGTTTGGAGCGGCAGCGCTGAGATCCCCAGAGCGAGGATCACATGTGAGCTGGCTGGCAGGTACAGTAGGTCCTTCTCCCCAATGCAATCATGTGCAATTAAACTGGTGGAGATTGATGAGGCTGCACTGGTGGACACTAATGAAGTGGCACTGGTGGGCACTAATAGGCTGCACTGGTGGGCACTGATGGACACTAATAGGTTGCACTCACTGATGGACACTAATAGGATGCACTCACTGGTGGGCACTAATATGCTGCACTGATGGACACCGATGATGCTGCACTGATGAGGCTGCATTTAATTGGCACTAGTGAGGCTGCATTTATTGGCACTGGTGAGGCTGCATTTAATTGGCACTGATGAGGCTGCTTTTAATTGGGGGGGGGTCCAGCAGCGGCACGCAGCGCCACATCGCTGAAATGAGTTTTTGTGGGTTGGGATGTCCTAGAACATGTGCAGAGCCATGGTGGCTGCAGATCAAAAAACCCAGGCTAAGATGGAAACTTCCAACTTCCTTGGCTATAAAGGATAGGCGGGTTTGGTTCCCCCTTAAAGGATCAACAGGTGAAAATAAAGGAAAAAAAAATACTAAAAAAAAAAAAAAAAAAGAAAACAAATGCAGTCATAATTTCTAAGAGTTGATAAGCTGCTATATAACACATTTTTGTTTTGGGGTTTAAAATCACGTTAATGGAAGCTCTATGTCCCTTCATTGTTACTTTTAATTTGTCAAACCAAACTGATCACAGTACAGTACAGTTTTAATTACTCATAATACAGATTTCACAACACATTAGCTTTCAGCTTTCAGGAGCACAACTATTTCAGTACAGAGCTCCTGCTGCAGAGACCAACCAAAGGCCCTCCTCCCCAATACTCCCAACTAACCCTCCCAGTGCTTCTACAGTTGATCATACACAAAGCGAATTTTGACTGTTTCTCAATGAATTGGTCATATCTGCTCAGTGATGGGTTGCAGCTGACAGGGCCAAACATCACTCAACTGAATAATCAAAGGAGCCGGGCAGAAAATTGTTGGCTGAACAGCACCTGCATCCAACCAGTTGCACGCACGGTTTGTGTATTTTGACTGCTGGCAAGGTCGTGTCAACACAAAAACACATCCAGATTGCCGAAAATTGTGGTTTGAACAGGCTCTAAGTCTTCCTGTGATCCAAATTCAACACATAGCTTCAAACAAGAAAGAAGCACTGAGGTCAGTGTGAAACGCACGCGTCACCTCCTGGGTTCGGGCACTCTGTCTTTGTTGGCCGTCATTTGCTATATTTGGAATAAAATCGATGGAACGTTCCTGTGGTGTGCAGCCGTTCTTTTCCTCTTATCGACACTTCGCTTCCCTGAGACCCTAACCCTCCCTGTAACCTTAACACTAACTCCCGTTTAGACACAACAACAACCCTTACAGTTACCTTAGCACTAACCCTCATACTTGAGGAGACCCTGTCACCATACAATTTATTTCAACTAAAATTTCTCCTGAGATTGTATCTCCATTTAACGTATTCATGCATTCTATTTACTCTACCTGTAAACGCCTGGGTGCCGCCATCTTGGATGTGATGTCAGAAGCCCCAGCAGACTCATTCCCCTTACCTCCCGCCCCTCCAGCTATATAAAAGGTTATGTAGGTAGGTGAAGAGAGGGGTGGAGGAGCGATTATGCCTTATAGGTTCAATACTATCTGATCTGAAGCAGATATTCATATCAGGGAAATCAGAGAAAAGTCCTGGCTCAGTGACTCAAAGTATTAAAGCAATGTCATCCAGGCAACTATCAATTGCAAAATGAGTATTCAGCAATAGCGCCCTCCATCTTTCTCTCAGGAACTCCAGACACACAGGCATGGAATGCATACTAAAGCCTGGTTCACACCTATGCAGATTGCAGTTTGCATATTTCAGGTGCATTTTGCATTTTTTCAATACACGTTTTTTATCCATTGAAGTCTATGAAACCAAGAACCAGAAAAAAAGTCCCTGGCCCTTTCCATAAAATGCAAAATTGTGAACGTGACTCATAGGAAACCATGTTAAATGGATTGTAGTGTGTTTCTGCAAATCTGAAAATGCACTAAAAAACTGCATAGGTGTGAACCAGGCCTTACAGCTGTTTTACCTGCCAATAAATGTGTATTCCTGTCCACCCAGTCCTGAGATTTAGGCTGGATTCACACCTATGCATGTTGCTTTTGAGCGTTTTTGGAGTATTTTTTGTCATGCTTGCCACGTTTTTGAGCAGCGTTTTTGTAGCGTTTTTGCCGCATTTTGCGTTTTTTTTTTTTACAGTCAAAAAAAAATAAAAAAATAAAAAACAGCAAAAACGCAGTAAACACGCTGCAAAAACGGTGCACTTGCGTTTTTGATGCTTGTCCATTGAATTCTATTACATGCAAAATGCTGCATTTTGCATAAAAAAAAGTCCCTGACCCTTTCCAAAAATGCAGAGGTACAAAAAGGCATTGATGTGAACATGTTCCATAGGAACCCATGTTAAAAAATTCCCATGCATTTCTGCAAAATGCATCAAAAAACGTGCTAGTGTGAATGGGGCCTAAGGCTTGATTCACATCTATGCATGTTGCTTTTGAGCGTTTTTGGAGTTTTTTTTGTGACGCTTGCCACGTTTTTGAGTAGCGTTTTTACAGCGTTTTAGCGGAGTTTTTTGGGGGGTTTTTTTACAGTTTTTTTTAGACTGTATACAGTCTAAAAAAAAAAAAAAAAAATGCAGCGTTTTGCATGTAATAGAATTTAATGGACCAGCATAAAAAACGCAAGTACAGCGTTTTTTACAGCGTTTTTGATGCGTTTTTTAAAAAAAAATTTTGACTGTAAAAAACCGCAAAACGGCGCAAAAACGCTGTAAAAACGCTACAAAAACGCTGCTCAAAAACGTGGCAAGCATCACAAAAAAAAAATCCAAAAAACGCTCAAAAGCAACATGCATAGATGTGAATCGAGCCTAACACAGCTCTACCACACAATAAAGCCCTGTCGGGTAGGGGAGAGAACCTGATCCTTTTCTGCTGCCGTTTCACTTTCACTTACAGGTCTCCTTCCCACCCCAACACTGTGACTGTGAAGGAAGAAGCAGCACAGAGATAAGCTCATCTCTCTTTCACTTTGCTCCTTTCCCCCTCTTAGCACGCTCCTTCCACACTGCAGCACACCTGATTGACTCCTTGTGATGCTTCAGGAGCTATAAGGCTGGATTCACACCTTTGCATTTTTTATTATTATACGAGATTTATATAGCGCCAACAGTTTACTCAGTATACTTACAATGTATAAGGGGAACAACACAATTACAGTACAGTTCAATACAAAAGGTACAGGAGGGCCCGGCTCGTAGAGCTTACATTCTAAAAGGGAGGGGGCGGTGGTACAAAAGGTAATAGCTGCAAAGAATGATTTGATGGGGGTGGCTCGGGGACAGTTATGTGGGTGTGGGATAGGCTTCCCTAAATAAATGAGTTTTCAAGGATCTCCTAAAGGTGGACAGGGTAGGGGCTGATAATTTTTAGTGCTTTTTGCATTTTGCAGATTTGCACTACAGTCCATTTAACATGGTTTCCTATGGAACACGTTCTGTTGTGCAAATCTGCAAAATGCAAAAAGCACTAAAAATGCATAGGTGTGAATCCAGCCTAAGAGGCCCAATTCAGGTACTTACAGTGCTTACATTCAGGAAATATACATTTAATGATGTGTAAATCATCACAGTGCGGCATTAACTTGTGCCTTTATATCCGCATAGTGTTCAGCTTTAGGATTTGAGGAATACATGATTACTTAGAAGCAAGGATAGGTCATGTTATAGATTAATAAATATGGATCAGTTACCTGGCCAGACTCTGCAAAGACAGAAGGGGCAATTAGATGCGAAGAGATGAAAATATCACTGACTCCAGGGACAGGGGTGATGAGGACAGCCGTACCATTCTTTCCCGGATCCCCCTTCTTATATCAGACATGGCTGCTCCCAGCAGATGGCTGCAGAGCTGATCTCATAGATTATATCAGATAGCACTAACCTCCCAGATGCCTCCTTCCATTAATGAGAAGCCGGGATACATTTCAGACCATATTTCTGCCCGGAGCTCTTTAAATGCATTTGTCCAGGTGGTCATGTATAGTGAGTTATCTAATTATCTCATCTGCTGCAACCTCACATTTCCTCTGACATAAAATAAAAATGCAGCCGTGCTAACGATGATCTCCTGAGCTGCACCTCCGAGCTCTGATCCTATAACAGGCTTCACCTTCTCCCTCCTTCTCTAACCTGGCTCCAAAATGGCTTCCCTTTAGCTTCCCAAACCTCCCAATATAAATGATAGAGAAAGTGCTCCTTTATTAAGAGTGCTGCTGCCCATGATGCCACACTCCATCATATTTCTGAAATCCGCTAGAAAATCAAAGCAAACTTCTCAATAGAGATGAACTTTGACATCTTCCAAACTCTGGCTGTCCTCCGAACTTGTACTCTTTTTTTTTTTTTTTGTTTTACTCCAGTGATCTGCAGGTCAGGTCATTTCCACCACGGTCCACCTCTTAGTTTACATGAGCTGCGGGGCAGAACTGACCCAGCTCATTGGAGTAAAAAAATAAAAGTTCGGAGTTTGGCTAGAGATGAGTTTGGAGGACACCTGAGCTCATCTCATCTACTCAATTATTAACTATAGTCAACTTCTTTTTTTTTTTTTAACATTAGGCTTTCTTAACCAGGGTTCTGTGCCACCCTAAGGTTCCTTAAGAAGTTGCCAGGGGTTCAATGAGCTGTGTGCAATGGCAGATTAATCTCATATCTACAATGATCATCCATATAAAGGGGCATTTCCAATGTAAGGGTCACTTCTACCCTGTAAAGTGGATTTTCTCAACGGACCTTCAATGTGAGGGGCCATCATTGACCACCAATGTAAGTATAACCACAAATCAGGTGCAAATAATCAATAAACAGTGCTGCACTATAAAAAAATAAAAAAAATCAATAATGATAACATAGTATTATTGTGATTACCATTTATTGATTGCCGTTTTTAGTTACACTTTTATCATTACTGATGTTTTCTTTGCACCTTATAAGTGAAGTGAGAACACTTGTTATTGATAGCAGCTATTATTAATTATTCGAAAAAATTTTGCACCACTTTATTGCGCAGATTGATATTCACTTTATAACCACAAAAAATACCAAATTATATCAGACTTTATTGGTACAAGAGGGGACAGAAGCATGTAAATATATAAAAAATACAAAAATTTTATTTCAAAATTAAAATCACAATAAAATTATACGGGACTGTAACTTCTTCAAAGCAATGTTTGCCGTATATACTAGTATTTACAATATCTTTGCCAAACACATTCCAATGTAAGTAGGCACTTTTCTAATGACTACAACTAGTGTAAGGGGACACTAACATTTTCATAGACTGTGTTACATTTCTAGCCATTATTATTTATTTCATATAATTGAAAAGAGGAGGGTAGCGTTCTAAAGTATTCTGCTCTGGGTGTCAGATACTGTAGTTATGCCATTTTTTTATATTTAACTTACTTTTAACAACTTACTGAAAATCGCAGTAAGCATATATTGATTGGTTTGTGCAAAGGTTACAGCGCCTACAAAATAGGGGGTAGATTTATGGCATTTTTATTATTATTTTACTAGTAATGGCGGTGATCTGCAATTTTTATTGTGACTTTGACATTGCGGCGGACATATCGGACACTTTTGACACTATTTTGGGACCATTCACATTTACACAGCGATCAGTGCTATAAAAATGCACTGATTACTGTATAAATGTCACTGGCAGGGAAGGAGTTAACACTAGGGGGCGATCAAGGGGTTAAATGTGTTACCTAGGGAGTGATTCTAACTGTGGGGGGGAGGGGACTGACTTGGGGAGGAGACCAATGCTTGTCCCTATATACAAGGAACACACTATCAGTCTCCTCTCCCCTGACAGGATCTGTGTGTGTAAACACACAGATCCACGGTCCTGCTCTGTAGCGAGCGATCGCGAGTGCCCGGCGCCCCCAATACCACTGGTAAGCCGAGGACGTCATGACGCCCGCCCGGGATGGGAGATCCCATCTGCGGACGTCATATGTCTATGGGCGGGTAGGGAAGTGGTTAAGGTAAAAAACCTCCTGTGTGTAGCAGCCTCCCCAACACCTCCTAATTACTTACTTTAGCCCCATTTCTCCCCAGCGATGTCCACGGGTGTCTTAGCCATCCAGGACTCACCTCCTGATTGGCTGAGGCACAGCAGCGGCGCCATTGGCTATCACGGTTGTCAATCAAAGTCGGTTAGCTAATCAGAATAGAAAGGGGCAGGGCTCTGTGTCTAAATGGTCACAGGAAGCTTTGACTCGGCTCGGGTGCCCAATAGCAAGTTGCTTACTGTGAGGAAAAGTGACAGGAGGGAGGGGCCAGAAGCAGAGAAGAGGGACCCAAGAAGAAAAGGATCCAGGCTGCTCTGTGTAAAACCAACTGCACAGAGGAGGTAAGTATAACGTTTTTGTTATTTTTTTTTTTAAACATGACTTTACAATCACTTTAATTGCTGATTTATAGATTATTGGGTAAAGAACAATTCAACCGTACAGAACTCAATTTTAAACTGCTAGTGATCATGTTGTTTAGTGAACTGTGGTTGACCTATTTCTCTATTTGCTTATTTATGTACATACTGCCTTTTATCTAAACCCGTTACAATACAATAAGTTAAAGCGGGGGTCCACCCACACCGCCAAAAAAAAAAAAAATATTAAAAGCCAGCAGCTACAAATACTGCAGCTGCTGACTTTTAATACATGGCCACTTACCTGTCCCAGGGTCCAGCGATATCAGCAGGCGACGCCGAGAACCCGCTCGGTTCTCGGCAGCTGCCGCCGCCATCCTAGGTGAGGGAATCAGGAAGTGAAGCGTTGCGGCTGCGCGTCCCAAGTGGTCCCCGCTCTCTCCTGGGAGCTGTGTGTTTCCCAGGAGACAGCGCGGTGGGGACAGGAAGAGGCGTAGACTCCCATGGGAGTCTATGCCGGAAGACAGGTATCTGCACCCCCCTCCCCCCTGAAAGGTGCCAAATGTGACACTGGAGGGGGGGTAGGGTTCCGAAAAGCGGAAGTTCCATTTTTGTGTGGAACTCCGCTTTAATTTACCATTAGCCAGTCTGGTGTTTATTTTCTGGTACTGAATCACAGCTGGGAGAAATGTATCCATACTGGTGTTCCTTTAAAGGTTTGCAGCAAATTTCGTTCAACCTAATGTGTCAGAGGGGTCTACGTTGTTCACAGAGTTGCAGCAAAAGAACAGAGAACCCAATCTACCAAGCAGCTCCTGCGGGGATAGCGCTACACTAGTGTCAATGTAGCCTAAACGTAAAGTAAAGCGAAACTAGACTCTCCTATCATTTACAATCAAGGAAGCTGTCATCTAAGCCTCAATTTGATCTGCAGTAGCTGTGGTTCTGTACATACCATGAGTTATGACATTAGCCACTTGATGGTTTGACAGTTCACTTGAAAGCACAAGCACTTGTGACAGTTATCATTCACAGCATGCCTTGAATATAACTGTTTTGGGAAACCCGTTACATTGATGGGTTTAGTTCCACTTGAAGGATTACATTTCTGTTAAAGTTAATGGTTAGGCTTAGGTGTCAACAAAAACCATAATCTTTGGTGGAAAAACTTCCATACCCAAAACAGTACAAATAATCCTAATACCGCGTACACACGACCGGACTTTCCGGCAGAAAAGGTCAGACGGAATCATTCCATCGGATATTCCGATCGTGTGTGGGCTTCATCTGACTCTTCCTTTCGAAAAGTCTGGCGGACCTAGAAATAGAACATGTTTTAAATCTTTCCGACGGAATCAATACCTAACGGGAAAACCGTTCGTCTGTATGTTATTCCAACAGACCAAAAACGACACAAGGGCAGCTATTGGCTACTGGCTATTAAACTTCCCTTTTCTAGTCCCGTCGTTCTAAACGATCAGACTTTGGTGTGATCGTGTGAAGGCAAGTCCGTTTCAGCGGAACTCCATCTGAAAAACTGTCAGAGTTTATTCTGACGGAAAAAACAGTCGTGTGTACGCGGCATAAGACAACAAATAGGTTGATATAGCTATGAAAAAAAAACAGGGTTTCAACCCTCTAGCATCCACTCAAAACCAAGAAATAATTGTAGGTGTAAAGACCCTTTGATCTCTTGGGCTAAATGAATGAGCTGCACTTCCACCTGACTGAGGTGTCACGCGCTTGTCTGGCCGCACCTAAAATGAGATGGTGGATCATACCTGGTAGAGGTCACAGCCGGGATACTATTCATGTCAACAACAACGTATGTACTGTATATATAGACAGAGGAGATTAGTCACTTTGCAGTATCAGCAGATTCTACAGCCAGAAATAAACCATGACAGTGCAATGAGAGTCCTTACTATATATCCATACATTTATTCCAGTACTCACTCAGCTGTGTCATCACTTTGCTCACATACAATACTTAGAAATATCAGAAAATGACTGTTTCTTAGGTATAACATATATATATATATATATATATATATATATATAGGCTAATTCAAAACAAGAGTGTGTAGTACTCTACAGTAAGCCATTAGCTTGCATCACTGGTCTGATTTCACAAAATAAAATATGATGGAATGCTGTACTGTGTTAAAGAATAAATCAGAAAAAAGGATAAAAAACATCTTTGGAAAGTAATAGGAAATTTAAAGAAGACCGATTGCCTCATCAATAGCTCCTGTTGACATTAGTAGGTTTTGCTAGGTATTAGACACATTTCCAGGGCCTCTGATAAGGCAGTACAGCTGGGCCTCCTGTACCGGGCTCAGGCAAGGGCCCCATTAGTTCAAAAGGGGGCCCGGGCACCTGTCAAGCTGTACTGCCTCATCGCTGACACTTGTGGATCTCCCTGCATCGCTGCTGGCTTTTATTCTTTTTTTCTCCCTCCAGCTGTGCTGCAGAGTAATCGGCCCTTGGATCTTCGCCCCCTTCCACCTGCTGTCAGGTCCCCCTGTGTGTCCGGCTCCCCCACAGTGTTTCTGGCTTCCTTCCTCTCCTCTTCTGCCGACAGCTGCTGCAGGAACACAGAGGGATTGGTTTCAGGATGGAGAGCAGGAAGGGGAATGGTAAATATGCCATATTTACCCACTCCTTCCTTAAATGAACACAGTGAGCAATCAGTACCGCTCCTATGTCCATTCATCACTAAAGCATAGTAAACTATATTTACTTTATGAACAGGAAGCCTGAGAGTGCTTCCCTTTATTCACTGTCCAGTGCAGCTGCAGATGAAAGGGATAATGAATTTGTGTTTGCTACTGGCTGGGTGGTGAAAAAACGCCCCTCTCCATTGAAATGAATGGAAAGTGCTTCAAAAGCACCTGAAAAGCTCGTCAAAAGCGCTCAGTGTTTTACTGGCAGTTTACAAGCGCCTCAGTGTGAAAGGGCATAAGACCTGAGCTGCTACCCTTACTATTACTACTGAATGGATCTGGTACTAAAAAAAGACACAAAAGGTGTTAAAACCTGTCTTCAGTTATCCAAAAAACAAAACTCAAACTATATTCATAACTGTTGAGAATGTGTTTGCAGACTTCGAAGGACATGTACGGAAATCTATCAGAGACAGAAGAAAAAGAACATAAAAAAACTTTGTGATATATATTATGTATATACTTCATTTATTGACAAAACTTCCTCAAGGCTGTAAATAGGCTTTACTGGAAAAGCTCTGTTGTACATATAGACAGGAGTAAACAAACACTTCCTGCTTCCTACTGGACTTTCCAGTAGATGATTAAAGAGCTGAAAGGATCTAGCTACTGCCTCGGTGGCTGCCCAAGAGGGTGGCCTCTTGTTTGTCTAGTGGCCTCCAGTGATGGATGGGTTAATAGGAAATCTGCTTCCAGGAGACTGTGAGAAGGAGCTGAACTCTCACCTCAGACCCCCAGCAAGCCCCAAATTGGCTGCACACAAGACAAGCAGATGGATTAGGCCAAGAACTTTAACCATTCAGATGCACTCTATACACTATTCTCCCATAACAAGCCACTGATCCTACAGAATCATTATGAAGAAAGAGTATTAGTCAGTAGTCTGTGTGTGAAAACATAAGGAAAGACGTCCTCATGCTAGTTATTTACAGAATAATTTAAGATAGAGATGTTAATGTGAAATGGTTGGACTGGGCTTCTTAAATACCTACTTATCCAAGATTCTCTGGAATGGCTTTGTATGAAGAGACAGAATTTTTGTTTTAGCTCCTAATGTATTTTCTGTGTAACTTTGCTTGGTTTCCTCTGTGTCTCTGTACAATGAGGCAGCATTAAAAGGAAGTCTAATGCCCCGTACACACGGTCGGATTTTACGACGGAAAATCTATGATAGGACCTTGTTGTCGGACATTCCGACCGTGTGTAGGCTCCATCACACATTTTCCATCGGATTTTCCAACACACAAAGTTTGAGAGCAGACTATAAAATTTTCCGACAACAAAGTCCGTTGTCGGAATTTCCGATCGTGTGTACACAAATCCGACGGACAAAGTGCCACGCATGCTCAGAATAAATAAAGAGATGAAAGCTATTGGCCACTGCCCCGTTTATAGTCCCGACGTACGTGTTTTACGTCACCGCGTTCAGAATGATCGGATTTTCCGACAACTTTGTGTGACCGTGTGTATGCAAGACAAGTTTGAGCCAACATCCGTCGGAAAAAATCCTAGGATTTTGTTGTCGGAATGTCCGAACAAAGTCCGACCGTGTGTACGGGGCATTAGACTGATACTGGATGCAGGATACCCAGTACATGAGTTCATGAAACAACCTTTCAAACATTCTTCACATGGGGAAAAGCCTGACAAATGAACCAATAAAAATCAAAGACCAGTTTCTAGATGTTTCACTCAAGATTATTATCTGCCTGAACTCTGCCTGGTCTTTTTTGTGCTCTCTATACACCTGTTTCACCCAATACATGCAATATGTCAGAATCAGAGTGTCGGAGAGCAGAGATCGCCATATGTTGTATCATTCAGTCTTGCCTCTTCAGTCCCATTTCAACAGGCATTGCTGGCACTCCACTTTTTATTTTATTTTGTGTTTCAGAGGAAACAAATTTGTGGCTATCACCACTGGGCATCAGAATGGAGTACTCAACCAACCTGTAGGGACAACATAAACAACCAGATGTAGGCCCCTGATTTAATTATTGCAATCCACAGGTGAGAAATAGGCTGTAAAGCGTTATCCCTGAGGTATGTTACCACAAGTGTGCTGTTTCAGTCCACTGGACCCATTTCAACCAGGGTTATTTGGAGTTCTAGGTTCTTCTAGTCATTGCCAGGGGATCCTTGAGTAGAGAGCAGTAACACACTAATCTTCTCCCTTATGGTGCCTACATAGTTAGAGACAGCTTCACTTGGCAGATCTAAGGACTGGTGTGGAGGCTAGTGGAGCCTCTCCTCCCTGTCTCTCAGGTAGTAACTTCTGACACCAATTACATTTTTAGCTTTCTGTAAGGGAGGCATTCTTCCTTGCACTGACCACTAATGTAAGGAACATGCTTACTCCAAATGACAACCAAGGTTATGGACATTCTTCCTCCAACGAAACATCGCAAGTGAAATTCTTTGAACTGATCAAGATTGTACATTCTTCTACTGACCCTCAGGGTAAGGGACATTCTGACCACCAGTATTATGAACATTCTTACCCTCACTGATCAGCAATGTAACCTGCTTTCTTCCCACTGACCATCAATGTAACAACATTCTTTCCACTGACCATTAATGTAAGGGAAAATTCTTCCTTTCCCTAACCACCAATGTAACGGCATTCTTCTTTTCACTAACCACCAATGTAAGGCAGTGGTCATCAACCCTGTCCTCAGGGCCCACTAACAGGCCAGGTTTTATGTATTACCTTGGGGAGATGCAGACTAGAATACTGCAATCACTGAGCAGCAAATGAGATCACCTGTGATGTCGTTCAGTTATCTTGCAAACCTGGCCTGTTAGTGGGCCCTGGGGACGGGTTGATGACCACTGATGTAAGGGACATTTTTCCAATTGATCACCATTATAAGGAGTATTCTTTCCTTCGTTGTCCACCAATATGAGATGCATTCTTCCCACTGACCCATAATGTAGGAGGTATTTCTTTCTCTGTCCTCTTCCTCTAGTGATCTGTGAAGTTTAGATACATATTCATTTTTAGTGACGGTTTCATGAGGCCTAAAACTTACTTTTAGATTCTTCTGAGGTAAAATAGTTGATAAAGGCTCTTCCAATGGGGGCATACGCTAAATGACATCAGCACATGCTTTTGAATTCTCTAGTGAACCAAGGCTTCAATGCCATTTGTTCTATTAACAGACATTTGCCCATCTATCTCACTCATAGCTCAGGCCTGGATGATAATGAACACATAATCAAGTCTGTACTTTAAAATAACACCAGCTCATCAGCAACTAAAGGTTAAAGAGGCACTGCAGTCCGCTCACATAATTTGTAATAAAAACACCTTTGCCATTCTGAAGTTTCCCTCCAACCACTTTGCATATTATTTTATACATACTGTGATTCTGTACTTGCTAAATATGCTGCAGAAATCTCCCTCCACTGAGTCTGGCTGCAACTATTTTAACTGCGGGCAGCTGAAGCTGCTGCCTGTTTACTTCCTGGATTTACACAGAGGCACACCTCCAGCTCCGTAGTCCTGCAGCTTTCATTGGCCCTCTTATGACTCATTCCCCTCCCTTCCTGGCAAACTCTCATGAGAGTGAGAAAGTGAGCTGTGCATGATGTCATAAGCCTAGGCTTTTTACCAGACAAGAAATAGGAAGTGGGCCGTATAAGGTATTTACTGGCAGAAAAAAATGTTTTACTATCCAAAGTTAAAACAACAAGGGCAGAAGATTTAATAGATGGAAAGTTGAAAAAATGAAGGTCCGCTTTAAGAGGCTCTTCAGTGTAAGACGCAGTCACTTGATGATATTTAACGCTTCAGAAGAGCAATATTATTATGCAGAGTGCTGTAGTAACATTATGAAAGCTGTAAGAAGACAGATAGAATCACAGACTGAAATCTTCTGTTTCCAATCTGCACCCCCAGACTATCCCCGTGGAGTCAGCAAGAGTTTAGCACCAGGGATGGCCTGACAGATGGTGGGCCTCACCCAGCCCTGACACATTCTTGGCTGAAAGATCTGGACAGGAGACAGCAGACCGATACGTGTAATGTAGCCATCTTCCTGCAAGGAAATGCTGATAGCACATGCTGAGCCTGATCACACACAGGCAATGGTCACTTATTACTGGCCCTGTTAAGCCTTTCTGATCTTACACACCCAATACAGAGAGGAAGAGAAGAACTCTGCTTCCTCTACTATCCAATATGTCATTTCAGGAAACAGACAAATGCTAAATTTGCACTGTTATGATCAGCAATTTACCAAGAGATAAAAACACAGGGCTAAGGGTATATCGCTTTTTTTTTTTTTTTTTTTTTTTACATATCTTAGAGTCTTTTTTGGACCCATTAGGTAACATTTTCATGCCTGTGGGTGCACAGAGTCTGCCAGCTGCCCTGATTATTGTTCCCCAACTGATTAAGCAGCAGACTTGCTCCCCAATTCTACACTAAAGGTACTCAACAGATAGGCCTAGCTAGAACTCTGCACCGCTTAAGAGCTTCATCTCAGGGCGGTAGGATTGGACCTGCACAACTGACCTCCAAATAACGTCTATGGACAGATATTTTTACACCAGCCAAAACTGAAGACTAAACCTTAAGGGTCCTTTCACACGGGATGGATCCATGATGATCTGCCCCGTGAACATCCGCTTGCTCAGCGGGGATCGCTCCGTTGATCCCCCTAAGCCGGCGGATGACAGGGCGGTCCCTGCACAGATCTCCCCCTATGGGGGGATCGGAAGAACACGGACCGTCTGTCCGTGTTCATCCGATCCGCTCTGCAGACAGAAAAAAAAATAGGATTTTCCTCCGTCTGCAGAATCGGACCATAGTGGGGATGGATGATATCGGGTGTCAGCAGATGTTCATCCGCTGACAGCCGCTATCCCATAGGGATGCATGTATGTCCGTATTTCATCCGAAAACGGATGGATGAAATACGGACATACTGTCCGCATGTGTGAAAGGGGCCTTAGATTCATACAGGAAACACATGCCACCACACACATGCTTGTACTGGCCAAGAAAGCATGTTTATTAATGTGGAAGGGGCGAGCAGGTACATAGACAACCACCGACACAGCCTTATATTCAGATTGTCACACTGCTAGTTTTTTGTTTTTTTTTTACAAAGAATCAGCCTGGAGTGTCTGCTATCAGCAACCACCCACAGACACATGGGGCATGTCTACCAATACACACATGTACCATATTTGAGTATCTTGTGATAAGCTCAAGCCTGTAAGCATTCCACAAGAATGCTGACAGCGCTGTCTGTCGCTAGGGATGAGCCGAACACCCCCCGGTTTGGTTCGCACCAGAACTTGCGAACAGACAAAAAATTTGTGCGAACATATGAACACCGTTAAAGTCTATGGGACACCAACGTGAAAAATCAAAAGTGCTCATTTTAAAGGCTTATATGCAAGTTATTGCCATAAAAAGTGTGGACCCGGGTACTGCCCCAGGGGATATGCATCAATGCAAAAAAAAGTTTTTAAAAACGGACATTTTTTCAGGAGCAGTGATTCTAAGAATGCTTAAAGTGAAACAATAAAAATGAAATATTCCTTCAAACATCGTGACTGGGGGTCCCCTTAGTCTGCCTGTAAAGTAGAACATTTTCCCAGTGTTTAGAAAAGTACTGCAGCAAAATGACATTTCTAAAGGAAAAAATGTCATTTAAAATTGCTCACAGCTGTAATGTATTGCCAGATCCCGGCAATATACATAAAAAATCATTTAAAAAAACAGCGTGGGTTTCCACCCCCCAGTACATACCAGGCCCTTTGGGTCTGGTATGGATATTAAGATGAACTCCACGCCAATTTTTTTTTTAAATAGCATAGGGCCCCCCCAAATCCATACCAGACCCAAAGTTCCTGGTAGGGACGGGGGAGCTCATGCCATTTTTTTCTTAATTCTGTCATAGGGCTCCCTTTAACCACTTCAATACACTATATTATGTATTGTACACTGCACTATATACCCTGCACTGTATTATATATACTACACTGAGGGCACTATATACTCTGTTATATACTATACGGACTGCACTATGTACTCTGCTGAAAAATTGGGCCTTAGGTGTTGGTGGTGGCAGAACACGGTAACCCCTCACAGTTGCTCTTGTTGAGAGCAGGAAAGGTCCCTGCTGTTAAATATTTAAAAAAATGTAATTACATGCCCCTGTTAAACAGGGGCAGAAACATTGGGCCTTAGGTGTTGGTGGTGTCATAACACTGTAACCCCTCACAGTTACTCTTGTTGGGTGCAGGAACGGTCCCTGCTGTTAAATAATATTTCAGAGGCTGCTTGCCCTCTTTTAGTGGCCTGTGAGCGTCTGCCTCTACTTGGAGGCCTTCCGGACATGATGGGTATTTTTTTTTTTTTAACACCGCACTACACTGTATTATATACTGTGTACACCACCTGAAGTGTATTTGAAACTGTACACACTAGTATATACTGTGTACACCAGTAGTGTATTTAGGTTTTGTGCCCTAGGCCTGACTAAACTCCCTAATTTAAATATAACCCACCCCTTCCTGTCAAGGCTACACCCCTTGCTGTTTAAGACCCGCCCTGAAATTTTCGAGTGGGGACACTAGTTCTGAGGGCCTGGCGGGGGGCAATGGATTCCCTTAATTTGCATAGATTTCCTCTCACATCCTGTTTGGCTATGGGGCAGGAAGTGAAGGTAAATCTCTGCACTGGGTACAGGGATGGTAAAAAATATTTCTGAGAATTTTATGGAGAGGACTAAGAAGATATAACCATGCCAATTGTGCAGCAGAAAACATATAGCACAGTGAGGAAGGTTTGTGGTCCAGGATAATAGGACAGTCAAAATTAGAAGTGGCGCCCCCCTCCCCCCAGTTGCGGAATACCGGCCGCCCGCATACTGAAAGCAGTGCGGCCGCTTTATGGGGGCGCTAGACTTATTTGCCTCTCAGCCTAGTCTGCCCCATAAGACTGGCGCTACACTAACAGCGCAAGCCAGCGGGGAATCTTTCCGTGCTACCCCCCTGCAAAGTGCTGCCCCTAGGCCTGGGCCTTGTCGGCCTAGGCCAGGACACAGCATTGGTGAATACCACCTGCACTGTATTATTTACTGTACACTGCCGAATGCATTGTATGTGTATATATATATATACTGTATATATCTCAAATACACTGCCTGTACTGACTGAATATAGAGTTTACACTGTATATATAGGCTACTCTGAATGCAGAATATATATATATATATATATATATATATATATATATATATATATATATATATATATATATATAAAATCACAAATACACTGCCACTAACTAACCTGCCTGCCTAATCTAGCTCAATCTCTCTATCTCTGGGCGCTGTGTAAGCAGCCTTATATAGTGTGAGGTAGTTCCCCTGAGCCATGATTGGCCAAAAGCACCTGGCCTTTGGCCAATTATGGCTCTCGCTAAGGAGCGTGCTGTGATTGGCCAAAGCATGCAGGTCAGATGTATGCTTTGGCCAATCATCATACAGCAATGCACTGTGGTCTTGCAGTGCATTATGGAGCGCTCGAATTTGATGTGATTTTTTCCTCAGTTTAGGCCGATATGTATTCTTGTACATATTTTTGGTAAATAAAATCGCAATAAGCGTATATTGATTGGTTTGCGCAAAAGTTATAGCGTCTACAAAATAGGGGATAGTTTTATGGCATCTTTATTATTATTTGTTTTTATTAGTAACTTATCGTGACTGCGACATTATGGCGGACACATCGGACACTTTTGACAATATTTTGGGACCATTATCATTTATACAGCGATCAGTACTATAAAAATGCACTGATTACTGTGTAAATGACACTGGCAGGGAAGGGGTTAAACACTAGGGGGTGATCAAGGGGTTAAGTGTGTCCTAGGGAGGAATTCTAACTGGGGGGGGGGGGGCTACCACTGACATGACAGAGATCACTGCTCCCGATGACACAAGTGCTCAGTACTCACTTTCACTGTTCCGTAGAATGAGGACTCTCTTCTGCTTACTGTTCTGTTGTAAATCACACTGAGCCGGATTATCTTAAATGACCCTCAAATCTGTTGCATTCTTTGTGAAAATCACACATAGTTTACTCAACATAGCATACTACTGAGCGGCAGTGTGTTCTAGAGAATCACATCACCAGACTGTCAGGACAATCCCAACAAGCCCCTGGGACAGGGGTTTTCTATTGCAGTTCCCATCATTCAGAGCACTGTGCCAGAAATATATTTAATGACGCATTACGCAATGACCCCAACTTCCTAATACTTCTTCCAACATTGCTAGCTGGACTGTTCCTTGGAAGTACTTCACACATTTACAGCAAGAGAAAATCATTTGTAATTATGCCTGTTTTGTACAACGTATTTTTTTTTATCAAAAAAGATTAATATTTATTTATTGCTTTAGTTTTACTTTAATTACTGCATTGTGTGCTAATGTTTGCATTTCATCTTCAAACTGAGCTATACTTCAATGCTAATAGAAAGCAGTATTAAACCCAAAAGCAAACATCTATTATATTTCAAGCTTACAAATTTTTAGATGTGATAGCTGCATTCATTTTGTTTTTTAGGCTTTTCTTTCTACTTTTTTTTATCTGGTAATCAAGGCAGCAAGTCTGTTGTGTTTCAAAAGTACAAGCTCTCCAGCAGAATGCATCAGTTTACATGGATGAGACAAACCATTTAGCACCGGCAGGGGTGCTTAGCCACTTGACCTCCGGAAGGTTTACCCCCTTCATGACCAGGCCATTTTTTTGCCACAAATAGAGCTTTCTTTTGGTGGTATTTCATCACCCCTGCATTTTTTATTTTATTGCGCTATAAACAAAAAAAGACCGTCAATTTTGAAAAAAAAAAATATTTTTTTTGCTTTCTGCTGTAAAACATATCCAATTAAAAAAAAAAATGTAAAAAATCAAATTTGTTTATCAGTTTACATATTTTTGTAAAAAACAACAAGCGTAAATTGATTGGTTTGTGCAAAAGTTATAGTGTCTACAATCTATGGGATATTTGTATTTATTTATTTTTTTTAGCAGTAATGGCAGCGATATTGCGGCAGACAATCAGACACTAAGTGACAATTTTTTGGGAACCAGTGACACTAATACAGTGATCAGTGCTAAAGATATGCACTGTCTCTGTACGAATGACACTGGCTGGGAAGGGGTTAAACATCAGGGGTTAGTAAAGGGTTAAATGTGTGCCTAGCTGGTGTTTTTTTACTGTGTGGGAGGTGCTTGTACTAGGGGAAGGCATTGATCTGTGTCCCTGCTTTGCAGAAACACAGGAACCATGTCTTCCCTACTGACAGAAGGGCAATCTGCCTTGCTTACATAGGCAGACTGCTGTTCTATATGTGTATCGAGTGATCGGCGGGTGCCGGCCGATATAAAGTCTGCAGTATCCGCCCATCATCTCCCGCTGTGAATAATCACAGTGGGAGCGAGGCGCTGCCACTGCACACTCGCGCCCACCACTACCCATAAGTGCAGGATCACGCATATATATATATATATATATATATATATATATATATATATATATATATTCAAAAGTGAGGACACCCCTCACATTTTTTAAAATATTTTATTATATCTTTTCATGTGACAACACTGAAGAAATGACACTTTGCTACAATATAAAGTAGCAAATGTACAGCTTGTATAACAGTGTAAATTTGCTGTCCCCTCAAATGAACGCAACACAGCCGTTTATGTCTAAACCGCTGGCAACAAAAGTAAGTACACCCCTCAGTGAAAATGCACAAATTGGGCCCAAAGTGTCAATATTTTGTGTGGCCACCATTATTTTGGTGATGGAGTTCACCAGAGCTTTACAGGTTGCCACTGGAGTCCTCTTCCACTCCTCCATGACGACATCACGGAGCTGGTGGATGTTAGAGACCTTGCGCTCCTCCACTTTCTGTTAGCGGATGCCCCACAGACGCTTAATAGGGTTTAGGTCTGGAGACATGCTTGGTCAGTCCATCACCTTTACCCTCAGCTTCTTTAACAAGGCAGTGGCCGTCTTGGAGGTGTGTTTGGGGTCGTTATGTTAGAATACTGCCCTGCGGCCCAGTCTCCAAAGGGAGGGGCTCATGCTCTGCTTCAGTATGTCACAGTACATGTTGGTATTCATGGTTCCCTCAATGAACTGTAGCTCCCCAGTGCCAGCAACACTCATGCAGCCCCAGACCATGACACTCCCACCACCATGCTTGACTGTAGGCAAGACACACTTGTCTTTGTAGTCCTTACCTGGTTGCCGCCACACACGCTTGACACCATCTGAACCAAATAAGTTTATTTTGGTCTGATCAGACCACAGGACATGGTTCCAGTACTCCATGTCCTTAGTCTGCTTGTCTTCAGCAAACTGTTTGCAGGCTTTCTTGTGCATAATCTTTAGAAGAGTCTTCCTTCTGGGATGACAGCCACACAGACCAATTTGATGCAGCGTGCGGTGCATGGTCTGAGCACTGACAGGCTGACCCCCTCCAACCTCTGTAGCAATGCTGGCAGCACTTATAGGTCTATTTCCCAAAGACAACCTCTGGATATGATGCTGAACATATGCACTCAGCTTCTTTGGTCGACCATGGTGAGGCCTGTTCTGAGTGGAACTTGTCCTGTTAAACCGCTGTATGGTCTTGGCCACCGTGCTGCAGCTCAGTTTCAGGGTCTTGGGAATCTTCTTATAGCCTAGGCCATCTTTATGTAGAGCAACAATTCTTTTTTTCAGATACTCAGAGAGTTCTTTGCCATGAGGTGCCATGTTGAACTTCCAGTGACCAGTATGAGAGTGTGAGAGCGATTACACCAAATTTAACACACCTGCTCCCCATTCACACCTGAGACCTTGTAACACTAACGAGTCACATGACACTGGGGAGAGAAAATGGCTAATTGGGCCCAATTTGGACATTTTCACTTAGGGTGTACTCACTTTTGTTGCCAATGGTTTAGACATTAATGGCTGTGTGTTGAGTTATTTTGATGGGACAGAAAATTTACACTGTTATACAAGCTGTCAACTCACTACTTTATATTGTAGCAAAGCGTCATGTCTTCAGTGTTGTCACATGAGGGGTGTACTTACTTTTGTGAGATACTGCATATATATATATATATATATATATATATATATATATACGTGATCCTGCGCACAGTGGCCACCCTGTAGCAGTAAAACTGCTATAGAGCGGTCGCTAAGTGGTTAAAGAGGTGCTTCAGTCATATTCTGAAGAATTCAAAGTCAGCAGCTACAAAAACTGTAAATATTTCATAAATAGAGACTCACCTGTCCCATGATCCAGCGGTGTCCTCACATGGCCGATTTCTTCACCGGGCTTCGACCGCCGACGCCGGCAATCGGCCCTTGGTCATGTGATGTCTTTTATAGAAGAGAAGCAGAATTAAGTTGAGCAGATCCTTTTCCTTACTAGAAATCATGTGAACAAGGCCTAGTTTTTTGTCATGTGATCAGCACTACAGGGAAATTAGGGCATCCAAGTATATATATATATATATATATATATATATATACATACTGATCAGCCATTACATCAAAATCACAGACAAGTATTGATTATCTTGCTACAATACCTTCTAAATGTTGGTGGGATATATAAGGCATCAAGTAAGCATGTTGCCCATGAAGTTGATGTGTAGATGCAAATAAAATGCAGTTTGTTATACAGTATATGGAGCTGCATAGCCGCGGACTGGTCAGGGTGCCCATGCTGACCCATGTCCACAGCCAAAGTACCTATAATGGGCATGAAAGCATCAGAACTGAACCACGGAGCAATGGAAGAAGGCGACCTGGTCGAATCACTTTTTCTTTTACATCACGTGGATGGCTGGGTGGGTGTGAGCCACTTACTTGGTAAAGAGATGGCACCAGGATGCAGTCTGGGAAGAAGGCAAGCCGGTGGAGGCAGTGTGATGCTTTGGGCAATGTTCTGCTGGGAAACTTTGGGTACCGCCAGTCATGTGGATGTTATTTGATACATACCACCTACCTAAACATTGTTGCTGGCCAAGTGCACCCCTTCATAGAAACGGTATTCCATGATGGCAGTGGCTTCTTTCAGCAGAATAATGCACCCTGCCGCACTCCAAAAAAGCTTAAATTGTTTGTTAGCCCTACACTTCATATTCGTGATATGTGCCGGCTGTACCATGTACTTGTATGAGAAAGTATACTGTTCTCTTTGTATGCCTTCCTTTGTGTGAAATCTCTGGTGTTCCTGTCAGTCCCCTTGCTTTCCTATTAAAAACTGACCACACTAAGGAGAAAACAGCCTGGTCAGTTCTCTAGCTATACTGGGAATTCAGTGCACTCTCCTCCCATGATCAGACTTGTCCTGACACCCCCCCCACTGCGCAGCCATTCACTGGGAAGCTCAGTGCGCTGCTGTTTCTCCCTCCGCTCTTATGCAGCTGAGAACAGAGGAAATGTTTTCACTTATAAAAAAGGGAAAAAATTTATTTATAATGTTTTTTTTATATCTATACAAGCATGTTTTGCCTTCCATTTATGTTTTAAAATGAAGGGGTTGTTTTACAAGGTGATCGTTTACAATCACTTTAACCACTTCAATACCAGGCACTTATACACCTTCCTGCCCAGACCAATTTTTTAGCTTTCAGTGCTGTCGCAGTTTGAATGACAATTGCTCGGTTATTCATTACTGTACCCAAACTAAATTTTTATCATTTTGTTCCCACAAATAGAGCTTTCTTTTGGTGGTATTTGATCACCTCTGCTAAACAAATAAAAAAAGACTGAAAATTTTGAAAAAAATAAAAGTTTTGCTTTTGTTTCTGTTACAAAATTTTGTAAATAAGTAAGTTTTCTCTTTCACTGATGGGCACTAATAAGGCGGCACCGATGAGGTGGCACCAATGGGCACTGGGGATGGGCATTGATATGCGGCACTGATGGACGTGGTAGGCGGCACTGATGGGTGGCACTGATATGCAGCACTGATGGGCATTGATAGGCGGCACTGATGGGCACTCATGGGTGGCACTGGTGGGCACTGATAGGCGACACTGATGGGCACTGAAAGGCTGCAAAGATGGGTTCTTATGGGTGGCACTAATAGGCGGCACTGCTGGACACTGATTGGCATTAATACGTGGCACTAATGGGCACTGATACGAGGCACTGATATGAGGCACTGATAGGCATCCCTGGTGGCACTGGCAGTGGTAGGCATTGTGAGTGAGCACTGATTGGCAGCTGCCTGGGCATTTATTGGCAGCTTCCTGGGCACAGATTAGTATTTCCCTGGGGGTCTAGGGGGGCATACCTGGTGGTCCAGTGTGGATGGCCATCCTGGTGGTCCTGGGTGGCATGATGGTGGTCCTGGGTGGGATCTGAGGGGGGGCTGTGCTGATAAACAATCAGCACAGACCCCCCCTGTGAGGAGAGCAGCCGATTGGCTCTCCTCTACTCGCGTATCCTAAAGCTTCACCAGCCACCACTGCCCGATGTCCCTGTGTTTTTTATTGCTCACGCATCTCAACTGTATGTTTATTTATGTCATCTGAAGTCACTGGACCCTGGGGGAACAAAGCTTGCAACTTAAATCCTCTTGGTCTATGCAATGAATGTGAATACCATCAGGCAGCTGTATGGCACACACACACAAACATATGTACAACTGCAGAAGCTGATATTCTTGTGCTTCACTTTTAAATGGAGTCATTAAATAGTCTACTATACATACTGGCATAGTTACTAAGGAACTATAAGCTTTGACCTCCAGCATTGCATTTCAGACATGTATGATTATAATTGAGCAGAGACAACACTGTATGCCTTCAGATATGACACAGCTTGGTGGTATTCTTGATACAACTTTAGAGGCTCAGTCACATTATAAAAATACACAGTACTGCCGATCATATCAAATATTTGGTGAGATGCACTGTGGAAATCTAAGCTGATCTAAGAGTGCCTACCACTCGTGTGGCTGATCCTTAGTCAACCCTACACACGGTACAGTAAAACTTGCACACGTATCTCAAACATCAGACTATAGTACTTTTTTTAACCCCTAGACGCCGACAGCATGCAAATATGCTGCCTCTCAGCGGGTGATCAGGAGCTTTCCGATCATGTGATCGCCCTGACAGCCAGTCACATGATCATAAACCCCGCCCCGCCTCCCGGAAACCACTTAAAGGGCTGAGGTTAAAGAGAAATTGTACTCTGCAAGCTTCACCCAGAGGACAAAGATCTAGTCAAGAGTATTGCTTATTGTCTCCCTGCAGCTGATATTTTCTCTTACTAAGAATTTTTCTACACTGTGTCTGTATAAAATACAGACATCTTAGTAGGGGGTAGGGATTTTCTTCCTCATGTCAGAGCCTCCAGCAAGGAGAACAGGGAGCAGAACAGTGACATGACCAAATCTCACTTCAGATCTCCTAAAACTAGCAGTCAGAGGCAGCAGCGCCTGAGATCTCATACTGCAGATTCACAGCTATGAGGATGTAGACACCTAGGATATGTAGACACCTGTTCCTATACCAGTAGTGCTCTGCTATTTTCTCAGGATCAATCCTAGACAAACGTTACATTCCTGGGACTGCTTAAAGTGGAGCTATACCCATAAGAACTTGATTAAAAAAATGTTATTTAGCAAGGAACATACATTCCATACATTCCACATTAATAATTATGCTACCAAAATTATTGTGTGTGTAAATTGCCTCCAGCATTGTTCCTGTTTTCTTCTTGCTGGAGGCTACCATTTTGGTGAAGCCCAGAGCCCCTGAGCAGCAGTAAATCCTAAAGAGGAACTAAACTCATCGATTTAAAAGATTAAAAGAAAACACTTTAAAACAGGATTAACCACATCCTGCCCATGCTATAGCCGAAAGAAGGCTACAGCGTGAGCTCACATTGTGATAACGCTTCCTGCGTGCCCCCTGCAGCGTGCATCAGCATATATCTGTGTTTGCCATGTCCTTCGGACACAGCTGATCACAGAATGGGGTAACGAGCCAATCACAGCAGCTCTTTACAGTGTGACCAGCTGTGTACAATTACAGCTGATCGCAGTGTAAACAGGATTTGCTGGTTATTGGCAGTCCTCACCTGCTGTCAGCGTGAGGAGAAGACTGCCAATAACAGGCAAATCCTGTTTACACTGCGATCAGCTGTGATTGGACACAGTTGGTCACACGGTGGAGAAGAGAGCCGATAACCAGAAAATCCACCCAGGAGACATCTACACTGATATTCAGGGCACTGATCATCAGTGCAGCCCCTACAGTGCCAACAAGTGCTGCCACTCAGTGCCTATCAGTGAGGCCTGTCAGTGCCACCTATCAGTGCCACATATCAGTGCAGCCTCATCAGTGCCCATTATGCAGGAGAAAAATTACTTATTTAGAAAATTTTATAACAGAAACACTGTGAACAGAAATTTTATAAGAAAAACTTTTTTTGTTTAAAAAAAAAAAACAGTGGTGATTAAATACCACCAAAAGAAAGCTCTATCTGTCTCAAAAAAATGATACCAATTTCAAATGGGTACAGTGTTGCATGACCGCGCAATTGTCATTCAAAGTGCGACAGTAGGGAAAGCTGAAAATTGGCCTGGGCAGTAAGAGGGTGGAAATGCTCAGTAGGCAAGTGGTTAAACCCCTTGATTTAACTGTTTCCCAAAACAGTTACATTCAAGGCATGCCTCTGGAGATAACTGCTGTGCCGCGTACACACGATCGGACATTCTGACAACAAAATCCTGGATTTATTTCCGACGGATGTTGGCTCAAACTTGTCTTGCATACACACGGTCGCACAAATGTTGTCGGAAATTCCGAACGTCAAGAACGCGGTGGCGTACAACACGTACGAAGAGCAGAGAAAAATGAAGTTCAATAGCCAGTGCGGCTCTTCTGCTTGATTCCGAGCATGCGTGGAATTTTGTGCGTCGGAATTGTGTATACACGTTCGGAATTTCCGACAACGGATTTTGTTGTCCGAAAATTTGAGAACCAGCTCTCAAATTTTTGTTGTCAGAAATTCCGACAACAAATGTGCGATGGAGCATACACGCGGTCGGAATTTCCGACAACAAGCTCACATCCAACATTTGTTGTCGGAAATTTAGACCGTGTGTACGCGGCATTACAGTTACCAGTGTGCTCTCAACTGAACATTCAAGTCCTCAAATGGCTGGTATCGTAGCACCATGATAAGTGCAATCCAAATAGAGGCTAATGCCCTGTACACACGACCGGTTTTGCGTCAGAGTAAACTCTGAAGGTTTTTTCGACGGAATTCCGCTCAAGCTGTCTTGCGTACACACGGTCACAAAAATTCTGACCGTCCAGAACGCGGTGACGTACGACGGGACTAAAAAACGGAAGTTCAATAGCCAGTAGCCAATAGCTTCCATCTCGTACTTGCTTCTGAGCATGCATCGTTTTTGGTGCGTCGGAACAGCATACAGACGAGCGGTTTTTCCAATAGTAATTTGTTCCGTCAGAAAAATATAGAACATGTTCTCTCGAAAAGTCCGTCTGAATTTTCGACGGAAAAAGTCCGATGGGGCATATATACGGTCGGAATATACGATGAAAAGCTCCCATCGGACTCTTTCTGTTGGAAATTCCGCTCGTGTGTACGTGGCATTAGATGGCTCTGTCCTCATCTATAAAGGAAAGGAGGTTTTAAATCTACTTTAAAGGATAAGTGAACCTTCACACACAGTGCAATTTTCCTTTCTGCTCCTAAAATAACCCCTCCCCTTCCTAGATGTATACTTACCATTATGCCACAGCCAAAAATCTACAACATTGTACTTTGCACTGGGCACACCTCTGCAATAGATCCCCATCTGTGAACTGGCTCCATATAAAGTCGGTCACACTCACGGTTAATACCGCATTCAATTCTCTAAGTGTACATCTGGCCCAGAGTAGTCGCTTTAGGGTACAAAATGGATAAGGGTATTTTTCTTTAAGGATATTGAAGCAGAAGGACTGAGACTTCTCTACCTGCAGTAAGAGGTGCGAGAGTCCTTGGGAGAGGGCAGCAAAGACTCCCATAATAACTAGTTCTAGCCAGCTTGGTAGATTACTTAAAAAAAAAGACCTGGATGCACTCCTAAATGCAGAAAATATAACTAGGTAGGTACTAACATTTATAGGTTATAACACCAGAGGTTGTAGATACAGGGGATATCCAATTCAGGGGATCAGGAAAATCATTTTTTCCCCAGTTGGAGCAAATTGTATCATGCTTCATAAAAAAAATGTTTGCCTTCCCCTGGATCAACTGTGGGTTTTATGGTACTGTATTTGGAGGTTTTTTATGTATTTATTTTTATATTGCTTAAACAATATGGGCTTGTGTCTTTTTTTTTTTTTTTTTTTACCTGATTAACTATGTAACTAAGGTAGCAGCAAATGGAGCCCATTGCTAGAGTCCTTGACATTTATAGAAACCCAGGAGGAAAAATCCAAACTATGAGACTCTATCTATACCGATATGATCAGTCTTGGTTTTTGAAGTAAACCTGTGCTTTGCCAATGCAGGGCTTAGGACTCTCTCCATGCCACCCTTTGTGACAGCACTAGTTGCATGAGCTGCCATTTGTCAAGCCCTAGCGCTGTCATGTGTTAGGAAGTGGAATAAATCACGTGATCCCTAGAAGTACTGGGTACTTGTCTTGGCCTCTGACTGCCAAACAGACGGGAAAGGGAGGGGGGGGCAAAGGTATATATGCAGGTGGACAGTGCAGAAGTTAGGTGAACCTGTTGTTTTGCCCTCAATGAGCAATGCATAGGTTTCCTCCCACAATCCTAAGACATGCTGATAGGTTAAAGTGGAGGTCCACCACAAAAAAAAAAATTGCAAAAATCCCTAAAAAATTGGAGAAAAGAAAAAAAATTTTTTTGTAACCAACCTGAAATGGCTGTTGCTAGGCAGTCTTCCTAATCTGCCTCTTCCTACGCCGCGGTGATGTTCTGTCTTCTCTTCCCCGCGTTGTCTTCTGGGGAATGGGGTGCGGTGTGTTATGGGAACTGTGTGTGTGTCCCACAACACATTGCGTCCCATTCACAAAGAGCTGCGCGACTCGCGCATGAGCTGTAGGAAACGGGCAGTGAACCCGTAAGGCTCCACTGCCTGTTTCCCTTAGTTAGGATGGCGGTGCCGGGACTCGAGAGCCGAGGGACGGGTCGGCCTCGGGCAGCCAACATCACGGGCACCCAGGACAGGTAAGTGTGCTTATTTAAAGTCAGCAGCTACAGTGTTTGTAGCTGCTGACTTTTAAATTTTTTTTTTCCTCGGCCGGAACCCCCCTTTAATTGGATCCTGTCTAAAATTGTCCCTAGTATGTATGAATGAAGGTTATGGACCTTAGGGCCCTTTCACACTGGGACGGTTTGCAGGTTCTATTGCGCTAATAATAGCGCCTGCAAACCGACCCAAAAGTGCCGCTGCTTTCATTCCAGTGTGAAAGCCCCGAGGGCTTTCACACTGGAGCGGTGCGCTAGCAGGACGGGAAAAAAAAATCCTGCTAGCAGCATCTTTGGAGCGGTGAAGGATCGGAGTGTATACACCGCTCCTTCACCGCTCCTCCCCATTGAAATCAATGGGACAGCGTGGCTATACCACTGGCAAAGCGCCTCTGCAGAGGCGCTTTGCGGTGGTTTTTAACCCTTTCTCGGCCGCTAGCGCCCTGCATAATACCACTGCCACTAGCAAACAATACTTTAGTCAAATTACTATGTATAGACAGCTCTAAATTCATTTATTTATTAATAAGTAGAATAAACGCATTTTTTCTGAAAATGGAAAATCCCAATATCATTACACTTGGCAGCACTGGTCTGTGGAGACGACATCCAAGACATGACATCACTGACAGCTCATAATACTTGGCTACGTACGTGCCTGAGGGTTAGTCTAACGAAGAACAATCACTGCTGGTTTATAATGAATCATACCAGGAAATATTACACAATATCAGGGGATTTCTAAGTACCGTGATTTAGTAAAGGAAAAAATGTGCCCCTGTGACCCTGAAATTCCAGACCCAAAATTACCTGGCACAAGACCACACACACACGTTACTCAATAACTAAGTACATAATAGAGGCAGGTCGGTGTTATTGAGAGGTCATTTCTGATTGCTTGTTATTGGAGTAATACCCCGTTATGAAACCTTCAGATATTGGAACTGTGTAAACAGCATACAGTGTCTACTTAGCGATCCTTTTTTTTATTTATTGTAGCGCTATTGTTCTAGGGAAACATACTGTAGGTATACAGTTTGCCATATATATATAGGATTAGGGTCCTCTTAGACAGGCAATACATCATTCAATTTTTTTTTTACGCCTATACAGCGCTGATAGACAAATCTTCTTATTGGGCTATTGTATTCTGACAGCCGCTGGCAGCTGTCAGAATACCCAAACAGTGGCTGCTTCTGAAAGGATGCTGACAATTTTATACCCGACTCCTTTGATTTTTCAGATAGGAGGCAGCTGGCCGGGGCACCCACTAAGCAAATTTCAGCCAAACTTCGGACATTGTATGAACACAACTTCATTTAAATGCTTTTGGTTTTGTCAACCAACCATCTGCAGTTTATGGTACCTGCAAACAGCTCCATCCAACTGCTCTGAAGGGACATGATTATTCAAATGGGTTGGAAAAGCTGTTGTCTGATAACTGATTCTTCTACAAAGAAGCCGTGTTGGAGCTGTATGCTGGATCCCCCAATTTCATTCTTCAAGGGCAAAAGCACATATAGACAGTGAATAACATGGATCAGCATCTAGTCATAGACAGATTTCCAGCAGATTGGAAAATCTGTGTGCAAAGAATGCTGCCAAGGCCAAGATATGCTTGTTGTCACTGTTGACCACTGCATGATCTGATTGTCTTAAAGCTGAACTCTGGGCAAATTTTTTTTCCCATGCAGTGGGGCTGTGCACGGGAAAAAAATTTGCCCAGAGTTCAGACAATCAGATCAAGCAGTGGTTAGCGGCAACAAGCATATCTTGCCCTTGGAAGCATTCTCCACACACGGATTTTCCAACCTGCTGCAAATTATTCTATGACTAGATGCTGTTGATGGGCCGTGTTACCTGCTCGTTTGTGTCTAGGTGAGAGGAAAGCGGAAATATACTTACCTGATCCTCCGATCCTCCCAGCACTTTCCCAGTCAGGAAATGGACTGTTCCTGATGTCATCACTCCCATAGACCTGCTCTGGACGTGAAGATGTCAGGACATGGGGGAGCGCCGTTTGCCACTGGAGCGGAGGATCGGGTGAGCGAGTATACAGCTTTTTGATCACCCCTTGGCAAAATGAGCAGTTAACCCATGCGAAAACCCATGGGAAAAGTGCACTCTGCATTAATTTCACTCGGTCTTTGGGGAATGATATAACTAATGGTCCCTGGCACAAAATCTGAATAGATGCCCCCTCATGACTGATTCAAAAGCATTTATTGGCCTAGTTCTTTCCTTCGGGTGCACAAATTTTATATAATAAGTGAAGGCTTGAGGAGCGATAGTAATAGCGCAGGTGGAACAAGAATTGCGGGCCCTGCCTCTAAGGGGGGATCCAGGCTGAACTGGAAGCAGTGACAAATATATTGGGTAATATAAGAGCAAACTTGTAGAAAATGTAAAAGTTGTGTAAAAATTTTCTTTGGGTAAAGGTGGCTATAATATTTCAAAAATGCTTTCCAAAAAATACTTTTTCTTTAACTATGGCCCTGTCACTTCATTACAGCTGAACCTTCTAGACCACATATGTCAAACACAAGGCCCGCAAGCCGATTCCACTCCGCCAGGCCTTGTCATGTGGCCTTCGTACACAGTTTTGCAGTCGGAATATGGCAAAACTCCATTCCACCACCTCCAACTCTCACCCTCCGCTTCCACTCACCACTGTCACTTGTAAACACAGAAGTCTTCTGAATTTACAAGGGACAACTTTGCTCTCAGCAGCTCCTGGATCTAACAGATCCCTGCACACACTCACGGTGAGGCATAGCAGGGACAGGTCTCCAGAATCTGAGAGAGAGAGAGAACAATCTCCCTGCAAGTGAGAGCCAACTAACAGGGGGGTACTAGAGTTGGGTCAGGCAGGAGAGAGTAGAGATGAGAGTAAGCTTTAGGGGGGGGTTTGCAAACTGTGCATAGTGCACCCCTAAACCCTTCCACTTTGTACACAGCACACTCTGCACATAACACACTCCTGTGCCCCACACCCTGTACATAATGCACCCCTAAACTCTGCTCTCTGTGCACAGCACACCCCCGAACTCTGCACTCTGTGCACAGTACACCCCGAACTCTGCACTCTGTGCATAGCACACCCCTGAACTTTGCACTCTGTGCATAGCACACCCCTGAACTCTGCACTCTGTGCATGGCACACCCCTGAACGCTGCACTCTGTGCATGGCACACCCCTGAACTCTGCACTCTGTGCATAGCACACCCCTGAACTCTGCACTCTGTGCATAGCACACCCCTGAACTCTGCACTCTGTGCATGGCACACCCCTGAACTCTGCACTCTGTGCATGGCACACCCCTGAACTCTGCACATTGCACACCCCTGAACTCTGCACTCTGTGCGTAAAGCACCCCTGAACTCTGCACTCTGTACACAGTACACCCCCGTACTCTGCACTCTGTGCACAGCACACCCCCGAACTCTGCACTCTGTGCATAGCACACCCCCGAACTCTGCACTCTGTGCATAGCACACCCCCGAACTCTGCACTCTGTGCATAGCACACCCCCGAACTCTGCACTCTGTGCATGGCACACCCCTGAACTCTGCACTCTGTGCATGGCACACCCCTGAACTCTGCACTCTGTGCATGGCACACCCCTGAACTCTGCACTCTATGCATGGCACACCCCTGAACTCTGCACATGGCACACCCCTGAACTCTGCACTCTGTGTGTAAAGCACTCCTGAACTCTGCACTGTATGTATCCCACCCCGCATACAACCGGCCCTTTGAGGACAACCATACTGCTGATGTGACCATCGATGAAACTGAGTTTGAGACCCCTGTTTTAGACCCCCTGGGCTAAGACCTTGCATTATAGCTCATGAGAAATCATACATAAATGTAATTTCTTGGAAAATATAGTAACATATCAATGTTTGGAGCTATGTTTGGAGTTGATGTGGCAGTCTTGTGTTTTCCCTAAAGCCCCTTCTAAGGCTAAGCATAAATATGCTTTTAAAGCAGATAAAATCTTACTTTGATAATAAATAAATATATATATATAATATACATATTCAAGACAACTTTGCAAATATAACCTAATCATTGCATTGTTTACTTCTAGCCTGTCTGTGTGTTCACAACAGAACGGGAATGAGAACAAGGAAGGCCTTTGCATCTTTTTTTTTGGACTCAGTACCTTTAGTGCTGAGACTTATAAATGATCATTTCTATGCTGTACTTCACTTATTTGATCACTGGAGTAACAAATCGCAATCTGATGAAAGAAGCAGCTCTTGCTGGAAGGAAACATGTAAAGGAAGAAATACAAGGTATGTAGACTGCCAATGCGGACCTCCTTCTGAAAATGCTGGTTTCATGCCTCTGACTTCATGCCTCTGACTTCAGTACTGTCTGAGTTACTGACCTAGAATAAACATGCAGATCCGGAAAGTGTGAACTCCTGATCAGTATACTTGTTATGGGTCAGTGAAAAAAAATCTACTGATTTAGCAATACAGCCAGGAAACAAGTGTTTTCATAGGAAGTCAGACATGGCACCTTACATACTGTATGTCTTTTCTCCATTTTTAGCTACACTGTAAAATGGACAATTGTTCACATTGAGCCTGAGAAAAATGAATGCATCAGGGATCCATATAGAGGTGTCTTCTGCTTCGCACAATTGGCCTGAACTTCTGCAGGGACTGCCTTTGTCCAGAAGTTTGTGATCTGTTTCTCCACTGATTACATGGGCGCAGTGCAGCACAGATATCATTTAGTCTCTTAGCAATGAGTTCATTAAATGAAATAGGTGTGTTGAGACTTCTTTGGTAACAGTCCTGTCTGCAGCTACAATGCAGACAACAGACAAGCTGAATGTAAGCAATGTGGGCCGGGGCCTGTGATGACAGCTCTTAAAGCACAGAGAAAATGACGACGGAGCAAAGAGGTTATATTTGCAAAGTCGTATGGTTTCCCTGCATACAATTTTGAAGGCTAATATTCTAAAAGTGAAGTTACCCTTTAATTTACTGCATATGCAACCACAACACATTCATTGAGTACAATCATGTTTTCTGCTCCCACCGCACCCTCTAGAAATGGAAAGTGAACTCTTCCAGACTGTAAACTACACATGTGATTGTGTGACCATTACTGATTTCCTTGGCAGTTACATACTACAAGCTTCATGTACACAAACTGGTGGAAAGAAAGTCATTGTTTTCACCAACATAGATCAGTGAAATTTTACGTCAATCTCTTCATATTTCTGGCAAAGTTAAAAAAATAAAAGCTAACCAATTGGGCTTATTTTTATATGCTTCAATATCCTAACAAATGCCCCCATATGCTGCTATTATTACAAGTTAACCCAGCAAACTGAATGTGGAAGAAGAAGTCCAAAGAGCTTGCAGTTACCAACGTTTAACCTTTTACAGTGTCTCTGTGCATATATCAATTACATCTATAAACAGCCCAGTATACATTTACAAAGTATAAAGTTGGAGGAAGATTCCACACATGGTTGGTCACCTTCCGTCATTCATTCGTATTATTAGATCCAATTCCCAAATTCTAGAACCCTGGCAGGATTTCATATCCTTTTTTTTTCTAAAGATCTTATAAAGCGTATCTACAGCTGTATTCAATAAACCTTTACCATCACACCAAGGGCTGCCAATGATCACTCTATTAACATTTTTAGAAACAATAAATATTTCTTATTGTAGATACATTGTATACAAATTTAAAACAGTTGACAGCTATAGCTGTATACCATTCCAGATTTGTAATGAATCCCCTTTGTAATGGAGAAGTAATCCTATCATGACCAGGCACTGGATTGGGGCTGCAATGATCAGAGAAAACACACGGCATACATCCTCATTTTTCAATATTCCCCTTTTGTTCATTAATCTCTATAAATTACCCACATTTCATAGAGAAAGCGATCTGATTTTCTAAAAAGAAAAAACGAGCATATGAGATGGATAAATGCTCATTTTTTGGGAATCTTCGCACAACCACAAAGGTGCTTTTTTATATATATATATATAAAAAATACATATATACATACACACACATATACTATATATATATATATATATATATATATATATATATATACAGTGTAAGTGTGTTTATATATATATATATATATATATATATATATACACATACACACACACACATGTATATTACACATATATATCTATTACACGCTCTCTCTCTTTCTCTCTATATATTTGGATTGTACAAGGTGTGATGCAAGTATACAAATATACATACTGATGCACAAATCATGTATAAGCAATAAGGATACTTCTATCATATAGGGATAATATAGTTTACCTAAAATGCTCCTTAAATCGCGTATTTCCAGAAAGAGAAAAGCAGGATTGTAATGCATTTGCTATAGAGGCAGCCTCCTTCCTAATCCCTCTGCAGCCATCCCTGTAGAATGTTGCAGCCTTGCTGCAGTAATCCTGATGGAGTAGAATCAGCACTGACCTGGATGGGAGCTGTATACAGAGGTGTGATGTGGATGGACAGCTCCTGGGTACCTGTGATGATGTCCCTGACACAGATGAGGCTATCCAACCTTCAGATTGCTCTCCTCCTTGTCACATACACAGCAGGCTCCAGGCTCTGACTCATTCACTACAGAGAGCCAGGGAGGAGCCTCAGCACATCCACCTTCCCCTGCCCTGACTATGGAATCCCTAAAGACTGTGACATCACATTCCCAGTAACCCCTCAATGGCTAGACATAGAAATACTGTGCAGATACTCATCATATCCTGGAAATGATTCGCCAATACAAAGAGATCTACTGATAGGATGTGATAGATAGGATCAGACAGAGAGGTCTATAGTTACTGGCAATCCCTACATGTATATTTAAGACCGGTTTTGCATTTCTAAAAGAGCTCTATTGCAAAACACAATCTGATAAATGTAGAGATAGTATTTCGTATATATTCCTATTTTTAATTGACGCATCTCACATTATTTTTTTTTCTCCATATTTACATGCACATTCATCCCAAATATTCCTCATTCAAAGGGGCTGTTTTGGATTTAATTCAACCCCGTCCCTCTTTCCTTCTCCATTGTAACTCTATTGTAACTCATTGTAATCTGATGAATAGATCTGTATAAGAATGTAATATTTAAAACTGAACTCTAGGAAACCTAAAAATCCTTCCTTGCAAGGAGACTGCTTGTTTAGTTATAGGGGAAAGCAGTTTTACTTACCCGATCCTCTCTGCTCCTGCAGGCTCTTCCATGTACTAGACCAGTCCCAGCAGCCTCTTCTCCTTTATGCTCCGGAGATCTAAGGTCCTGTGACGTCATGAAGACCAATTCCATACCTCCCAACTGTCCCTGATTTGGAGCAATGTCCCTCTGTCCCTCATTCCTCCTCATTTGTCCCTCATTTTGGTCTGATCTATATAGATGGATATAAAATGCACTTTTTATCTATCAAAAAGTGTTTCCCAGTGTTAAACCTTTCATTTGATTTCTAAATTGCTGCATTTGTAAATTCCAAAAGCCAATATGAAGGAATAGTAGTGGTAAAAAAGCACTTGTGGATTTTTTTTGTACAATTCTCCTTTAAGGGGGCGTGGCAAGGGGTGTGCTCTATGCCTGCATACTTTTGCTGATAGGTGTCCCTCATTCCCATCTCAAAAAGTTGGGAGGTATGCAATTCAAGGACCATAGCTGTGAATTAAATGTGAAAACACTAAGGCCTCATGCACACGAGATGCTGTTAAACTCCTGTTCAGAGGCAGTTGGACACTTTTTTTCAACTGCCCTTGAACCCATTCAATGTTATCCTATGTGTCCATGTACACAGTCTCGTTTTTTTGCGTTTTTAGGCAGTTGCGTTTAACCTCGTTTTTCCAGAAGCAAAAAAATGGGTTCAGACGCAAACGTTTTCCACGTTTCAGACGCTAAACGCCGGTACCGCGTTTAGCCGCGTTTGTGTTTATAAGTGTTTTTTACAACCCGACTTTTGGGGCCCCATATCTCGGGGCCACTTGGTGCTAGGAACCCCAACTTTGTTATGCAAACACATATCCAAATTTGGGGTTACTAGCACAAAGTGGCACCAAGATATGGGGCCCCAAAGTCGGGTCACAATATGTCATTCACTGCTGCAGAAAAGTGCTTGACATTTTGCGACCCCATTTTGGGGCCCCATATCTCGGGGCAACTTAGTGCTAAGAACCCCAAATTTGGTTATGTTGTAGTGCTAGTTCCACTGTGTTAGCACACCAAATTTGAGGTTCCTAGCACTAAGTGGCCCCGAGATACAGGGCCCCAAATTTGAGTCACAAAATGTCATTCTCTGCTCTGCAGACGCTTCTAGCCGCAAGCGCGGCTAAACGCGGCATGCAAACTCGGCAAAACGGGCGTTTCTAAACGCTGGTTTCAGCTTTTAAAAACCTGTGTTCAGCAGAGTTTGCACCAGCGTCTCGTGTGCATGAGGCCTAAGGCCTCATGTACACTGCTGCTGGTAAAAGGAAGTTCAGAGGCAGTTGGATGCTTTTTTTCAACTGCCCCTGAACTCATCCAATGTTATCTTATGTGTACATTTACACAGGTTTGTTTAATGTCATTTTTAGGCAGTTGCGTTTATAGGCTTTTCTTTGAAGGCAAAAAAAATGAGATTGATGCCGAAGTTTCCGACGTCTAAGCGGCTAAATGCGGTAACTCGCGTTTAGCCGCGTTTCGTTTACAGGCGTTTTTAATCTTTGGCTATTTTTTCAAATGCTTCTAAACACAAACGCGGCATGTACACGCGGCAAAACGGACGGTTTAAACGTAGGTTATTATCGGTCAAGTAAAATCGTTCAGGAGAGGTTGTAAAAACGTCCCGTGTACATGAAGCCTAAACGTCCGTTTAGCAGCAGCAGTGTACATGAGGCCTTAGGGATTGTGTACACTATAGCTTCTAAACTTGAGTTTAGGAGCTTTTGCCGTTTTTTACCAAAGCTCCTAAACTGAACTTCATAAAATCTATTGAAATATTCGCACTAATTCAGGAGATCAAAGGCACCCTCATCCCTAATTGGAAATGTATTAGGAGAACTGGGAAAGGGGATTTGTATGGTGCCACATATGACAACAGTTTTATAAAAAAAATATGAAATATTTTATTAATAGGAAAATATAAAAAAAAAGGAGTCAACAGATTGATCAGAACCCTGCTCTCCTATTCTCAACAAACAGGATTCTGATCAATCTGTTGATCATATACATGATAGTTGAGTTCCACTATTACTGCACATTACCGTATAAGCCATAGCTTATCGATTAGGATGCTATATGCCCTATGTATTATGCATTTTGTACATGTCCAATTTCTTACTAAAATGTATCTGTTTATTATGATGTGTAATAAATTGTTGTTGGTGTTGATATCTTTTCTTCTGTTTTTTGTATTTTCTTGTAGCCAATATATGCCTTACAGCAGGGGTAGGCAACCTCGGCCCTCCAGCTGTTTTGAAACTACAAGTCCCATGAGACATTGCACGACCCTAACAATCACAGGCATGACTCCTAGAGGCAGAGGCATGATTGGATTTGTAGTTTCACCACAGCTGGGGTGCTCAGGTTGCCTACTCCTGCCTTACAGCTCCTGAAGAACCATCTAGAAAAACATGTTGAGCCAACAGGCATTTATATGGCTTTATTAGCTTTATATGCAAGATATTGTTTGTTATCATGCTGTGATAATTTTATATATGTTTGTTTATGAGAGTCAACATATGTTCACTCCTTTTTTTTTTTTATATTTTCTTATTAATAAAATATTTCATATTTTCTATAAAACTGTTGTCATATTTGTTGCACTATAGAAAATCACCTTTTCCAGTTCTTCTAATACATTTCAACTCCATAAAAGCCTATGACAGCCCAGTGCCAAACCATGGGGAGTGCCGTCTACTGGGGAGCAGAAGATCAAGGATCAGGTAAGTAAAAATGCTTTTTGGGGCCCCTACTTTTAAACTGAATGAGGGTGCATAACCCCACGCACCAAAGCCAATGGTATTAAAACTTAACTTTTATTCAAATGATATAAAATGTATTGACTGTGTGTATGTACTGTAATTACTTCAAGGGAGGATTAGTGTTTATTGACTGGCAAACGGTATAAGCAATGATTATTGTAGATACAGCCACCTGGACAGAAACAAGCAGTTAGCCCCTGCAGTGCGCAGTCCTACAGCAAGGGAGAATTTTCAGGTTTCCTGGAGTTCAACGTTAAATATTGCATTATTAATTTAATACAGTATTTATTCCTGGAGTTGGGCTTTAACTACCAAAACCATTGTACTGCACTAAAAATTGTATCCAACTTCTTTATTATTGTATTCCTTGTTTTTAAAGGCCAGTATAAAGGAAAGGTGGTGGTGAAAAAACCCCAAAAACGTGTAGTTCTTCATGATCTCACCCCCACCCCTCAGCAATGGTGGTCAGTGGTTGCCTAGAACAATAATAATAACCCCCCCACCACTGGTGTTTACTTACCTGAACACATGCTCCTGCGCTGGGAGCATGTGTTCAGGTATAGTCCCAGTCAGGCCGGGACTATATTTCTACTATCAGGCAGAGATCACTAAGGTTATTGTCATGCTGAAAGATGAAATTCCAGAAACTTGAAGGCTTTGTGCTAATATTGACTGGTATTTGGAACTGTTCATAATTCCCTCTACCTTGACTAAGGCCCGTGTTCCAGCTGAAGAAAAACAGCCCCAAAGCATAATGCTGCCACCACCATGCTTCACAGTGGGTATGGTGTTCTTTTGGTGATGTGCAGTGTTGTTTTTGTGCCAAACATTTCTTTCGAAATTATGGCCAAAAAGTTTAATCCTGGTTTCATCAGACCAGAATACACTTTCTCACATGCTTTTTGGAGACTTCAGATGTGTTTTTGCAAAATTTAGCCGGACTTGGATGTTTTTCTTCGTAAGAAAAGGCTTCCGTCTTGCCACTCTACCCCATAGCTCAGACACACGAAGAATACAGGAAATTGTTGTCACATGTACTACACAGCCAGTACTTGCCAGATATTTCTGCAGCTCCTTTAATGTTGCTGTAGGCCTCTTGGCAGCCTCCTTGACCAGTTTTATTCTCGTCTTTTCATCAATTTTGGAGGGAAGTCCAGTTCTTGGTAATGTCACTGTTGTGCCATATTTTCTCCACTTGATAATTACTGTCTTCACTGTGTTCCATGGTATATCTAATACCTTGGAAATTCTTTTGTACCCTTCTCCTGACTGATACATTTTAACAAGGAGATCCCTCTGATGCTTTGGAAGCTCTCTGCGGACCATGGCTCTTGCTGTAGGATGTGACCAAGAAAATGCCAAGAAAGACCTACTAAAACAGCTGAACTTTATTTGGGGTTAATCAGAGGCACCTTAAATGATGGCAGGTGTGTACCGACATGTGTGTACCGTGTTTAAATGCAATTGCTTAATTCTTAACACAGCTACATCCCCAGTTATAAGAGGGTGTGCACACTTATGCAACCACATTATTTTTTTATTTTTTTTTTTTACTCCCCCCCCCCAAAAGATTTCAGGTTTTTCAACTGAGTTGTACCGTTTATAGGTCACATTAAAGGTGGAAAAAGTTCTGAAATTATTTATCTTTGTCTCATTTTTTTACAGGGGTGTGTAGACTTTTTATATCCACTGTATATTTGTTGGCTTGACATATACCGTATCTAATCTATCCTAGGCTGCAAGCGGACTATTGGCTTTTTAATATTAGTGTGGACAGTTTGGAGTTTTTTATTGGCAAGTTACATTTGTTGTGTTTTTTTGCATGTTGAACTGTGTTTCTTAAATTATTTTTTCTGTACAGGCCACATCAAGGGCCAAAATATTCACAGGTGCCTAAGTTGCATTGATACACATTTTTGTGTGTTGCAGGGCATACAATTGCAGCATGTATACTTTTTTTTTCTCAAGGCACACTAGCAAACTAGCGTGGTCTGAAAGGAGCACACGGACAGCAAATGAACACCTTTTCTTTCTACTGCAACACAACACAATGCAAGGTGTATGCATTGTGCATTGGCACCTTTTGTACAGTGTATTGGGAGGACATTCACAATGAATGACACCACACTACACAAAGAGTCTTAAATGTGTTACTGCAGAGCATAGGTGTGCATGGACCCTAAAAGCTTGTCCTTTTTTCCTTTTTACTTCTATTTTTGTTTCATCTGATCACTTTAAGACACTTGTGGATAAGTCAGCAGTTAAACTGGAGAGAAAAGGTTCAGGCATTGTGAGAAGAGTCAAGACTGGAGTCAAGAGATCAAAGAAGGTGCAGTTAGCTCTTAATTTTCAGCAGGCACATGTTTGGAAAGCAGTAAAGAGTGGTTGCAAATAACAGATATGCCTGTCCTTACTTTTTACAATAATGATCACAACCAACAACAGAGCTGTCAACCTCAGAGAGTAATTTATGTGGTTATAAGGAAGTGGAACATAAAAGAAATGGCTGTGGCTCAACAATTTAAGGAGTGCGGTTTATGCACACAGTAAAAAAGACTATTAAATGTGGCCATATACAAGTAGAATATACGGTAATTAATTTTCCAGTGGTTTGCTTAATTTTCAAATGGTTAGTGGGGTCAAATTGATGTTTTTTTTTTTTTTTCTTTTTTTACCCTAGTGATAAGAAATTTGAAGGAACAGGATGGAAATTTTTTCTTGAACAACTGAAATTCTAAAGCTGGTCATACATGGATCGAAATTTGGCCAGTTAAAGGACCAGCCAAATTCTGATCCATATATGGGCAGGCTGGCTGTACAGAAGTCAGTCCACCGACCAAATTCCCCCCAGGCCTGCAGTTACCCCTCCAGCAGTCATGGTCCCGTGGCTGCCCTGGCTTCTCCTCCTGGCCAATCCGGTCTTCTTTAGATCCGCCTCCTGTCCTGATTGGCTGGGAGGAGAAGCCGAAAAATGATAGCGAATATTGATTCGCTAGTATCACAAGTGGGAGGGTTCAGGGCGGTGCCCCTGCGCCCCTTATGGACCAACTGCCACTGCTCCCCACTGCCAGAATGCAATAGCTCAGCAGGGAGGACTCCCCCATCCACATCATGTGAGGGTATCTGGCAACCTGCTGGTTGAACGAAAAAAAAAATCACTAATGTAGCGCTGGCAGATTTATGATCTACCATCTGATAGGTAAATTTAGTAAATTGCTTGTTAAAAGGAAGTTAGATTTGCCTCTGTTCCAGCTTGGCTGACGTTGCGTGTGTTTCCATACTGAGCCGGTGGGTGTCGTTGTTACTATTGGCTAGTGTTGGAAAGGCAACGTGTCGAAGCGTATGGGTGCTCTTCTGTCCCGGAGACAACTCGGTGGAGGTGGTCCTCCGAGTTGGATTCTGCGAGAGGGTATTTATGGGACAGACGCCATGTTTTAGGGTCGTTTTACAGCCACATGCTGGCCCTCCTGGCCGACAGGTATCCGTTAGAGTGCTACCTCGTGGTCCTCCGTCCTGGAGGCCCGCACCGCATGGGTGGGCCCAGAAGCTTGTCTGGGGTCTACCACAGCAGCTGAGGAATGGTCCTGAGCTGTCTATCCAGAGTGAAGAAGCTGGACAACTGGGGAGATCCCAGGGGAGGACCCATCATGGAAGGATCATGCAGAGTGCTGGTCTGGAGAGGGGCCTGGTGACTCGGTTGGAGGATGTATCCTAAAGTAACTTTACAGCATAGTGTTGCCGGGTTTGGCTTAAAGGTTCAAGCACTGTGTCTGACATTCACCGCAAAACCAATACATCCTGTGGCAGAGGATCTTACGGGTTCATCTCAAGCAAGTCTGTGGCAGAGACTTTGTTCGTGCTACGTACTGGCTGCTAGGCAAGTGAGAGAGGCCTAACCAGGCGAGCAAAGAGTGTGTCCCACGAGGGGAGCGCTATCTACCGCAATATTCAACTCTAAAGGACATTTGTCAAGAATCCTACAGAAAGGTATTTGAGCTTCTCTGCAGTTTCCCTTCTGTCTCTTTCCTGCTACTTCCTTCGTTAATTGTTCAATAAAGCATTGAAAACGTACTCAAGTGTTGGTGCTTATATCGTCCGGAGGTAAACTCAACGGAACCGTAGACCCGGTGCCGGTGAAACAGAGGGAAATAGAGTGAAGGTAACAAGCCCGCTTAAATCAGCAGCTCCACCGAGAGTTAGTGCTACACTAATAAATAAGATGCCAAACTGTGATTACGGTTTTTGTTTGGGAAGAATTGTACAAATTGTAATGTACACATTACTGGCACAAAAGAAATCTGTTTGATACGTCTGGGATTCCATTCAAGTAGCAGGTCTGTATAAAATTTTAAAGGCTTTTGAACGAAGTTAGTTGACTTATTGATGCTCTGATGAACAATTTTTCAGAATTTCCGTACGAATGTTGAATAAAATTCTTACTGGTTTATGGCCATCTTTTTATCAAATGTGCACAAAAACAAAGACGTTGAGCAAACATAGGAAGTTGTGCAGTACAGTGTACATCGAATAAGAACAGATGGCAAGAAGCACTTCCAGAAGTGCTAGTGAAGTGGTACCACACCATGCAGTGTCCCTGCAGAGATAATTTATACTGAGAATTAATTACATCCAGCATACAGAACAAGAGAAGTGCTACAGAGAAGCGCCTCTTTATATAGAACAAAAATAGATGCTGAAATTTACACCTAGCAACCAAGAATTATATTTAGTGTGTAGAACAAAATTAGCACTATACAATCCCTGGAACTCATAGAGAGTGTCGTAGGTGTTCTTTAGAAATCGCGGTAGTTGGACAAAACGGCGGAACTTGCAACAGAGTACGTGTCGGCAAGGTGTATATAAATCTCATGTGACTCTTACAGAACTCTAACAAGCCTCTCTCTTGTGAAATGACAGAGAAGCTATTTGGAAAAATTGGGAGAGTCATGGAAACATAAAATATCCGACAAAATGTATCCCTCAAAGATGCAACAGTAATTACACGTGCGGCATAATTAACTCCAACATGGAGGAGGTATTATTTACCTCCACTCTCCTTATCACCGATATGGCGGTGCTTCTTTATGAATTTGTTGCAGCAATAGCTCCAAACAGTGAAAAAAAGTGTCACAAAAAAGAACAATGTCACACACATTGGTACTAACAATGAAAATGTTGCAGTGCAAGAATTTGGCGGAAGGCTTCTGTCAGCATTCAAAAATATATAGCAAATGTCTTATTGAATCACCTCCAGTGTCTTTATGGAAATGTTATTAGTAGCCAAAGCAGCAAAATACACATTTACTACATTTTACACACATCAACATATCAGGACTGTCTTGCACAATTCACCTGACACCTATGATGAGACGTCTGCTCATCAGGCATCAGGTGAATGAAAGGAATCTAGCAAAATTTGTACATCAAAGCCTGTATTCTTTCCACTTGCCAACCGCCTTACTGTAAATGTATGTAAATGGGTCGCAGAGAGTGCGCTCTGAGCCCACCCAGGTGTGTTACAACAGCGAATCAATATTCACTGTTGTAACACTGATCCTCCTCCCGGCTGATCAGGAAACTAGTTTTGACACCGGTCACCAGATTGGCTGAAAGGATAGGCGATCCTATTGGAAGCCTAGGAGGAGGAGGGAGGAGCCGCACAACGGAAGAGGCCATCATGCAGAGAGAATACAGGAGCCGCCGCCGCCTGCCGCCCATAGGAGCCCGCAATTCGCCCACAGGAGCCCGCAACCCGCTGCCCGTAGGAGACCGCAACTCGCACATAGGAGCCCACCCGCTTGCAAACGATGGGATAAGTTCCAGGGTAGGGGGGGTGCCGCCGACCGGACCCACCAACCTGGGGGGGGGGGTGGTGTTTATTTGCCCCCCCCCCAAAAAAAATACACCAGCCGCCAGTGATCGCATCGCTTTCAGACCAAACTCGACACAGGACCCTTTTTTTGGTCCGCACCAGAATCGGATCGCAAGGGTTTGCACAGGGCCGGATTTCCCACAAGGCCACCGAGGCCAGGCCTCGGGGCGGCAGTGGTACAGGGGCGGCGCCGCCGCCCCCCACACTAACATCAGCATGCAGTGCACCCGGGCGCCAGAGAGGTGGGAGCGCTGAAGCGCTAGAGTGCTCCTCTCCCTCCTCCTCCTCTCTGTGTCCAGACTAAGGTGGCTCCCTCCGCCGGTCACCGCCCGCCACCGCTGTGTTTTTCGCTGCTCGAGTCAAGCCCGTCCCCCCTCTCTCCTCCTGTCAGAGAAGGAGAGCAGCCGCCGAAGATCGGAGCGGCTGGTCTCTGTGCGGCGGGGGGGGGCGTGTTCTCTGTCTCTCACTCCCGAGTCCCGCCCAAGCCTGTGCCTGTCTCCATCTGTTCTATTGTACACACTTGGAGGGGAGGTTGTCCTGGGGGGTTGTACTAATGGAGGGGGGGGGGTTGTCCTGGGATGTCTGTACTAGTGAAGGGGGGGTTTGTCCTGGGGGGTTGTACTAATGGAGGGGAGGGGTTGTCCTGGGATGTCTGTACTAGTGAAGGGGGGGTTTGTCCTGGGGGGGTTGTACTAATGGAGGGGGGGGGGGTTGTCCTGGGATGTCTGTACTAGTGAAGGGGGGGTTTGTCCTGGGGGGTTGTACTAATGGAGGGGGGGGTTTGTCCTGGGATGTCTGTACTAGTGAAGGGGGGGTTTGTCCTGGGGGGGTTGTACTAATGGAGGGGGGGGTTGTCCTGGGATGTCTGTACTAGTGAAGGGGGGGTTTGTCCTGGGGGGGTTGTACTAATGGAGGGGGGGTTGTCCTGGGATGTCTGTACTAGTGAAGGGGGGGTTTGTCCTGGGGGGGTTGTACTAATGGAGGGGGGGGTTGTCCTGGGATGTCTGTACTAGTGAAGGGGGGGTTTGTCCTGGGGGGGTTGTACTAATGGAGGGGGGGTTGTCCTGGGATGTCTGTACTAGTGAAGGGGGGGTTTGTCCTGGGGGGTTTGTACTAATGAAGGGGGGGTTTTGTCCTGGGGGGGTTGTACTAATGAAGGGGGGGTTTCTCCTGGGGGGATGGAACTAATGAAGGGGGGGGCGGTTTGTCCTTGGGGGGTCTGTGCTAATAGAGGGGGTGGGGGTTGACCTGGGGGGGGTTGTACTAATGGAGAGGGGGTTTTCCTGGGGGGGGGGGTTGTACTAATGGAGGGGGGTAGACCTGGGGGGGTTTGTGCTAATGGAGGGGGGTTGTCCTGGGGGGGGTTGTACTAATAGAGGGGCGTTTGTCCTGGGGGGTCTGTACTAATGAAGGGAGGTGGGTTTGTTCTGGGGGGGTCTGTAGTAATGAAGGGAGGTGGGTTTGTCCTGGGGGGGTCTGTACTAAGGGAGGGGGGTGGGTTTGTCCTGGGGGGGTCTGTACTAAGGGAGGGGGGTTTGTCCTGGGGGGGTCTGTACTAATGAAGGGAGGGGGGGGTTGTCCTGGGGGGGGTCTGTACTAATGGTGGGGGGTTTGTCCTGGGGGGGTCTGTACTAATGGAAGGGGGTAGTTTGTCCTGGGGGGGTCTACACCCAGGAAAGTACACCCAGGGCTCCAGAGGGAGAGGGCAGTGCTGAGGGAACACCATCAGAGAGAGAACCCCACTGCCCTGCACCACCAGAGGGAAAGCCACACAGCCTGGTGCCATCCCTGGTGGAGAAAGGAATGGAGTCATTGCAGGAATACAGATCTGGGTGCTACCCAGCGGAGTCGCCACGGGCAATTCAGAGTGAGCTGACTCCTGATCAGGGGAAGCATTGCTGTATCGCTGGGTCAGGTGAGAGGGCCTATCGGCCATTATCTACTAATGTCCATAGGAACTGCAGTCTCTGACCATCTCCTGTATCATGTCTGCAGTCTCTGACCATCTCCTGTACTATGATTGCAGTCTCTGACCATCTCTTGTGTCATGTCTGCAGTCTTTGACCGTATTATGTCTGGGGGCTCTTTCTGGTGCTGAAAATACTGCAGCTGCTGACTTTTAAAACATGGACACTTACCTGTCCAGGGCGCCCGCGATGTCGGCACCCGAGGCCAAAGCGTCTTTCCGTCCTCGGGTGCTGCCGCCTCCATCTTCGGTAAGGGAATCAGGAAGTGAAGCCGTGCGGCTTCACTTCCCGGTTCCCTACTGCGCATGCGCGAGTCGCGCAGTGCAATCCGGATGGTCCCTGCTGCCTCTGGGACCCGTGTGTTTCCCAGCAGGCAGCGGGGAGGGAGCAGGAAGTGGCGTAAATACCCGCAGATTCTGCGGGTATCTATGCCGGAAGTGGGTACAGATACCTGTAATATACAGGTATCTGTACCCTCCTCCCCCCTGAAAGGTGCCAACTGTGTCACCGGAGGGGGGGAGGAATCTGATGAGTGGAAGTTCCACTTTTGGGTGGAACTCCACTTTAATAGGCGCTTCCTGGTCAATTCCGAACTTACCAGAGGCGTTGGTAAGCTCTGAACCGATCCGATGCTGCCGATGGCTAGGCAGAAAGCCGAGTGAGGGCAAGATAGCCCCCCACTTGGCTCTATGCCCTTGGAGGACCAGAGCGACCTACAAAGTCTTAAAGTTAAAATTTTTTTTTATTTTTTTTTTGCTAAATGAGGTAAATGAGAGATCTAGGTTTTATTTTGATCCCAGATCTCTCAATAAGGAGGACCTGTCATGCTTATTTCTATTACAAGGGAAGTTTACATTCCTTGTAATAGGAGTAAAAGTGCTAAAAAAAAAAAAATAAAAAATAGAGGGAAAGTGTAAAAATAAAAAATAAAAAAGTAAAATAAATAAGAATTTTTTTTTTTAAACCGCCCCATCCCTCTGTGCTCACGCGCAGAAGTGTATGTAAGTTGCGCCTGCATATGCAAACAGTGTTCAACCCACACTTGTGACGTATCGCTGCGATTGTAATGCCCCGTACACACGGTCGGATTTTCTGACGGAAAATGTGTGATAGGACCTTGTTGTCGGAAATTCCGACGGTGTGTAGGCTCCAACACACATTTTCTATTTTTTTTTTTTAGATTTTCCGACACACAAAATTTGAGAGCAGGCTATAAAATTTTCCGACAACAAAATCCGTTGTCGGAAATTCCGATTGTGTGTACACAAATCCGACACACAAAGTGCCACGCATGCTCAGAATAAATAAAGAGATGAAAGCTATTGGCCACTGCCCCGTTTATAGTCCCGACGTACGTGTTTTACGTCACCGCGTTTAAAACGATCGGATTTTCCGACAACTTTGTGTGACCGTGTGTATGCAAGACAAGTTTGAGCCAACATCCGTCGGAAAAAATCCTAGGATTTTGTTGTCGGAATGTTCGAACAAAGTCCGACCGTGTGTACGGGGCATTAGAGAGAGAGCAATAATTCTAGTACAAGACCTCATCCTTTACTCTAAACATGTAACCTGTAAACATTTTTAAAGCATCACCTATGGAGATTGTTAAGTACCGTCGTTTGTCACCATTCTATGAGCGTGTGTCATTTTAAAGCATGACATGTTAGGCATCTATTTACTCGGTGTAACATCATCTTTTACATTATACAAAAAATTGGGGTAACTTCACTGTTTTTTTTTTTTTTTTTATAATTCAAGTGTACTTATCCCAAAAAATTGCGTTTTAAAGACCGCTGTGCAAATACAGTATGATATCAAATATTGCAATGAGCGCCATTTTATTTTCTAGGGTATCTGCTAAAAAAAATATAATGTTTGGGGGTTCTAAGTAACGTTCTAGCAAAAATTACAGATTCAGACAAAGGCTTGGTCTAAGCTCTGTTCACACCTAGGCGTTTTTCTGCTCAAAGCCTCAGCTCTAAAAATGCCCAACAAGACAAATCCCATTCATTTAAATGGCCCCTGTTCACATCTGAGCATTCTGTTGCCTAAAGCAAAATGCTCGTTGCTCAAAAAAGTGCAAAAAAAAAGTGCTTTTTTTTGGCAGATTACAGGCGTTTTACTGCTTTTACATTGGTGAATTGTCAAGTTCAAAATGCCTGTACAAAAACGCTGCAAAAATGCCCAAAAAAACACCTGGTTTAAAGTGGCATTAAACCCATAACAAAAATGTAAGATACTGCAGCTTACCAATCATTAGACATTTTATCTTATTTCACCTGATGATCTGGCCAGTATCTCACCTCCTGTATTAGCATGCCCCCACTCTAGATGAAGGAGCACAATGGGGCACAGCAGACAGCAGCATTGTCAATTTGTGAGTAGTTAGATGCACTAACAGATTTAAATACACTAACAAATTAAAGCCAAACTCCAGCTAACACTGCAGTTACACAAGGAGTAACAGTTGTTTTTCATTATAGTCAGTCTTTTGACTAAAATGCCATTTTAGTTTTAGTCGTATTTTAGTCATCTGAATTGTTTTAGTTTTAGTCTTTTGTGGAAAAAAAAAGAAGTTTTAATCGTATTTTAGTTGACTAAAATCGAATGGGTTTAGTTAAATTGTAATGCAATTTTCAAGCATTTCTTTAAAATTGACAAACTCATTATATACTCCTGAAGTAAAAATCGAATAACATATTATTTATGGTATTAAAGTGATACTAAAGTGTAGCGCTGTTAGATTTGCAATCTACCGCATGTTAGGTAAATTTAGTAACTTGTTCGTTAGGAAGGTTAAGTTTGCCTCTGTTCCAGCTTGGCTGACGTTGTGTGTGTTTCCATGCTGACCGGTGGGTGTCGCTGTTATCACTGGTTAGTGTTGGAAAGGCAACGTGTCGAAGCGTATGGATGCTCTTCTGTCCCGGAGACAACTCGGTGGAGGTGGTCCTCCGAGTTGCATTCTGGGCGAGGGTATATATGGGACAGACGCCATGTTTTGGGGTCCGTTTTACAGCCACCTGCTGGCCCTCCTGGCCGACAAGTATGCATTAAGGAGCTACCTCGTGGTCCTCCGTTCCGGAGGCCCACGATACTGTGGGGCAGGGGTGGGTCCAGAGGCTTGTCTGGGGCCTACCACCGCGGCCGAGGAATGGTCCTGAGCTGTCGGTCCTGTGTGACGAAGCTGGACAACCGAGGAGATCCCAGGGGAGGACCCGTCTTGGAGGGATCACGCAGCGTGCTGGTCTACAGAGGGGCCTGGTGACTCGGTTGGAGGACGTATCCGAAAGTAACTATACAGCATAGAACTGCCGGGTTGGCTTAAAGGTTTGGGCACTGTGACTGACATTCATTACAGAAAATCTGATACATCCTGTGGCAGAGGATCATGTGGATTTTGTTCCCAAGCAAGTCTGTGGCAGAGACTTTGATTCGTGCTGCGTACTGGCTGCTAGGCTAGTGAGAGAGGCCTATCCAGCGAGCAAGGAGTGTGTCCCACGAGGGGATCGCATTCCATACAATATCTGAATTCTACCAGGACATTTGTCCAAAGAACCCTATAAGAAGATGTTTAAGTTTCTTCTGCAGTTTCCTTTCCGCCTCTTTCCTGCTATTTCCTAAGTCAAGTGTTTAACCACTTCCTGCCCCGCCCATAGCAGATGACGGCCGGGTGGTGGTTCAGTTATCCTGACTGGGCATCATATGACGTCCAGCAGGATAACATGCCGCTGTGCCCCCGCGGGGGCGCGCATTGCGGCGATTGGTGGAGCGGTGTGTCAGTCTGACACACCGTTCCACCGATCTTGGTAAAGAGCCTCTGGCGGAGGCTCTTTACCACGTGATCAGCCGTTTCCAATCACGGCTGATCACGATGTCAATAGGAAGAGCCATTGATTGGCTTTTCCTCACTCGCGTCTGACAGACACGAGTAGAGGAGAGCCAATCGGCGGCTCTCCTGACAGGGGGGGTCTGCGCTGATTGTTTATCAGTGCAGCCCCCCTCTGATGACTACACTGGACCACCAGGGATCGCCACTAGGACCACCAGGGAAGGGGGCAACATGTGGATGGGCAGGTATGTACCCCATGGCCATCCACATGTGCCCAATGTGCCCAGTCAGTGCCCAATCTGTGCCAATCAGTGCCCACAAATGGGCACTGATTGGCACCATTATATTGCAGTGATGCCCAGCAATGTCACCCTTAGGGGCATCAGTGCCACCAATCAGTGTCATCAGTGCCACCCATCAGTGTCCATTGATGCCATCTGTCAGTGCCCATCTGTGCTCATCAGTGCCCACCTATTAGTGCCCATCAGTGCCCACCCGTGCCACCTATCAGTGCCACCCATAAGTACCCATCAGTTCCACCCATAAGTACCCATCAATGCCACCTACGAGTGCCCATCAGTGCCGCCTATGAGTGCCCATCGGTGCCACCTATGAGTGCACATCAGTGCCGCATACCAGTGCCACCTATCAGTGCCACCTATCAGTGCCGCCTATCAGTGCCCATCATCAGTGCCCGTCAGTGCCACCTCATCAGTACCACCTCATTGGTGCTACCTCATCTGTGCCCATCAGTGCCACCGTATCAGTGCCCGTCAGTGCAGCCATATCAGTGCCCGTCATTGAAGAAGAAAACATACTTATTTACAAACGTTTTTAACAGAAACAAAAAAAACGTGTTTTTTTTCAAAACTTTTGGTCTTTTTTTATTTGTTGTGCAAAAAAATAAAAACCGCAGAGGTGATCAAATACCACCAAATGAAAGCTCTATTTGTGGGAACAAAATGATAAAAAAATTGTTTGAGTACAGTGTAGCATGACCGCGCAATTGTCATTCAAGTTGCAACAGCGCTGAAAGCTGAAAATTGGCCTGGGCGGGAAGGTGTCTAAGTGCCCGGTATTGAAGTGGTTAATAAAGCATTAAAAACCTTCTCCAGTGTTGGTGCGTGTGTCGTCCAGAGGTAAACTCAGCAGAACCCCTAGACCCGGTGCCGGTGAAACAGAGGGAAGCAGAGTGAAGGTAACAGGCCCGCTTAAGCCAGCAGCTCCACCGTGAGTTAGTGCTACAAAAGTCTTGTTTTTTTTTCCTATAAAGATAACAAACATGTTATACTTACCTGCTCTGTGAAGTTGGTTTTGCAAAGAACAGCCCAGTTCCTCCTTTTCTCTGGTCCCTTGTCTGTGCTCCTGTCCCCTCCCTCCTGTTGAGTGCTCCCACAGCAAGCAGCTTACTATGGGGGCACCTAAGTCGAGCTGCAGCTCTGTGTGTCCATTCAGACACGGAGCCGCGACCCGGCACCGCCCCCTCTTTCTCCTGATTGGCTAACTGACTTTGACAGCAGCAGGAGTCAATGGCGCCGCTGCTGTGTCTCAGCCAATCAGTAGGGAGAGTCCCGGATGGCCTAGAAACTCATGCAACATCGCTGGATAGGCTGAGGTAAGTATTAGGGGGGCTGCTTGACACAGAAGGCTTTTTATCTTAATGCATAGAATGTATTAAGATAAAAAAAACCTTCTGCCTTTACAACAACTTTAAGGTTTGAACATGCACTACAGACACTGATTTAGCCGTTGTGATATAGAACGTCTTTATAAAAAAAACAAAAAAAAAACAAGTTTCATAAACAAACAAAAATATTGATTTTTGACAAGTACAACTTTAAAATATAAAAAAAAAAAACACCAAAAACTGTAAACTCTGTTGGCTGTAATGCCATTGCACATATTGTGAAAAATAAATGTTATACTCAGCGCTTCCCCTATAAACACTAATAATAATAAACCAGTGCCTGCATCAATAGCATAATATTGTTTAACAATATAGTATAAAGTGCTCAGTGCAAACAAAATAAAGTGCAATCATATAAAGTCCATCCAATGCAGTGTGCTAAGCTTGTGCAAATATGCAATTGATGTGGTTCTCAAATCAAATCTTTAAGTACGCCTGTTATTATATAAGGGTAATAACTCCCATGAATGGTTAGGCCTGTTCTTCCACGGGTGTATTTAAAAATGTTTGGAATATCCCATATCCAAATTTATCACCTTCCCAGCTTTCACAGTGATTGGATGCCCATTTAAAACGTATGGCAATAAAGAGAAAAGAGTATATAGAGTAATGCCCCGTACACACGGTCGGATTTTCCGATGGACAATGTCCGATCGGAGCGGGTTGTCGGAAATTCCGACCGTGTGTGGGCTCCATCGGACATTTTCCATCGGATTTTCCGACACACAAAGTTGGAGAGCAGGAGATAAAATTTTCCGACAACAAAATCCGTTGTCGGAAATTCCAATCATGCTCAGAATAAATAAAGAGATCAAAGCTATTGGCCACTCCCCCGTTTATAGTCCCGACGTACATGTTTTACGTCACTGCGTTTAGAACGATCGGATTTTCCGACAACTTTGTGTGACCGTGTGTATGCAAGACAAGTTTGAGCCAACATCTGTCGGAAAAAATCCTAGGATTTTGTTGTCGGAATGTCCGAACAAAGTCCGACCGTGTGTACGCCCTATAATTCTGCTAGGTTTACTCATAAAATCCAAAATTATTACACCTACATCAAAAACTTTAATATCCTGTGTGCAGAGAAACGCCACCTTGGCGTGAAAACTACCGTCACTAGGCGGTTTCGCCCCTCCCACTGGGCGTCATCAGAAGCTAACAGGGCCCGTGACTGGTTGCCTTTTATGTATTAAATCCCACCTACTACACCAATAACTCCCACTACTCTCACCAAGTGCGCAGTAGTAATTACCATCACTTTCAGTTTCCTCCGAAACCGGAAGTGATGTAATCGTCATTCGTATATGTGATCAGCATGAGATCAGCTCCTGTTCTCACAGGAAGTGCTCATGTCGCCATCTATTGATTTTTTTTTTCCATTGCACATTACCTGAATATATTACCGACATTAAATATTAAGAAAAAATAAATTAAAAAAGCCTTTTTCTTATTTTATTTATATTTTCTTTCAGCAGCTTAGTAGATGCCCCCTACTTATTTGTATGCGGTAATGTAACAGTGCAATACATGTTTAAACTTTAATGTGCTATTATTACAGGCTGGGGATGGAATTGTGTTGTGGATTTAGAAAAGGCCAGCAAAGCAGTGTTAATTTTGACAACTAATTAGTTTTAGTCACAGTCTTTTGACTAAAATACCATTTTAGTTTTAGTCGTTTTTAGTCATCTGAATTGTTTTAGTTTTAGTCATATTTTAGTCAACTAAAATCTCCAGAACCAGTGTTAATTTCCTTGATGAAATTAATACTGCTGGAGAACTTGTTCTGTTGAAAAACAACAGACATACTGGACAGATCACCAGAAGAAAATAAGCCCACGTTCACATCGGGCCGATTTGGCATGCGATTTGACATATCGGCGGTATATGCTGGCAATGGCACTGTCTGAATCGGCACAGAGCCGACTTTGCGGCACCGCACCGATTCCCAAAAGTAGTTCCTGTACTACTTTTGGCGACTTTGGGGGAGATTTGAATAGACATCTGTGCAGGAACCCGCACAGACGTCTGTCAAATCGCCCCCCGAAGTCGGACTGCATTACAGGTTTGAAATCTTTTTCTAACCCGCATCAGTGTGAACCTGGGCTTAAGGAAAGAAAGTCTAAAAAAAAAACAAAAAAAAATGATTGTAGCTATCTCATCTATGAATTAGTAAGTAATTAGTAATTAGTTAGTAATACAATACATTTTTGCTTTTGGGTTTAATAGCACTTTAACACATTCTTGTGCATTTATCCTGCACAGAAGTAGCCACTGTGTGACACTGTGAGCCTCTGGATGCTTGAACTGTATTTGTCCCGTGTTACTCTACATTGAGCCAATTCTCCAAGTAGTCATTAGCTCATGACAGCGCTCACATATTGTGATAACATGGCCCAAGGCAGCGTGTGATGATTAGATGTTGTTTCCCAGGGTGACCAAGAAGCGTGCGTTCACTGTCATGGTAATCCTGAGACTTACACGCCTATTTAAAGACTAAAGAGGATAATCGACTTGTGTGGGATTAATACTCAGCTAGTCAATCACACTAATTAAACCCTTTCCCAGGGCATTCTTAAAGACACAGTAATTGCTCATTTGGATAGTAGAATTGTATCTATCACTTTGGACTAAAAGGCAGCATAAAGAATGTCTAGAATGTCACTAACAAACACTATTAGACACTGACAATGTGCAAAGATCAATACCCCCCCCCCCCCCCTCCTTACCAGAATCATAATTCCCCTTTTATTAGCCTAATTACAGCCATGAAAGATCTACATTATTCAAATTTTTTATGCGGCATTTTTGCATACTTTTTTTTCTTTATTATGTTTAAGTGTTACTAAACCCACAACAGTAAAATCAGTCTGTATATGCAGTAAAGCATGCTTGTTATACTCACTACGGAGCCTGAGGGGTTAATCCTCTGCATTGTGTATAAAGGCTGTGTGATCCTGTCTCTCTGATCCTCCCCTTCTTCCACTGTCTCCAAAAAATAACCTGATATTTACAGAGCCAGAGCCACATGCTCGATTTGGTGGGCTGTGCATGCTCAATTTGGTGTGTATTGCTAGAGAGTTGGTTTTTTTTTTCTTGGGAGGGTGCATGTTATCAGCACAGGGCCAATCAGCACTGTCCAGACAGAGGATCAGGGGAGAATTAAAACTCCTCCTACAAGCTTTACTAGGAACTAATAGAAGTCACAAGACTGCTATACTGCTGTTCAGTTTATATTTACTAAAATAATGTTCTGTGTACTGTGGGAGACCAGATATAGTGAATGCAGGTTCTGGGTTTAGTAACACTTTAAGGATTTAAAAAATCTTAATTTTTATATATTAAATATTGCCCATGAATATTTCAAGTATACAATTATGCTCATAAGTTTACATACCCTGGCAGAATTTATGATTTCTTGGCCATTTTATAAGAGAATATGAATTAAACTTTTCTTTCACTCATGGTTAGTGTTTGGCTGAAGCCATTTAGTATCAATTAACTGTGTTTATTAGTTTTAAATCATAATGGCAACAGAAACCACCCAAATTACCCTGATCAAAAGTTTACATACCCTGGTGATTTTGGCCTGATTACATTCACACAAGTTGACACAAAGGGGTTTGAATGGCTATTAAAGGTAACCATCCTTACCTGTGATCCGTTTGCTTGTAATTAGTGTGTGTGTGTATAAAAGGTCAATGAGTTTCTGAACTCCTGACAGACCCTTTCATCTTTCATCCAGTGCTGCACTGACATTTCTGGATTCTGAGTCATGGGGAAAGCAAAAGAATTGTCAAAGGATCTGCGGGAAAATGTAGTTGAAATGTAGAAAACGGGATATAAAAAAGATATCCAAGGAATTGAGAATGCCAATCAGCAGTGTTCAAACTCTAATCAAGAAGTGGAAAATGAGGGGTTCTGTTGAAACCAAACCACGGTCAGGTAGACCAACTAAAGTTTCAGCCACAACTGGCAGACACAAAACACAACATAACTTACAAAGTTCCTGCTATGTCTAAAGATAAAGCTGTATCAAGGTAATAAAAAAGCTCTGTGTGAATGAGGTTTTGGAGCTCATTCACATGGGTGCTGTGACCTGTACAGTTATCATGTTTTTTTTTTACGTGACTGGAGCCAGGGCCGGTGCTAGCAATAGGCAGGTTAGGCAGCTAACTAGGGTGCCAGTGGGGGGGGGGGGGCAGCAAAATCCGGATCCCCAGAAACTCGCTGGGGATTCGGATTTTTAAAAGACCTGTCAGTCCCTCCAGCTAGCAAACTAAAACTTCCACCCTGCGCCCCATAGCAGAGAGGGCGCCACATGGAACCTTACGTTTGCCTTTGGGGATCGGGATGCGGAGCCGGGGAAAGGATCCCGATGGCCGGTGAGCAGAGGAGGGGCGGGGTTAGGCATGCACGGCTCTCCTGGAGGGGGTGTTCCCTGTACTGTGGTCGGATACTGGCTCTCTGCTTCTTTCTGCTCTCCGCTGTCTCTTTCCTGTCCTCCAGTAAGGGGGGTGTGCATAGGGCCCCCTACTGACCATTCAGTAGGGGGCTCTATGAAAGGCTCCTGGGAGGAGACCCCTGTGTGTCCTGAGGATGGAGCACTTTACTTATAATGGGGACCCCCTGTGGGACCTCAGTATATCTTATAATGGGGGACCCCCTGTATGACCTGGAGATGGAGGCTTTGTACACCTTGTAATGATGGCCACACCTTGTGACCTGAGAATTAGGACTTATTGTGCTTTATAATTGGGGGTCCCCTTTCTGCTCTGAGTGGGGGCTCTGTGTGCCTTATAATGAGGGGTCCACTCTGTGACCTGAGGATGAGCATATACTCTGCACCGCATAATGGGGAAGCCCCTGTGTGCCCTGAGGATGGGGGGCACTATATATCTTATAATGATGTGTCCTCTATGTGACCCTCTGTATGGGGGACTCTGTATGTCGTAAAATGGGGAACCCCCTGTGTGTCCTAAGGATGGGGGCGCTATGCGTCTTCTAATGAAAACCCCCATGTGTCAGGAGGATGGGAGGCACTGTATGTTTTATAATGAAGGACCCTATACATGACGTGGAGATGGGGGCACTGTACATCTTATCATGGAAAATGTGACATGAGTGTCACTCTCTCTATCTCGCTCTCTCACCCCCCCCCCTCTTTTTCTTTCTTACCTCCCTCTCTCTCTCAACCCACCTCTCTCTTCTCTCTCTCATCCCCCTTCTCTCTCTTTCATCCCCCTTTCTCCTCCCACCACTCCCCCCACCTTCATCTCTCTCCTATTTTCTGATCTCCCCCATCTCTCTACCCTAGCCTGTCCACATACTACCCTAGCCTGTCCATATACCTGTGAGTCAGTGCCTCCACTATTTGTCTTCAGGCCAAGTTCAGAGGCACAGGTGTGGGTGGAGAGGCGCTAAAAAATCTCCACCCCTGCCACCTCCACCATATACATGGGCAGGACAAAGGGGATGGAGTCAGAGGCGGAGCCAAGAAGGGGGCGGCAAAATGAGGTTTTGCCTAGGGTCAAAAATCTTTTCACCGGCAGCCTATGTTACGCTATGGGGATGCAGCAGCTGTATGAGCACAGCCACAGGTCCTAATTTGACAGGTGTGTGGGTGCAGGTCTGTGGCCCCAAAGACAGACAGTATACATTCGGGGCCACTCACCTGCACCTCCACACCTGTCATATTAGTACCTGCAACTGTGTTCATACATAGAGTAACAGGCGGCTCTAGCCGCACAAACATACCGCTTGTTTACACTGTATGGGCCAGAGAACCCATGTGAATGATCCCTTAATTATGTGTGTTGTATTTTTTTTTTCGTATTTATTTTTTTTTTTTACAATTTTCTTTTTTAATATTTTTTTTTATTTTCTTTTTAACAGCTCTGTTGGGGGGGAGCTTTGGTGAAATAACAGGGGTCTAAACAGACCCCTGATGTCTAACTGTTGAGAAGTAGAAAGTGATTAAGAACACTCAATCTCTATCTTTGCAGCCTCAGCTGAATATAATGAATGAACAGGAAGAGCTTTGCACAGTAAACTAAAGCATAGTAAACGAAATGTATTATGCTTCAATTGCAGTTCCTTAAAAAAAGTATTCATACCCCTTGAAATTCTCCACATTTTGTCATGTTACAACCAAAAACATAAATGTATTTTATTGGGATTGTATGTGATAGACCAACACAAAGTGGCACACAATTGTGAAGTAGAAGGAAAATGATAAATGGCTTTCAAAATTGTTTACAAATAAATATCTAAAAAGCGTGGCGTGTATTTGTATTCAGCCCCCTGAGTAAATACTTTTGTAGAACCACCTTTCACTGCAATTACAGCTGCAAGTCTTTTTGAGGATGTCTCTACCAGCTTTGCACATCTAGAGAGTGACATTTTTGCCCATTCTTATTTTCAAAATAGCTCAAGCTCTGTCAGATTTGATGGAGAGCGTCTGTGAACAGCAATTTTCAAGTCTTGCCACAGATTCTCAACTGGATTTAGGTCTGGACTTTAGGCCATTCTAACACATGAATATGCTTTGATCTAAACCATTTCATTGTAGTTCTGGCTGTATGTTTAAGGTTGTTGTCCTGCTGGATGTTGAACCTCCACCCCAGTCTCAAGTCTTTTTCAGACTCTAACAGGTTTTCTTTTAGGATTGCCTGTAATTGGCTCCATCCATCTTCCCATCAACTCTGAGCAACTTCCCTGTCCCCGCTGAAGAAAAGCATCCCCACAACATGATGCTGCCACCTCCATGTTTCACGGTTGGGATGGTGTGTTCAGGGTGATGTGCAGTGTTAGTTTTGGGAAGTTATGCCACACAGAGCGTTTTGCTTTTAGGCCAAAAAGTTCAATTTTGGTCTCATCTGACCAGATCACATTCTTCCACATGTTTGCTGTGTCCCCCACATGGCTCCTCGCAAACAGCAAATGGGCCTTCTTTAAGGAAGAGTGGCAAGAAGAAAGCCATTGTTGAAAGAGAGCCATAAGGCCAGATTTGTGGAGTGCACGACTAATAGTTGTCCTGTGGACAGATTCTCCCTCCTGAACTGTGGATCTCTGCAGCTCCTTCAAAGTTACCATGGGCCTCTTGGCTGCTTCTCTGATTAATGTTCTCCTTGCCTGTCAGTTTAAGTGGACAGCAATGTCTTGGTAGGTTTGCAGTTGTGTCATACTCTTTCCATTTTCGGGTGATGGATTGAACAGTGCTCCGTGAGATGTTCAAAGCTTTGGATTTTTTTTTATAACCTAACCCTGCTTTAAACTTCTCCACAACGTTATCCCTGACCTGTCTGGTGTGTTCCTTGGCCTTCATGATGCTGTTTGTTCATTAGGGTTCTCTAAGAAACCTCTGAGGGCTTCACAGAACAGCTGTATTTATACTGAGATTAAATGACACACAGGTGGACTCTATTTACTATTTGTGTAACTTCTGAGGGCAATTGGTCAACTAGATTTTAGTAAGGGGTATTAGCGTAAAGGGGGCTGAATACATATACATGCCACACTTTTCAGATATTTATTTGTAAAACATATTAAAAACTATTATCTTCCTTCCACTTCACAATTATGTGCCACTTTGTGTTGGTTTAGCACATAAAATCCCAATAAAATACATTTATGTTTTTGGTTGTAACATGACAAAATGTGGAAAATGTCGAGGGGTATGAATACTTTTTCAAGGCACTGTATGAATGAACACAATGAGTGAACAGTACCGATCACTCACTGTGTACATTCAGAAAAGGGAGGGTACAGTAAATACCATGTATAGCATATTTACTACCCCAACCCACTGTCCATCCTGACATTGATCCCCTGTGTGCCCCACAACAGCCAGCGGGAGGGAGAGAAGGGTAGCCAGCAGCTCTGTAGGGGGTGGACTGGGGGGGCGGAGGTGGATAGCAGAAGGAAAGGGGAACCTGTACAGAAGGGATAATCAATGCTGCAGGGGGGGCATTTACTGGAGCTGATCCTCTGTAGTTCCCTCCTCCGTACAGGAGGGGCCAGTGGTACCCCCTTATAAGAGGCCCTGAAAGTATTGCTTTGGCTAGAATTACTATTTAGCATCATTTTAAAGGGATTTTGCCCTTGTAACATTTTCAGCTGCCCCTCCTGCAACTGGTCCAAGCAGCTACTTGCAATCAATAGTGTGGGAAACAAAAATCAGGCAAGAACAAGTATAAAAGAAATCTTCCAAAATGCGGAATCATCTTTAACGCAAACAGCACAGAAAATCAGCGGAGTGTACGGAAATGGTTTGAATAAGTGGCAGAAACTATTGCTTATGTAAGAATAGGTACAAGTAACTAAGTGTCATAACTGTGTTACCAGCTTAAAGGAGACTTCTAAGAAAATGGTAATCTCCTATCTGAATGGGTTTTCTAGGTTTAGTTACATGGAGGAACGCTTCTTGCTCAGCCCCCTTGTAAATAGTAGCTGGCTTCCTGTCTGATGTTGTGAACATCACTGGGCATACTGGAGTCTAATCAGTGGTTTGCAGTCATTAGATTTTATGGTCATCACGCAATTCCAGATTTTCCTAACAAGTGACACTGCAGATAAAATCTGTAATGACAGCTCTGTCCTGAAAACATTATGGAGCAGCGCGCGGGGGGGGGGGGGGGGGGTTGGGTTTTTACATCAAGATGTCCCATCTGTACAGGGAATTTTACATGTTTCTGGGAAGCCCCCTAAGGGTGCAGGATGGAGCCAATCTGCACATGTTTTTCATCTAGACGGCTCATCGTACTTTAATATTTGTCTTGTAAATTCTGTGGTGCAACAAATTATTGCCTTGGAGCTGCTGGGATACAGGCCAAGTTGTACGATAGCAAATAATCTTACTTACTCTTTTCTGAACAAAGTAATCTTGATAAGTAGTTAAGTCATAAGTTAAAGGGTAACTCCAACGTTTGTGGGGAATAAAATAGCAAATAGAAAAATAATAATACTGTATAGAATATACAATTGTGACAGGTCATATTGTAATGGAATGTTATTAAAAATTACCTTTCCTTTTCAATCTGTGGCTGCTGTAATTTTCTGAAAATGCAATGCAATATGGCTACCTGGAGTTGTTCTGTACACATAATGTGTACTGAACACACCCCAGACACACCATTTCCTGCTTGTGTGATTGGCTCACTGATTTTCCCAGAAGTCACTAAGATACAAGTCAGATTTCAGGCACCCCCTACAACAAAAATGTAATTTTTGGTTAGATACTCCCAATAGGAACACGTCTAAAGGGATGCAGGCCCAGCAGATTTCCTCATTAGTGCCCTGGCTATGAAACCATTCCCATTAGACCCACTCACCACAGAGAAACTCACAGGGATGTCTTCAGAATAACAAAAGGTAGGAATCTGCAACAAAGGTTGTTAGAATCCTTGCACAGTACATAGATCACCCAGGGGGGAATGTTTTTTTTCTCAACAAAAGTGGAGTTACGCTTTAAGTATTTGCTATACATGGCACAGAGGCACACTGCTTACCACTGACTAAAGCTGGCCAGAGACGAGTAGTTTTTTTTTTTTTTTTTGCTCAGCCATGCCAACGGGACCCACAGGATCAGCAAAAGTATTCCAGCTCGTCCCTTTAACAGAAGTCGATCATAGGACAGCCACACATTGAACGAAATTCGGCCGGTCTATGCTGATCCGGCAGATTTCCAATCTGTGCATGGCCAGCTTAAGGAAAAGGACAGACATGTCTACACAAATGTTGGTTTAAAATGTATGTATAGCCAAAACTATTTTGGATAGAGTAGGGAAAAGTGAAAACTCCTGTTTATTTGCTGTCTGTCCTGTTTAGGGAGATTTTTCTTTACCTTAAGAGAAGAAACAATGAGAGGAAGTATCTACCAGGAAGTTGTCATCAAAACAGGTGTTTCCATTGGAAGGGGTACTCCTATCCCTTGATCTGGTGCCAACTTTAAAATGTTTAAATAAAAACTTGACTGGGGTTTTAATTTTTCCCCACTCTTTCCTAAAAAAAAAAGAAAAAAAGAAAGGAAGGGAACAGGGACGCATATTCCATGGGTGCAGTAATTAGAAGACACATGGGTGATATGGCCGCCTGTCACTTGTGGCTGCTTCTGTCAGGTTCTCGCCCCTCCTGCATCCCACACTGATCCTTCCTCCATCTGCACACTGCTAGTGGCTCATATGGCTGAATTGCTCAACCCAGACAACATGGCCACATCTAGGGCTCCTCCTCCTGGCTCCCATTAGTCTCCAGTTCATGCAGGCAGGAGGTATGCCCACAAGTCCTTTTCTCAGCATCCTGGTTGCCAGGCAATGCCTTTCTTCATTCATCCTCTCTACCCTGATTGGTTCACCCATCCAAAGGTGCCCGATTTAAATATCATCCTACACCCAGAGCTTGTTATAGGTTTTCTCTAGTGCCTGACTAGCTGCCATTGCTTGTAATCTAATGTTCCTATCTCACATGCAAACAGGAAACTGTAGTATCTAGAGAAAACCCATGCAAGCACAGGGAGAACATGCAAACTCCAAGGAGACAGTGACATCAAATCGAACATAAACTTTGTAGCTTCTTGACTAACTGTCAGGGAAATAGCCATGGTGTGGGCAATTCCGCCAGTACCCGTCATAGTTGCGCCAGACGAGTTCCCGTGCCCATGTGCGCACGCAGATGCGCGACGGCCAGGACACGCCAATCTGTGCGCGTGCACGCCGTGACAATTGTAGGCGCATCCCCCGGTATATTTAAACCTGCCACTGACACTGCAGTTTGCTGGATTATCGTCAACTTCCCGTGCCTTGTATTCCTCCCTGAAACCCCTGGCTTGACCTCAGCCTTTGGATTCACCTATGTTCCTGTCTATCTCCTCGCTCTGACTCCGGCTTGGCTGACTACTCCTCGATCCACTGCCCACTATTTATGACCCGGCTTATTCCTGTACTCCTCTCGTACTGTGTCCCAGTATATGACCCCTGGCCTGGCTGCGGACCCTGCCCCTGGTTTACCCTGCTGGCTCTTACTCAGGACTTCTCCTTGCACGGCTGCCAAACATCGCTATCCAGCGCACCCCAGCCTCCTTCTGCCAACCAGCTAGTCTGCAGCATTACTGGCAACCCGTGCACCTTTGAGCATCGTATCCCCTGTATCACTTCCCAGGGGAGCGTTGCACTCAGCCGCAAGGGGCGCCCTCTCAGCAACCTGGCCTTACACCAGAGACTTGACACTAACAATTCCAAAAGAAACTCTGCCCCATCATCCAGCACATTCTGGTATTAAGTTTTCATACTGATTGTTTCATAGAATGGTTGGTAGTAAAGGGGATGGAACACGTCGTTTGTATGTTCCTTGGTCAACTAGAATCCTACATTTGGTCCTATCTCTGACCTGTTGTATAAATGGCTACATATAACACAGCTCACACTAGGGTCAACATGGCTTTTACTTGTCCAGACCAAATGCAGATTTCACATTTAGTTAACTTTACCAAGACTAGTGAATCCAGTTTGAAAGCATTATCCAGTTCAATGGGTCTAGGGTAGTCTGGAGAGTCAATTAACCTATGACAAGTCAAATGCAACATATTTAGACCAGAGGGCTATGTACATGTGACATGAGCGATGTATCCAAACTGAGCAAGGCTATTTGCAATATTTCTACTATACCATTAGAGAACCACAAGGTCAAGCTGTGTAGCATCACTGCCAGATAGAAGGAGTGACTAAAACTGGCCAGCTTGTTGTGACATGGCTGAGGGTGCAAATATAGATTATGATTTCACTGTTTGGCCAGTATGTACTAAAAAAGTCAGATTGATTATGAAAATCAGGATGGGGAAACCTCTAAAGAAGCCCATAAATATTAGTCAAAGTTCTACCAGTCCAGTCTTTCTGATCAGCTTGGACAATGATCCATTTATTATAGAGCAGAGCAAAACAGCCTCAAAATAGCATTTTAGGAAAATAAAACAAATGGACAGATTAGAAATTTATAATAAATTTACCGCTGACGCACGGGGCGGCTCAGTGTGAAAGGGGAGTAAACTGTGGGACATTATATAGACAGGTTTGTGCCTTTCCAAATCATGTCCAATCAACTGAATTTCCCACAGGTGGAATCCAATCAGCTTGTAGAAACTACTCTAGGATGAACAATGGAAACAGGATGCACCTGAGCTCAATTTTGAGTGTCAAAGGCTGTGAATACTTATATACATGCGATTTTTTTCGTTTTTTATTTGCAAAGATTTCAAACAAACTTCTTTCACGTTGTCATTATGAGGTATTATGGGAATTTTGAGGAAAATAAGGAATTTAATTAATTTTGTAATAAGGCTGTAACATAAAATGTGGAAAAAACGAATCTCTGTGAATATGTTTCAGATGCACTGTAAACTACGGTTGTCCCCAGGATAGGGGAATTTTCCAAATATCTCTATGTAGAATACACTGCAATGCATTGCTGTGTCCTGCATTCTCTGGTGGAATGGTGAATCTTCTTAGGACTATAACCTGGAGCCTTGGAGGTTACTGATTTCTTCTAATCTGGCACTGAACTCCTCAACTGGCTCACTGCAATCTCCAACATCTACTGAAATAATGTAGGCTGGTGATAGGTCGTCAGAGGGGTGTGGAGGATGGGGGATTTTCCTCTAAATTTTTCAACAGTAGCTAAAATCCAAACCTGAACCTTGCCTGACCCACCTAAATGTGTTCTTTAACCACTAAGCCACCGCCCACCGTCATATGACGGCGGGACGAGGCTTCTGTTGTTCTGGGCGGACGTCATATGACGTGATCGCCCTCCCGAGCCACTAGGGACCCGATGTGTCGCTCGGGACCCGGTGCACGTGCCCGGCGGCCGCGATGTCCGCCGGGCACCCGTGATTGCCGGGTAACAGAGCAGGACCGTGGATCTGTGCATGTAAACACAGATCCACGTCCTATCAGAGAGGAGAGGAGACCGATGGTGTGTCCCTTGTACATAGGGACACCGATCGGTCTCCTCCCCTAGTAAGTCCCCTCCTACCACAGTTAGAATCACCTCCCTAGGTCATACATTAACCCCTCGATCGCCCCCTAGTGTTAACCCCTTCCCTGCTAGTCACATTTACACAGTAATCAATGCATTTTTATAGCACGGATCGCTGTATAAATGTGAATGGTCCCAAAGATGTGTCAAAAGTGTCCGATATGTCCGCTGCAATATCACAGTCACAATAAAAATCGCAGATCGCCGCCATTACTAGTAAAAAATAAATAAATATGCTATAAATCTATCCCCTATTTTGTAGACGCTATAAATTTTGCGCAAACCAATCAATATACGCTTATCGCGATTTTTTTTAACCAAAAATATGTAGAAGAATACGTATCGACCTAAACTGAGGAAAAAATTTGTTCAAAAAAAAAATTGGATATTTATTATAGCAAAAAGTAAAAAATATTGTGTTTTTTCAAAATTGTCCCTATTCTTTTGTTTATAACGCAATAAATAAAAACCACAGAGGTGATCAAATACCACCAAAAGAAAGCTCTATTTGAGGGGAAAAAATGATAAAAATTTCATTAGGGTGCAGTGTAACATGACCGCGCAATTGTCATTCAAAGTGCGACAGCGCTGAAAACTGAATAATGGCTTGGGCAGGAAGGGGGTGAAAGTGCCCTGTATTGAGGTGGTTAAATGTACACCTCTGTCAATACTGAAAATTAAAAGGTTAGTTCACCTTTACCAAAAACTGCCTATGCAGGGTAGGGGCATCTGTATATAAAATCTCCTAAAGCTTGGCCGAAAAACTCCCAGAGAAGGCCCCCACATCCTGCCTTGTTGCTAGGACATTGCTAGGAAAGCGGAGTGCATCCATCTAGGTAAGTATGATTTTTAATAAGAATACAAACCCATACTTCTCTTTTACTGCATTCCTGACATTCCACAATATACAGCAATAGTATCATTTCTCAGAAAAGCTCAAACTTTTATGAATAAAATGCCATCCTTGAGTTATAATCCAGTGAATTTGCCTAGGTTGAGATGATGTTATCAGTCTGCTGCAAGCAGGAAGGAGCTGGCCCTGCATGATGCCTGAACAAAGATGGCTTCCTCCTTCTGGAGATGTAAGCCAATAGAATATACAGGGGCAGAACTGTGATCACTATGGGAAGCAATAAATACCCTTTTACATACTTTTTTACAATGTTTTCACATAAAGTATGCAGTATATATACTCTCTCAAAGATATTTTCTCCAATGCACCTTTTTGGTTTGTTAAAGCTGAATTCCAGGGAGAAATACTTTCATTTAAATATATTCCTTGGTAGTCACAAAGGATATAAATCCACTTTGTGTGCACCAGATGCAAATGTGCCTTGTACAATTATATAATCACTGTGCTCTACATACTCTGTGCAGAGAGCAGAGTTGTGGGAGGGATCTAGCAGGCTCCATCCACTACAGACTGTGTGCAGAAAACTACAGGAGGGGGTGGAGACAAGACCAGTCCTCCTGCACAAGGAGAGAGAGCAGCGGTGACTGGTCCTTATTACAGGAAGCTCCGACACAGAGACCAAGTTTCACACTGGATTACAGCACAGATCTGGAAGAAATACATAAAGCACACTAGGATTCATGTAGGAATACACATGCCTCTTGTGTTCAGACAATATTTACTTATCCCAGAATTCAGCTTTAAATATGCATTTTAAAATATTTTGCTATACCTGTTCAATATGTAAAAAAAATACCGTATTTATCGGCGTATAACACGCACTTTTTTTCCCCTTAAAATCAGGGGAAAGTCGCAGGTGCATGTTATACGCCGATCCCCTGCGATCCCGTGGTGTCAAAACTCCAAAATCGCCGACCGCGATTTGAAAATGGCGCCGCCAGCGCCGAAATACACAGAGCCGGTCCTCGGCTCTTTCCGGCGGCTCTCGTTCACTTTCAGCTCCACTCGTAGTCCCGAGCGGAGCTATCTGAACCTACTCGGCTAGGTTCGGATAGCTCCGCTCGGGACTACGAGTGGAGCCGAAAATGAACGAGAGCCGCCGGAAAGAGCCGAGGACCGGCTCTGTGTATTTCGGCGCCGGCGGCGCCATTTTCAAATCGCGGTCGGCGATTTTGAAGCCCAATATGGCAGGGACAGGGGATCGACGGCTGCAATGGGGCAAGGCTGCACTGGGGAAGGCTGCACTGACAAGGCTGCACTGACATGGCTGCACTGACATGGCTGCGCTGACATGGCTGCACTGACATGGCTGCACTGACATGGCTGCACTGACAAGGCTGCACTGGGGAAGGCTGCACTGACAAGGCTGCACTGACAAGGCTGCACTGGGGCAAGGCTGCACTGACATGGCTGCACTGGGGCAAGGCTGCAATGATGGGCATTTAAATGTAAGTTTTCTTCCCTTCAACTTCCCTCCTAAAAGTTTTTTTTCCTTAAAATTCCCTCCTAAATTGGGGTGCGTGTTATACGCCGGTGCGTGTTATACACCGATAAATACGGTAACTTTTGTTCCTGTGGGAAATCCAGTGAGTTTGAAAGTTCTTGTACACTCTACAGAGTGATCTGTAGCAAAGTACTCTGTGAACTAAAGAACACCTCCCCCATGTTATGGTGATAAAGAGAAGGGGAGGTGTTCTATAGCCTGAAGGCCATTCCTAAAAATATAGGAAAAAAAGGAAACGAACACAACACCTACATAAGGACTGGTAATCTGCAATATATTACATTTTTGGGTTTAGATACACATACCTTAACAAGAAAAAATATATCTGATGCTAGGTCCACTTTGCAAACTGTGTATTTGTATGTAGCATGGGATTCCCATCAGAAAGAGAAATATGATACAAATGAAAGAAGAATTTAAAGCATAGGTGCACTTAAAACACAGTGCTTGTATCCTAATAGCCCTCTTCCCCTGACCTAACCTAACCCACTCTACAGATACAGACCCACTCTACAGATACATACCTCTAAGGCTACATTCCCACAAGCGATTAAGGCTGGTGCAAATTATAGTGATAGTTTCTGCTGTGGCTATCAGCAGCTAGGTGTGGCAGCCTGCCGCATTCACTATAATGACAGGTCGGCAGCAGCCGCAGCTCTTCATTGCTCTTTGCACAGCCAGCGATTACTTGCGATGATCACAGCTGGATGCACAGAAAGTGAGGCTGCACTGATAGGCAGCACTAATATGATGAGGAGGCACTGATGGGCGGCACTGATGGGCAGCACTGGTGGGCACTGTCGGGACTGCACTGATAATCAGGACCCTACTAATCAGTGCCCTAATTATCAGTGTACATGTCCCTTTCACACAAGCCGCTTATCAGCTCTCCTCACGCTGACAGCAAAGAAAAGCCAATAACCAGCTGGTGTGTACATCATGATCAGCTAACATTGGACACCGCTGAGCAAGTGGTAAAGGGCCACTGCGATTGGCTCTTTACCCTAATCTGTGATTAGCTGTGTCCTAAGCACACAGCAATCACAGAGCATGCCGCCCGCGCACCGCAGCTGGTGTAATCACAGGAGGACGTCTTTTGACGCCCTCCCAAAACTGGAAGACCGTGCTGTAGCTGTCATTCGGCTATAGCGCGGTCGGGAAGTGGTTAAAGGCCGATCTGCAGTGGATTGTTTTTCAGAAAGAATTTGAAAGGTGTATGAGGCTTCATGTTGCCTCATCACCATCCATTTTAACCCCTATAAACTTGTACCACTGCATACATTGCACATGGCAGCAGGGCAGTTGCAGTGTGGCCCTATTCAGTTGAACGTAACAGAGATCATTTTTTCAGCACTGCGATGCAAAGCATCGTGGTCACAGCATGTGTGAACCCCCATCCGCCATCTTTGCAGCCTAAGTGAATCTGTGAAAATGCATTTCAACCGTGTGTTTTACTGCCCCCCCTTCTCCAACTGCAAACATAGCTTAATGTCAGGGAAAGGGGACGTAAAGTATAGGTGCACTCTATAGGGATACAAAGAGTGGGACTTTAAAGGTGACAAAGAATGAATTTACAACATAATAAAAAATAATAAATATATAAAAATAAGTTGATGGACTGGCCAAGCATGTCTCCAGACCTAAACCCTATTGAGCATCTGTGGGGCATCCTCAAATGGAAGGTGGGGGAGCACATGGTCTCTAACATCAACTAGCTCTGTGATGTCATCATGGAGGAGTGGAAGAGGACTCCAGTGCCAACCTGTGAAGCTCTGGTGAACTCCATGCCCAAGAGGGTTAAGGCAGTGCTGGAAAATAATGGTGGCCACACAAAATATTGACACTTTGGGCCCAATTTGGACATTTTCACTTAGGGGTGTACTCCCTTTTGGTGCCAGTGGTTTAGACATTAATGGCTGTGTGTTGAGTTATTTTGAGGGGACAGCAAATTTACACTGTTCTACAAGCTGTACACTCACTACTTTACATAGCAAAGTGTCATTTCTTCAGTGTTGTCACATGAAAAGATATAATAAAATATTTACAAAAATGTGAGGGGTGTACTGACTTCTGTGAGATACTGTATATAGGTATACTCTTCTTAAAGCCTACTTATCTTTTTATATGCTAATTCAGAATCCATGTCCTCTTTCTTATAATACAACTGTTAAATCTGAGCGTCTTCAATCACGAACACAAGAAGTTAATTTAAGGAGCAGAGCTGGATAATCCCCGGAGTCAGAGGTCGGAAGCCAAAATTAAACTCTTTTCCATGAGAGGAACATTCTGTACTATGAAAATTCCCGTTCATTTTAGAGGAAAAGAAAGACAAGGTGATTTTCCCTGAGTGTTGTTTTTATTCCCATATATCATCCCACTCCACATCCATTCTCTATCTGCCCCCCCCCACCCCCCAATCTGGGCGCCTCCTGTCTGTTTCTCATTTAATAACGACTGCCCCTAATTACGGACTTCTCCAAACCTTTTATGGAGATCTCAGCTGTGTATAAGTAATTTTCTCCCAACAAATTCCCAGGTATCCCAATAGCAGATAAGACAGTGGTGTTATTGTATTCTGTTCCAGATGGTTTCAAGTAATATGAATTTATTGAGTGGCGAAAGACTTGCGCAGTTCTGAAATACTCAGAAATAAAAATGAACCCATGTACTGGATTGTGGAGAAGATTAAGGAAATGTACAAGTCCACCAACAACTGATAATTAAGGGTGGCAATAGAAGCAAGGACGTTTCAGAGAATATGGGGGTTCAAGAGATAACTAACTCTCTCTAACTTTCCGCAGACTTCACTTTTCCCCAAATAGACATGCAGGCCACGTTGTCCAGCAAAAGTGACAGTTGCAAGGTTTCGGCAAACCATAAAACACTTGTGGGGATGCTTACAAAGCTCAGTTTTTATCAATGTGAATTAAACCTTTTTTTCCAAAAGTAAACTTTAACTGTAACTGCTTAAAGTGGGAGTAAATTCCCTTTGTTGTTTTGTACCTAGAGGTAATCCTATAAGGCTTACCTGTAGGTACAGTAAATATCTCCTAAACCGGCACTGTTTAAGAGATATTTACATGTGTAGCAGCCGGTGACATCACATGTGCACTGCGCACTCTCAATGCACAGCATGCCGTTCATTGAGAGATATGTGCCGCGACCGTGATTCCCACACGCATGCGTGGAAGTGATGACATCTTGGCCATTCAAATAGCTGGAGCCTGCAAACCCGGAAGGGAGACCGGGTGAAGATGGATTCCCAATCAGCTTTGACAGGGCGCCGCTGGAGGGATCCATTTTTAGGTAAGTCTGTCATAATATGCTAGTATGCAGTGCATACTAGCACATAGTGACATTACCCTCGGGGGGACCAGTTTTTTTTTTTAAACGCAGTGTAATGGAAATTTGTAAGTTCTGTATATAATTGTATTGTATTTTGTATGTATTGCACACTGCCCTCACTGTGCACACAGCACTAATAATGTTTTCAGTAAATGTTTACATTCTTTTGAGTCCTGATTAGAATTAGCCTCCCTATGTAACGCCCCTTGTTACCATAAACGTACAATTGTAATATTAATGTGATACCTACGTAATCATGTGTATAAAAACCTTCAATTGCGTCATAATAAAGCAGAACAGTTATTTGGAAAGATGCTGAGCGTATCTTTTGTGTCTGTTCCCTACTGCAGTAGTTATTATTAATTTGGAACCACTAATCAATATGAGGATAGGAGTTGCCTATCATCAATTTAACCGAGTCAGCAGTTTACTACCACTTTAGGAAGTATTAACTAATTAACTAGACATGTGAAATTCAAATCATTACAAATCAAAGTTCATACGGAATCTGCGTGATATAGAGATTCTGATTTATCTAAATTCCCAAATCACAATAGTAACACATTTTAACGAATCTAAATAAATTATAGGGAAAACATCAAAATCATTCCTATTCACTTGTTTCAGTCGGATGACATGATGCGATAGTTTGGGCCTCAGTGGCGGCTAGTGGGTTCTTCTTTTGAGGGGGCGGCAAACAAACCAGCCTCCTGATTGGCGGGGAGGAACTTTAGTGTGAAAATAAGGAAAATGTATTTGCCATTATCACAAAACTGGGTGGGTTCAGAGTAGAATGCTGTGCGCTTCGAGGCCACCCTTTTTTGAAGCCTATTAGAGCCTCTGGTTCTAATCAGGTGCTTCAAAAAAACACCCACCCCGCATTGGAATTCACAGTCCGGTGGACTGATCAGGGGGCCGGGCGCATGAATAGGGGAGGCGGCGCCCGTGCGCCCTCTATGGACGGCCTGCGATTGTTGGGCCTTTTGTTAATGTCTGAAGCATCCGAGATAAAGTAACCGAATAACGAATTATCCCAATTGATTCAGATCCATTTGTTTTATTGGGATGAAAGCGGCACAGTAGTCTTTAACTTTTGGATGATTAGCCAATTCTTTTTTCAATAAAGCGGAGTTCCGCCCCCCAATAAAAGATTAAAAGTCAGCAACTCCAAATACTGTAGCTGCTGACTTTTAATATTAGGACGCTTACCTGTCCAGGGTTCCCGTGATGTCAGCACCCCAGCCAATATTCGTATCGACTCTCGAGTGCTGCTGCTGCCGCCATTCATGGTAAGGGAAACTGGCAGTGAAGCCTTTCAGCTTCACATCCGGCTCCCTACTGCACAAAGTGCGCTGCGCTTTCTAAGTGGCCCAGCGCTGGAGGGAGGAGGAGTGGGACCGAACTACTGAGGGATGACGCGTGGCGCAGTCTCCTGGAAGTGGGGAAGGGTACCGGTCAAAACCAGGTATCCCCCCCCGCCACGAAAGATCCCAAATGTGGCACCGAAGGAGGGAGGAAGCAGATAAGTGGAGCTTCCACTTTTGGGTGGAACTCTGCTTTAAGGTCTCATGTACACAGGGCAGTTGAAAACCGTTTCTGAATGCTGGAAACTGACAATTGGAAACCGACGGTGAAAAACCTCCGTTTTACAGCTTTTACATACCGAGTTTATGCGAGTTTAGCAGTGGTTAGGAATGTTTGAGGTTAGAAGCGTTTTTTAAAGATCACCTCAGGTGACCTTCCCAAATGCCCACAATGTATGAAAAAAGTCAATTATTAACTATTTCATCCATTCTGTGAGAGGAGAGAGAACAGCAGCAGAGAGAGCAGTGTGATTGTAGATCGCTCTTATTTTTTGTGTTTTCATTATGGATCCCATCATGAGCACCGGTGAGGAAATGCTCCTGATGTTGCTTTTGCTGAGGCTCCAAAGATGTAGAAAATTGCGTGAGAGGACCAGAGTTCGTCGCTACTGGACCCATCCGTTAATGCAGACAGCAGCATGTGGTGAAATACAAGAAAAACGACAACAGCGGTGACCAGTGTTCTTGATATGGTGACCTCAAGTGTGGCCCTCAACACCACAAAAGGTGTATTGGTCCTCTGTATAATATACATCTATATTGGCTGCTTCTGACTCTGATCATTTATATACTGATGGACCCAGAGAAGATGGTGACATCTGCAGGACTCCAGTAAAATGGAACTCACTGTTTTTTACTGGCTTTCTAGTGATTAATGCACAATTACACAGGCTATTTAGGAAGGCTCATTTTTTACATCGGCTCTCTAGTGTACACTGAAGACATGCATTTGCGCAAAATAGATGGGGCGGAGCTACACGCTGATGTGACACCGCCTTTTCCGGTTTCGGATTTGGTAGCCACCTACTGGGACCCGCAATCTGCTGTGTGCAGTGGTCACAGGAGGGAGGCGCTGTGCCTCCCAATGGGTTTGCAATGCGCTCTTAAACAGGAGCAGGCTGGATGACGCGCATATACGTGATCCAGCCTGCCTGTGCTGTCTGCCCACAGTAAATGTTCTGTGGGTGGGTAGCAAGCAGAAAAAAAAAATTATTAAAATTATTACCTGTCGTCATCATCAAACAGTAGCATTGTCTCATTGCCCTCAGAGTCTTTTACTCCATGCTCATTTTCTTCACCTGCTGGTTAACACTGTGCATAAAAAAAAAAAAGAAAATATCCGTTTCAGTTACTTTATAAATAAATCAAAATTTATATTTGATTTATATCAAGCAAAAAATTACTTACTGGGAGCATCTGAATCATGTTCCCCGGGTACTACGCTAACTATGTTGGGCCCAAGGCATCCCATTAATTCCTCTTCATAGTAGGTAAAGATCACTTTGGCTGGAGGCCTTCCACCACTGCCATGCTGATGTTTTGCTATGTAGCCATTTTTTTTTTTAAATTTGTGATTCTTTGTAGTGTAGCAATAACTCACGGTGGAGCTGCTGGTTTAAGCGGGCTTGTTACCTTCACTCTCGACACCCCTGCTTCACCGGCACCGGGTCTGGGGTTCCGTTGAGTTTACCTCTGGACGATAAAAGCGCCAACACTTAAATACGTTTTCAATGCTTTATTGAATCAAGTAACGAAGGAAGTAGCAGGAAAGAGGCAGGAGGGAAGCTACAGGGAAGCTCAAATACCTTTCTTTAGGATTCTTGAGAACGTCCTTTAGAGTTGAATATTGTAATCGGATGCAATCCCTTTTTTGGGACACACTCTTTGCTCGCCTGAATAGGCCTCTCTCACTTTCCTAGCAGCCAGTACGTAGCACGAACAAAAGTCTCTGCCACAGACTTGCTTGAAATAAATCCGTACAATCCCCTGCCACAGGATGTATTAAACTTTATGGTGAATGTCAGACACAGTACTTCGACCTTTAAGCCAACCCGGCAGTACTATGCTGTAAAACTACTTTAGGATACGTCCTCCAACCGATTTACCAGGCCCCTCTCCAGACCACCACTCTGCGTGATCTTTCCATGATGGGTCCTCCCCTGGGATCTTCTCGGTTGTCCAGCTTCTTCACTCTGGATATACAGCTCAGGACCATTCCTCGGCTGCTGTGGTAGGCCCCAGACATGCTTCTGGGCCCACCCACGCGCCGCAGCAGTGTGGGCCTCCGGAACGGAGGACCACGAGGTAGCACTCTAACGCATACCTGTCGGCCAGGAGGGCCAGCAGGTGGCTGAAAACGAACCCCAAAACATGGCGTCTGTCCCATAAATACCCTCTCCCAGAATGCAACTCGGAGGACCACCTCCACCAAGTTCTCTCCGGGACAGAGGAGCACCCATACGCTTCGACACGTTGCCTTTCCAACACCAGCCAATGGTAACAGCGACACCCACTGGCTCAGTGTGGAACCACATGCAACTTCGGCCAAGCTGGAACAGAGGCAAATCTAACTCCAACTAACGAGCAATTTACTAAAATTACCTATCGGTTGGTAGATCATTAATCTACCAGCGCTACAGTAGTTTACGTCGTATCAATGCTGTGGGCAATGTCCCTTGCAGCATTAATCTCCTAGACCAGGGGTAGTCAAGCCCCGACACGGGTGCCGCAAGCGGCACACAAAGCCTCTTTTGCCGGCACTCAACTCCCTCCCAATCAACAGGGCAGCACAGGGAAGTGTCAGTGAGACAATAATGCATTCCAATCTCAGAGTTCCCCACACCGCATCTGCACTGAGGGGGAGGGGCACTGTGTCCCCCCTCAGATTAGAAACATTGAAAGATGGGAAACATTGTTTGGTTCTCTAACTTTGGTGTAGCTGTGGATCGTCAGCTTTTGTAATAGGGAAGAGATTGGGTGCAATTCTGCTAAGGGGGGGATGGTTGAAATTATTCCTGAACCTTTGCTTCACTTACTACTGAACCCCTGTACTCAACCACAGCCAGTATTCAGCACAATTAAAATTACATCCAACTTTTGCTGCCGCACATTTTTCTCAGCTGAGGGGCCTACTGCTTTCAAAAAATGCCCCTGACCTGAGCTCATCATTGTGCATCCATTCCAGATGCTTGTATGTGACATCACATACATCCCATACATCACATACATCACATACAAGCACATGGGCTGGATGCGATAGGTGGATCAGCAGGATGAGGACAGGTAGATGAGTCTCATCTCTGCTTCCTTTCACCACTCTACATATCACGCATATAATAGATGAGAAGAGGGTACAGCGGTGGAGCAGATGAGCAGGAGGGTACAGTGGTGGGGAAAATGAGCAGAAGGGGTTCAGAGGTGGGACAGAAGAGCAGGAGGGTACAGTGGTGGGGCAGATGTGCAGGGAGGTACATTGGTGGAAGAGATGAGAAGGAGGTTTAGCAGTGGGACAGAAGAGCAGGGGGTTACAGTGATGAGCCAGATGAGCAGGGGGGTTCAGTGTTGGGCCAGTTGAGCAAGGGGGTAGATGTGAAAGGAGGTGTATTGGTGGGACAGATGAGCAGGGGGCTACAGTGGTGGGGCAGAAGAGCAGGGGGAACAGAGGTGAGACAGATGTGCAGGAGGTACATTTATTGGGGCAGATGAGAAAGGGGGTTACAGTGGTGGAGCAGGTGAGCAGATGGGTTCAGTGTTAGGACAGATGAGAAGGTGATTCGGTAGTGAGACAGAAGAGCATGGGGATATGGCGGTGGAGCAAATATGCAGGGAGGTACAGTGGTGGGACAGATTTCCAGAGGGGTTTAGTGTTGGGTGAGATGAGAAGGGGGTTACAGTGGTGGGAAAGATGAGCAGGGGGTGTTCAGTGTTGGGGCAGAGGAGAAAGGAGGTACAGTGGTGGGACAGAAGAGCAGGGGGTTCAGTGTTGGGTGAGATGATAAGGGGGTTACAGTGGTGGGAAAGATGAGCAGGGGGGGTTCAGTGTTGGGGCAGAGGAGAAAGGAGGTACAGTGGTGGGACAGAAGAGCAGGGGGTTCAGTGTTGGGTGAGATGATAAGGGGGTTACAGTGGTGGGAAAGATGAGCAGGGGGGGTTCAGTGTTGGGGCAGAGGAGAAAGGAGGTACAGTGGTGGGACAGAAGAGCAGACTGAGTGTGTGAAGTTGACATTTTTATTTAAAAAAAAATTGATTTATTTAAAATCGGCACGCTCAATTTCTTTGAAATATTTTTCGACACACTGTGCTCGAAAGTTTGCTTACCCCTGTCCTAGACAATGGAATTCCAGATTTCCTCTTTTTGAATGTGACAGGGTTCTAAAGAGGGAACCAAACAAATTGGTCCCAGTTGCTCACAACCCCTGAGGCTAACACACAATTCTGCGCATGGCTGAACTTTGCTGTTCTTTTTTTCTTTAAAATCTTCAAACTCTCCATACTCGCCTATCACCAACTCTCAAATGATTAAAATATATATATTTTTATTTTAACTTTTACAGAAGTGTACCATGTTTCTATTATCGGGTTGGTTTGATTGACAGCACATACAGTATCTAAAAAAAGTGAGTACACCCCTCACATTTTTGTAAATATTTAATGATAGCTTTTCATGTGATAACACTGAAGATATGACACTTTAATGTAAAGTAGTGAGTGTACGGCTTATATAACAGTGTAAATTTGCTGTCCCCTCAAAATAACTCAACACACAGCCATTAATGTCTAAACCGCCAGCAACAAAAGTGAGTACACCCCTAAGTGAAAATGTTCAAATTGGGCCCAATTAGCCATTTTCCCTCCCCAGTGTCATGTAAATTGTTAGTGTTACAAGGTCTCATGTGTGAATGAGGAGCAGGTGTGTTAAATTTGGTGTTATCTCTCTCACTCTCTCATACAGGTCACTGGAAGTTCAACATGGCACCTCATGGCAAAGAACTCTCTGAGGATCTGAAAAAAAGAATTGTTGCTCTACATAAAGATGGCCTAGGCTTTAAGAAGTTTGCCAAGAATCTGAGCTGCAGCACGGTGGCCAAGACCATATAGCAGTTTAACAGGACAGGTTGCACTCAGAACAGGCCTCACCACGGTCGACCAAAAACGTTGAGTGCACATGCTCAGCATCATATTTAGAGGATGTCTTTGGGAAATAGATGTATGAGTGCTGCCAGCATTGCTGCAGAGGTTGAAGGGGTGGGGAGTCAGTCAGCCTGTCAGTGCTCAGACCATACGCCGCACACTGCATCAAATTGGTCTGCATAGCTGTCGTTCCAGAAGGAAGCCTCTTCTAAAGATGATGCACAAGAAAGCCTGCAAACAGTTTGCGGAAGACAAGCAGACTAAGGACATGGATTACTGGAACCATGTCCTGTGGTATGATGAGACCAACATAACCTTATTTGGTTCAGATGGTGTCAAGTGTGTGTGGCGGCAACCAGGTGAGTACAAAGACAAGTGTGTCTTGCCTACAGTCAAGCATGGTGATGGGAGGGTCATGGTCTGGGGTTGCATGAGTGCTGCCGGCACTGGGGAGCTACAGTTCATTGAGGGAACCATGAATGCCAACATGTACTGTGACATACTGAAGCAGAGCATGATCCCCTCCCTTCAGAGACTGGGCCTTAGGGTAGTATTCCAACATGATAATGACCCCAAACACACCTCCAAGACGACCACTGCCTTGCTAAAGAAGCTGAGGGTAAAGGTGATGCACTAACCAAGCATGTCTCCAGACCTAAATTCTATTGAGCATCTGTGGGGCATCCGCAAATGGAAGGTGGAGAAGCGCAAGGTCTCTAACATCCACCAGCTCCGTGATGTCGTCATGGAGGAGTGGAAGAGGACTCCAGTGGCAATCTGTAAAGCTCTGGTGAACTCCATGCCCGAGAGGGTTAAGGCAGTGCTGGAAAATAATGGTGGCCACACAAAATATTGACACTTTGGGCCTAGTTTGAACATTTTCACTTAGGGGTGAACTCACTTTTGTTGGCAGCGGTTTAGACATTAATGGTTGTGTGTTGAGTTATTTTGAGGGGACAGCAAATTTACACTGTTATACAAGCTGTACACTCACTACTTTACATTGTAGCAAAGTGTAATTTCTTCATTGGTGTCACTTGAAGATATATAATAAAATATTTACAAAAATGTGAGGGGTGTACTCGCTTTTATGAGATACTCTGTGTGTGTGTGTATGTATCTTGAGTTTAGCCTTTAAAATAACGAGTTAGTGAGCTAATCCCATTTGTATCTCTAGCTTGCTGTTGAACAATATATTATAATATATATATACACACATGGAAAGATATATAATAAAATATTTACAAAAATGTGAGGGGTGTACTCACGTTTCTGAGATACTGCATACATATTTATTTTATTAATATGTTATCATTTCTTTTTATATTATTTTTTTTTTTAATGTTTTCTATATTTTCATTAAAATTGCATTTTTATTCATATTTATATATTTTTGTTTTTTCATATGGTTCAAACTCATGGACAGTTCTATTTCTATTATACAGGAGAATCTCATTTCACATTTTTTTTATTATTATTATTATTCAATGTTATAATTTTTTTAAAGTGTTATTTGAATGATTTCTTTATATTTACATTGATTTTTAAATTTTATGAATGGTGTATAGCTGGTTGACAGATGCAGGATCAACCATTTCACTATATACCCGTTCATAAGAAAAAAAAAAAAAACACATCTGAATATTATAAATAAAGGGGTGTCTATATATTTGTGATTGGTAGACTTTAAATTTTATTTTTTTATTTTATTAGGAAGTGTATTTTGTGCTTGGTGTTTTACTTTCACATTAACAAAAGTGTAATCTCAGGATTTCTCTAGAGATTACAGCTTTGCATTCACAGTCCTGAAGCGTTGTGGACATTTGCAGATCGCATCTCTTCTGAAGAGAAGCGATCTACACAGCTTTATAAACTGTAACTCAAGAGTAGAAGAGTTTACTTTGAGAATTGCAGGGATCCGCTCAGTAGGGATTTAATGGACACCTTAGAACTTAGACTATATGCATCAGTTATGAAATCGCACACTGCCATCTTGAGGATAAATGTGGAAGAATTAGCAAAATTTTCACTAACTTTGCTCTTTCACACGGGGCAGATCAGTGATGAATCCGCCGATCCGCCGATCCCCGCTGAGCAGGAAGATGACAGGTCCATCGCTGCACACTGTGCAGCGACGGACCTGTCAGAGCGCCGCTCTCCCCTGTGGGGGATCGGATGATGACGGACCGTAGTGTCCGTCGTCACCCGATCCAAAAACGGATGGAAAAGTAGGGTTTTCCTCCGTTACACTTTTCGGATCGGAGCGGGTCGGATGTCAGCGGACATGTCACCGCTGACATCCGACGCTCCATAGGGATACATGTATGTCAGTTTTTCATCCGAAAATGGAAGGGTGAAAAACAGACATATGGATCCCTCGTGTGAAAGAGGCCTTAATTTAAAACCTAAAACCCAAATAGATGACATTCAGTTTGTGTATGTACCATCATTCCCATCTCAAAAAGTTGGGAGGTGTGGATATGGCCGCCTGTAGTCTCAACGTAGGGCACAAAAAAGGTGACATAGCAGGAGCACAATTGGGAGTAAGTTGTCACTTATAACAGGTACATAAAATGCTTGAACAAGGCCCTTTGTAAACAGAATTACTAGGTATTGCTTTAATAAAAACAGCAGATATAGAAAGACTGAAAATAATCTTTGGAACAACATTAACACTTTAAAGCTCAGAATGAGTTTAGAAATACTTTAATAACGGTCATATGAATGGCGATCTTCAGAGTTGTTACTTTCGAGGCCGTGCACCTGTAACCCGCATGGATATCAAATTGGGAGCAGAGGCTGTGCATGCAGCCTCTGTGTCCCCATTGACAGCTATGGGTCTGGCGGCACAGAGATGCACGCAGCGCCTTTGCATCCCCCGTGTTGGTAATCACAGCCCTGAACAGGGTGCAGATTAACTACTTCACACAAACCGCCGTCATTGTACATCGGTACGTTGACGTAGAATATCGGGGTTATGGCAGCAGATCGCTGCCATAACCCCTGTATTTTCTTCAATGGCGGGTGGTCCTTTTTCAGATAAAAGCGGTCTCTGCAGTGGATTCGCCGCAAGATCACTTTTATCTGTGGCGGGAGAGGTAACCCCACCCTCCCACCGCGGGCTTTCCGGAGCCATCAGTAGTGGCAGAGACGATCCGATGCTGTCCCCTCAGTAGCGTGGAGCCGAGTGAGGGACAGATGGCCCCCACTTGGCTCCATAACATTGGATGACGGAAGCAACGTCAAACGTCATTTGCACCCAATGGTCTTAAAAGGGAAATTTTTTTTTGTTTTTAAAAAAAAAAAGGCATTTATTTATTTTAATTTTTTTATTGCATTTAAGTGTAAATATGAGATCTGAGGTCTTTTTGATCCCAGATCTCACATTAAAAAGGTCCTGTCATGCTTTTTTTTCTATTACAAGGGATTTACATTCCTTGTAATAGGAATAAAAGTTACCCCAATTTTTTTTTTTTAAGGACAGTGTACAAAAAAAATAAAATAAATAAGAAAAAAATACATACAAATTTAAAGAACCCCGACCTGCCGAGCCTGCGCACAGAAGCCCGCAGTCACGCCTGCATATGAAAGCAATAATTCTAGCCAAAGACCTCCTCTGTAACTCAAAACTGGTAACCTGTAAACAATTTTTAAACGTCGCCTATGGAGATTTTTAAGGGTCAAAGTTTGATGCCATTCCACGAGCGGGTGCAATTTTGAAGCATGACATGTTGGGTATCAATTTACTCAGCGTAACATTATTTTTCACAATATACAAAAGATGAGTTAACTCTACTGTTGTCTTATTTTTTAATTCAAAAAAGTGTATTTTTTTTTCCCATAAATTGCACTTGTAAGACCGCTGCGCAAATACGGTGTGACATAAAGTATTGCAACGACCGCCATTTTATTCTTTAGGGTGTCTGAAAAAAAATATATATAATGTTTGGGGATTTTAAGTAATTTTCTAGCAAGTAAAAATGATTTTAACTTGTAAATAACAAGTTTGAAAAAATAAAACTTGAAAATAGGAGAACTACACAGTTTGTCTTTATCTACAGACACCCCTCTTATCTGCATAGCTGTTTTTTTTGGTAGAGGTGAACTAACCCTTTAACTTTTTTTTTTTTTTGAACACTTTTACTTCCATTGTAGGATTTGCTAATGATAAATGAGAACTTATAAAAATAGGTTTAACCACTTACAATACCAGGCACTTTCATCTCCTTCCTGCCCAGGCCAATTTTGAGCTTTCTGCACTGTCTCACTTTGAATAACAATTGTGCTGTCATGCAACACTCTACCTATATGACAATTTTATGATTTTTTTCCACACAAATAGAGCTTTCTTTTGGTGCCATTTCATCCCCACTGGGGTTTTTTTTTTTTGGTGAACAAACGAAAAAAAATGAAAATCTTGAAAAAAAATGTTTGTTTTTTTAGTTTCTGTTAACAAATTTTGCAAACAAGTAATTTTACTTCTTCATGGATGTGCACCTGATGATCAGTGTAAATGATGTGCAGACGGGCTTGCTGGTTAACGGCTTTCCTTTCCTCCCACAGACACAGCATGGGAGGAAAGGACTACCGATTACTGGCAAGTCTGTTTACATGTGATCCGCTGTGATTGGACACAGCTGATCACATGGTAAAAGGACGCTATGATTGGCCCTTTACCCTGATCTGTGAGAACACAGCGTTCACAGAACGCACCCGATGCATGCCGCAGGTGGTGGGGTTCCTGGGAGGACGTCTATTGACGCCTTCCCAGAACTGAACGACCGCGTTGTAGCCATCTTTCGGCTATAGCGCAGTTGGCAAGTGGTTAATGACACTTTAACCTTATCCTCAGAAGGATTTGTAAATTCTGATCATCCACCTCCGGTCATTCTGCATAACCTGGAAAATGCCTTTAAAATATCAGCAAGGCACAAATGTAGAGAAGCATTAATAAGTATCATATAGAGCCGGTAGATCCCATGTGCGTATAAATGACAATTTATATACAAGTATTTAGGCCTGTAAACCATCTAGGACCCATTCTCGCCTGTTCACATGTAAAGGTAGCCCATTCTTTTTTTGATGAATGCAAGGCTTCCTCTGATTGGCCTGGGTGGACAGATGACATCCTATTTTGGGTTTACAGCATGCGGGGGCTTAGGCAAGCTTCCAATACATTACACAATGCAACACAGGCATCTCTCATTGGTGAACGCAAGAAGGACACACCAGCCTAGTGCATTACCAATGGTAAGATGGTTTACACTTGAAACGCGTCAACGTCTGCTCTGAGTGTCATTTGTGTTTTGAGCTACAAATTTAGGCCTGGTTCACACCTATGCAGGTTGCAGTTTGCATATTCCAGGTGCATTTTGCATTTTTCAATAAACGTTTTTGATCCATTGAAGTTTATGGAACCAAAAAACAGAAAGAAGTCCCTGGCCCTTTCCATGAAATGCATAAATGTGAATGTGACCCATAGGAAACCATGTTAAATAGACTGTAGTGTGTTTGTGCAAAACTAAAAATGCACTAAAAAAATGCGTAGGTGTGAACCGGGCCTTAGGCTACATTTGGTGTCACCTTCTGGTCCATGTTATGTGCTTTACACTCATCTGGCTTTGTGACTATAATGGTGTGTGCTTTACATTCTTTTTTTTTTTTTATTTAAATAATCTTTTTTTTTTTTTCTCTGTTACAAAAAAAAACATTGCTTTAAAACAGTGAATGACACTTTACATGTACCTTACACAAATCGATTAATACATTGCATTCCCTCTCCAAACCACCACCACCACCCACCACCAACACTGCCCAATCAATTATTTAAAAATTTTTATCTAATATCTCTCTGCCTAGAGAAGGCTAGATCAGGAAGACAAGCCAAAGAAGGTATCAAAGGGGGGGGGGGGGGGGGGGGGCGAGGTAAACGGAAAGAGGATCTTCTTCCAACTCTCTCCCTCACAAGGGGCAACCCATCTCGTCCAACCAGGGTTTCCACATTTTCACAATCTTCCTATAATTGCCGCGTCTATTCAACACCACCTTCTCCCTCCAAACTGTTGCGTTTACTATCTTAACCCATATTTCAACTGACGGCGGGCTTTGAGCCTGCCGGCTTTGTGTAATCAGTTTTCTCGCCTGGAAAAAACATCTCAACACCGCATCTATAGTACCCGTAGGTACTCTATGTTCCTCCATGCATCCCAACAGGCACGTCCTGACTTCTGGTATTAGTGTGGTCCTAAAAGTTTTATTTATTCTATCCACTATCCCTACCCAGTATCAGAACAGCTTCGGGCATCTCTACATCATGTGAATAAGATCTCCTGTCTCCTGACACCTGGGGCACTCCAACCAAACCTAAACAATTTCCTAGGCGTGTAATAAACTCTGTGTACCAGGAATAGGTGGGATATTTTCTGTGAGGGGGAGACCGACACCAGTGGTCCCCGTTTCAATATCTTACCCCACTGTTGCGCGGTTATTTCCCCCACATCTCTCTCCCAACCTGCCCTACATTCAGCAGGTCCTGCTGAATTCTACTCCCCAGCTGGTCATATACCTCAGATATCAGCCCTTTGGATATACCTGGTTTATTTATTTTTTGAAGCATGGGGATCTTACTCCATTCTATTTTTTGTGTCCTAAACTGTACCTGTAAGGCATGCCTGACCTGTAAATATTAATAAAAATAATTATTTGATATATTGAATTCTTTCCTTAAGTCTATAAATGACTTTAGATTACTGCCCTCATATAGTTGAATTAATCAATTAATACCCTGCCCCTCCCACTCCCTGGTCCTCTCTATACCCTGTACCTCCTGTAAATGTTTGTTGTTCCATAGGGGGGTGTATTCTGTTAATCCTTTATACCAAGTCTGGGACAAAAAATAGCCCTGGGCATTTTGGAATGAGCAGTCCATGACATCTTAACTGGCCCCTTCCCCACTCTCCATTCTGACGGATCCCCCGGGAGAGGGGAGAGGGAAACACGGCAAAGAGCAGGGGGGGGGGGGGGGGGGCAGAGAGCACAGTTAAGAACCTTGAGAACATGGGGTGGGGAGAGAGCACAGGGGGGCTGGAGAGCACTGGGGGGGATAGAGAGCATTGTGGCGGGGGGGGGGGGGGTAGAGAGCACTGTGGAGGCAGCCGAGATAAACAGGATAGGAGGAGCAGTGGGGTAGCTGCATATAGAAGAATTATTCTCTCCATCTTCCTCCTGCAGTACCCGAAAGCCTGCTAGAGGGAGAGGAGCAGAAACAGGCATTCAGATACTGCGGGAGGAAGATGGAGAGAATGATTCTTCTACATGCAGCCACCCCACTGTTCCTCCTATTCAGGTTACAGGGGGCTGCACTTACGTTCTCTCTAATCCACTTGCAGCAGGCTTCTCTCCCCTTCGTGGTCACCCCCCCGGCACCAACAGCTGAACTATACTGGCGGCCGTGGAGAGGTGACTCCTCTAGCTCCTCCCCCCTTCATGTTTCTGTGCCCCTGGTGCCGAATGGCTGAGCCTGAGCTGAATTGGCAGCCGGGCGGCCGCGGAAAGGTCGGGGGACTGGCTTGGGCCTCAAAGAGCAGCCTGCCTTGGCCCTGCAAGCAAGGACATGCGGCCCGGCGGCCCCGGTTTGCCTATAGCCAATCCGGGCCTGCTTTATACCCCATTCATGCCTTGATTACCTGCCATACTTTGCTAATCAGCTTTATTGTTGGGCATCTATGGGGGAATTATTCTGCCTCTAATGTCTCCACTAACGTACTATGTGGGGCCCCCATTAGCACCATTCTGCCATTGGAGTTCCCTCCGCCTGGCATGCCGCACCCCACTAAATGTTGCAATTGGGATGCTAAAAAAATAGCACCTAGGATGTGGAACAGCCATTCCCCCCTCATTGATCGGTAGTTGCATTGTTTGCAGATTAATCCTGGCTTGGCCTTTTTTCCAAATTAAATCCCTAAAAAGAGATTCTAAACCACTTTTAACCTATCCAAACCGGGGAGTTATGTAGCATATATAATAGCTGCGGTAACCAGATCATTTTTATTAGATTACAACGCCCTGCTACTGACAGGGGGAGCCGGCCCCAAATATCGCTTTTCCGCTTGAATTTAGTCAGTAGTGGAACTAAATTGTTATGTATTGACTTGTATCCCTAGTTATCCAAATGCCCAGATATTTGAACCTCGCCCCCACTTTTAGCTGGGGAGTTCCGGCCGGTATCTGATCCCCAAGTGGGTCAACCGGCATTAAAGCCGACTTCTCCCAATTAACCACTTGCCGACCACCCGGCGCAGTTGTACTGGGCGAAACAACGTTATGTAACGTCGCTTCGCCCTGTGGCCACCCGCTCGCCCCCCGAGCCGATGCGAGTGCCCGGTGGTCACGATCACCGTCAGGCTCCCGCGAACGCTCGGGGCACACGGAGAACCGGGATCTTTGTGTGTAAACACACAGTTTCCGGTTCTCTGAGGGGAGAACAGACAGATCGTCTGTTCATACAGAGTATGAACACCGATCTGTCATCTCCCCTGCACAGTCCCCTCCCCCCTTCAGTTAGAACACAAACTAGGGAACACATTAACCCCTTGATTGCCCCTAGTGTTAACTTCTTCACTGCCAGTGACATTTTTACAGTAATCAATGCATTTTCTATAGCATTGATCGCTGTATTAATGCCAATGGTTCCAAAAATGTGTCAAAATTGTCCGATGTGTCCGCCATAACATCGCAGTCCCGATAAAAATCGCAGATCTCCGCCATTACTAGTAAAAAAAAAAAAAAAAAGAATAATAAAAATGCCATAAAACTATCCCTTATTTTGTAGACACTATAAATTTCGGCCTTAACTAAAGAAAAAAATATTTTTTTAATATATTTTTGGGGGGATATTTATTACAGCAAAAAGTAAAAAACAATGCGTTTTTTTCAAAATTCTCGCTCTTTTTCTTTTTATAGCGCAAAAAATTTAAACCGCAGAGGCGATCAAATACCACCAAAAAAAAAGCTTTATTTGTGGGAGAAAAAGGACGACAATTGTGTTTGGGTGCAATGTCGCACGACCGCGCAATTGTCAGTTAAATCTTCTGGGGCTGAAGCGGTTAATAACCAGACCTAAAAACCGTCCGAACTCCCCAACCATATGTATCACCGCATTCAAGAATGTTTCAACATCCCCGAGAAAGAATAAAACATTGTCTGCGTACAACGCGATCTTGTCACCCCCAGCCCTCCTCTGGAATCCCTGTATGCCCGACGTTGATCTAGTCTTTATTGCTAATGGCTCCATCGCGAGGGCAAACAATAAAGGCGACAAGGGACATCCTTGTCTTGTCCTCCTCTCCAGCTGAAACAGCTCCGAATATTCGTTGTTAATTGTTATTTTTGCTCTTGGTTCATTATAAAGTGTTTTTACCCATCCAATAAAGGAGGGTCCAAACCCAGATTTCTCCAGGACCCACCATAGGTAATCCCACTCCATGCTATCAAGAGCCTTGGTCGCGTCCAAGGACAATAAAGCTCTAGAGCCCTCGCTCTCTGTTGGAATCTGCATGTTTAAATACACTCTTCTAATGTTGATGCTAGTTGACCTATTCAGGATAAATCCCAATTGATCTGGGTGTATAAGTTTTTGAATGCAGCTATTTAATCTGGTTGCTAACACTTTGGCCAATATTTTGACGTTGGAGCATAATAATGATATTGGGCGATAACAAGATACGTCCAGTTGATCCTTCCCCTCTTTATGTAGTTATGACATTGAGGAAGGTAGCCTCCCCTCTACTGCCGCCCACAGTCATCTTATATGCTTTTTGTTTATCAAGCCATATCCTCAATTTTTCTAAAGGTTAGGTCTTCCACATATTGTTTCTCTTCCTGTATCGCCTCTTTCCCGATGTTCCTCTCCCATTCCCTTGATTTCCCCTTGATCCTTGCCACCTGTTGGATTAATAAGCCTCTGCATTCTAATAAATGGTACCATTGGTAATGCACTAGGCTTGTGTGTCCTTCTTGCTTTTTTTATTGTCCAAAATTTGGGACCCCCTTGTCCTACAAGGGCTGCAAAGCTTGGAGGCTACCTGGTGACCATTGGAAAATCCAAGCCTACGAGAATATCCAACAAGTTGTGTTTTCCAGCTGCTTGCCACTGATTTATTGCACTGGAGCACAGAGGAATTGTCTTGGAATATGTACTGGTCTCTCATTGGTGGCCGCATTGCATTGTGTGTGGGATGTGGCAGTCATGTGAAAGCTTTGATTTTATAGAAAGCTGAAGTTTGCATAACAATTTGGGAATTTTACCTCAACAGACATTTGTCTGAATACCCGTTGGTTGTTGCTTTCAAGCCCAAATCCACCCACATTAAAGAAAAAAACAAAACTCGAAAACATTACTCACCTACACCATCACTTTTCCCCCATGGGCAGCATTCTTCCTTTAACTCGCTTCCTGTGAGCCCAGGTCATCATAGACAGATACCCCCTTCAGTATGATTCATCTTGTTGGCCAATGTTCAAAAAATAATGCTACAGAAAATGTTACCGACTTCAACATGAGGACTATCTTATGTAGCAATGTGGACTGCCGACTCTGGAGAAGAGGAAAGACTGAAGATCATCACATGGACAGGTGAGACTGATTCATTTAAAGTGGAAGTAAACTCTCTCCCACCACTTTAGCACATATAAATCAGCATTAAAAGCACTATTAATCGCTGTACTCAGATGTCACCTTACTTACTCAGTTTGCTTGTAATCCATCCCGATATCTGTAATGACGTCACCGGCGCATGCGCATCTCTCCCTCAATTCACGGCACGCTCTTTGTGCTGTCAGTCCATTGAACAGTATTCCGCGACCGTCATATCCACTCCCTGCGGCACTGCGCTCCAATACCGCCAGACTACATTCTCAACCTCGGGAACTAGAAGGAGGCTTGGCTGAGAAACGATCGCACATGTGCCAGTTTATAGTAAGGGCTGCATGAGAGGGCGGAAGTATTTTATACTACAGACACAGAGAACAACACTTAATAATGGTTTATATCCTGGCTTATCCTGGGAAAAACAAATTTATAAACATCCTAAACACAGTAAGGAACATGCGATTGGGGCTAAATTATATTGTATAATGTGTTATAATTTAATATAATGGTCTGATTGAAAAGTAGCATAAGAGGGGGAAAGTTTCCTTCCGCTTTAAAGGGTAAGGCCACCCAGAACTACAGAAAATGCAGCCTCCTGCACATAGGGAAAAACTAATTTCACTAGCAGGTAGGGGGGTGGTAAAATCCTGTGATTGGGCTGCCTTTTTAACACCCTTCAACTACTCCACATTTAACTAGAAATGTAGTGGCTGGGTGTGTACACATGCCAGGAAATATAAATGCCCCCCAAACGCAACTTATTCCAGTTAACGCTACAACTGCCCCACAACTGGTTGAACGCAATGCAGCATTGAGGGGGTGAGGAGGAGATACAATGCTTTCTTACGATCCACATCGCTTTTCATAGGCAATCGACAGGTGATAAGGAGGTGATGCAACGCCATCACCACCTGTTTTAACCCAATTTTTGCCAACAAATGTGCCACAACTGCATGCAATGCATGCAGTTGTGGGGCATTTGCGGTGCTTCCCCGGTTCAACAGGCTTGTCACCTGCTGATCGCTACATGTCAGGTAGTTTTTATCACAGGCATAAAGTCAAGTACTGCAACTGGAGCATGCAAATACCCCTGGCCACTGCCTATTGCACCTTAATTGGATGGTAAAAATGTGTTTCAACTGAACATTTTTACTACCTCCCCCAACCGCACATCCAAATGTGACCTCAAGACTTCAAGAAAGCTGCTTGAAACTTGATGTTTGCACTACACTTATTCAAGCTGATTCCTATATGAACTAGGCCTTAGTTATGGGCTGTATATGTACATTTTGCTATTGTCACTGCCTGAAATCTATTCCAGTGTTTCACAACCTTTTTTCAGTCAAGGCACCCTTTACAATCTTGAGACACCCCATTCTAAAATGTAAAAAATTAAATGAAAAGTTCTACATAATGCAGCGACACCCATAGGCCCCGTTCAGGTCCACCTGTCAGTTTTTTAGGCGCACCTGAACGGACGCTCCATACATCTCTATGGAGTGACGGACGCTCCATACATCTCTATGGAGTCAGTGGTGACATGTCCGCTGACATCCGATCCGCTAAATGCGGTTGCAATTATCCAGGGTTGAGGAACGGTGAGTCTCTTGGAATAGTCACAACTTCTAGTTCTAGGGAAAAATGTATCATACAGGCACTTACGACCCCCGTGCCTGTGGATGGGTTTGTTGACCAAGGACTGGGCTTTAAAGCCCTATTCATTATCACTGAATGCAGCACTGCCCTAGGGGAACATTGAGAACAATGAATGCTACTTCATCCACAAAATCCACAGAGCACTTAAAGCATTTGTTACCCCAACACTTCATATTCCTGATATGTGGCTGCTGTACCATGTAATTGTATGATAAAGTATCCTGTTCTCTTTCTACTGCTTCCTTTATATGAAATCCTTGGTGTTCCTGCTAGTCGCTCTGCGTTCCTAATAAAAACTGACCACACTAAGCAGTAGAGCACAGCATGGTCAGTTCTCTAGCTATGCTGGAAACACTCAGTGTACTCTCCTCCAATGATCAGAAGTCCTGACACGCCCTCGCTGCACAGCCATTCACTGGGAAGCTCAGTGTGCTGCTGCTGCTTCTCCTCCCCCAGCTCTTATGCAGCTGAGAACAGAGACAATGTGATCACTTATAAAAAAAAAAATAAAAAAGGGAAAAATGTATTTATAATGTTATTTTATATCTATACACAAATGTTTTGCCTTTCATTTCTATTTTAAACTGTACAAGGTGATCGTTTACAATCACTTTAAGCTTGCCAAGAGCACTAATAATCTGCTCTTTCAGCAATTTATGGGTGATGATGACCTCAAGATTCTGGGTCCTAACTGTATTGCACTTGCCAGGAAGTCCTGCGTTCACTGGCTTACAAGTGCCCGCCACCTCTTCACATGAATCTCTAACAGTGGCGGCCTGTCCCCCATAGGGGGCGCATGGCCGCCCCCCCCCCCCAACTCCAGGCAGCCACAAAAAAATGAAAAAAAATTTTTTTTTAAACTGGGCCTTTAAAAAAAAAAATCCAAAAAAAGTTCCTTAAGTGCACTGTGTTCGGACGTCGGACACAGTGTCTTTATGGGAAGCGCCACGTCTATGCAGTCACGAGATTGCAGACGTGGCGCTTCATTTGCGGGCGCTTTCTGAAGCGCCGAGTAGCTTTCACCCGGCGCCTGTAGTTTATATTACTACGGCCGGGCAGTTCAATTGACATAAGAGTTAGATGTCACTTCCTGTTTTCTCTCCCCCATTGCGCCCGGGAGAGAGGAAACAGGAAGTATGCCACCCCATCGCCGCTGCCAGTGGAAGGAGACACAGCAGGAGAGGACAACAGCAAGGTAAGTACCACTGTGCGGGGAATGGGATGGGGGGGTTGAAGTGACAGAGGCTGCATTTGGGGGGACAGAGGCTGCATTTGGTCGGACGCAGGCTGCATTTGGGGCGACAGAGGCTATATTTGGTGGGACGCAGGTTGCATTTGGGGGGACAGAGGCTGCATTTGGTGGGACACAGGCTGCATGTAAGGACAGACTCTGCTGGGTCACCTGATGGCATCTGGTGGCAGGCGACATGGCTAGTGACACGCTCAGGGCTCCCACTGATTCTGCATTATGGTGAGTTGAATGATTTCATTTTATATTACAATGTAATAATAGATGCGCTTCAATCATCCTGACACCATAACAACCATGGTGCCGGGATGATTGACGTGCTAACACCAGGTGTTTGGAATATCTTTATCTGCTGATTGTTAAACTTTCTAGAATACACATTTCTATTGTTGTGTAGGATCTGGGCCTGCTGTCCTCCATCCCTCTCCCTCCATCATCTCAGAGGCTAACCACACCACCTTAGAGCCACGCCCATTTTCAACAAGTGGGAGGGGTCAAAAAGGGCAGGGCAGGGTCTGGCGCCCCCCCATCCTAAAACTTCACCAGCTGCCACTGATCTCTAAGATATCCGTCAATTTAATGATCAAGGATACAGCCGATGGAAACTGAAACTTTCCTGGGAAGAAAAACATTCCTGACAAAATGCATAATAGTGGCTTCCATACCTTTGCAGTAGGGTGCAGTGCTGTAAAGTGTCTGTTACTTTAATACATGTTAAGTGCATTTGCTTGATGCAGTGCCATTCTTTTTACCAGAGAATCTGCATTTCCCTCTGGGGTAGGGTATCATTTTGCCGCTGCTTACTTACGTAAAATTTCATATCACTACTGCCACTCCTCTTATCAACGTCTTCACCTTTCTATTCATTGGGGAGTATGGAAGGCCGTGCCTTAAAAACATGATGTTCTGATTTTAAAGGCAGTTATCTGGGTCATCCCATTCCTGGCCTGCTTAACTGCCCTAATGAATGACTGGACCCAGGAGACACTTAAAACCTGCTTAGCCTCTTCAAGAACGACCGACCCTCTTCTACCACTGCTGCAGCCAGGTGTAAGGCAGGGGTGAATTGCTTGGATAAAAGTGGCCACGGAGCCAGTAATAAAGATGGCTGTAATGGGCTTGGGGCCACCTTGGTTAGGGGGGCTAGTTGTGATGCCCTGAATTTATCTGCAGGGCTACAGCCTTGATGTTGCGCTTGTTGTCCGCTGGCATAAGTGGCTGGAGAACTCAATTAGAGACTCACTAACTACTTGCCCATGAAGGGTCATGACTTGCTGGCTCTCCGAATCCTTTGTCCTTAGAGAGGTCTCTGCAGCAATATCCCGACTTTTTAGTCTGGTAATAGATCCACACTGCAGGCCCAGCACTTCTTACCCTTTTGTCACTGTTAGTGTTAAGGGGAGGAGAAATATAATAAACTTCGCTCCTGGGCGAGACCCAAGTGGCTGGATGAGCCGATGTCCACACTGAACATGACATGGCAACGCTCTTTAAGCTTGACCTTAAGACAGAGCGAGAGCGGGCAAGGTTGTGTCAGAAGACAAAGGCCACGCCCATGGAAAGGCACTCTTTTTCCTCACCATATAGATGGTCCCCACCTGGGCACATGGAGATCTTAGCTATGTGGCAGAAAGTTTCTATTGGAGCAAGGATGACAGCACTACAGAGATAGAAAAAGGAAGGAGACTCAGAGAAAGAAGAAAACAGATCATAGACATGTGCCCAAATCACCTGCAGCTTAAGCAAGGGAAAGCAGATGATGTTTCCAGTGCAAAACAGACTTCACGCATGCGCGAGCCTGGACATGCCATAACAAAGAGAGCCGTCCGCTGCACAAGGCCCTCTGCACAGTGCATGTGTGGATGCCATAGCTGGCCCTGAGACCGTTGACAGCCACAAAACCTGGAGGGAAAAATTACAAAGCCTAATAAAGTTTGAGGTAAGGGAGGAAAAACAAAAAGGGATAGCATTTCTATAGGAGAAAAGAGAAGGCAGCATTAACACCAGTACCAGGATTCAGCTCAGGTGTGCAGAGCAACACATGGAGCATGGATGCCAACAACCATACACCAACTCAGACAGGTGTGCAGAGAAACACACGCATGATGGACTGCAGCAACCAAACCCCAGCTCAGGTGCAAGACATGATGTTCTGATTTCTCTAGTTAGAGAACCTCGTTGGCGCATATAGCAACCTAAGATGTGGGACTGCGCCTGAGAGATGCTGAACCCAGACACCGATATAGTCGCAACATCATGGCCCTGCGGGTGTAGATCTTGAGGACAAACAGGAGAATGGAGGTTGCTCTAGCTTAACTTTTATATATTTAAACTGGTCCTGTGAGTGGATATAGGAGCGGAGCTATATCACATGTATGCTGCCATGTTGGCATCAGGAAAAAATATTTAGAAGAGGCTGAGAGAAGTAAAGGGGACTTTTTTTTGAAGAATACATACTTGAATAAGTGAGTATAATGTCACTTAAAGCGGAGTTCCACCCTAAAGTGGAACTTCCGCTCATCGGATTCCTCCCCCCCTCCGGTGTCACAATTGGCACCTTTCAGGGGGGAGGGGGGTGCAGATAACTGTATAATACAGGTATCTGCACCCACTTCCGGGTACAGCTAGCCGCAGACTCCCCGCCCACCCCCGTTGTGTTGTGGGAAATACACAGTTCCCACAACACAACGGGGACCAGTGAAGACGTGCAGCGCGACTCGCGCATGCGCAGTAGGGAACCGGGCAGTGAAGCGGCAACGCTTCGCTTCCTGATTCCCTCAGTGTGAATGGCGGCGGCAGCACCCGAGGACCGAGGGACGGCTCGGTCTCGGGTGCCGACATCGCTGGACCCCGGGACAGGTAAGTGTCCTTATTTTAAAAGTCAGCAGCTGCAGTATTTGCAGCTGCTGACATCTAATTTTTTTTTTTTTTGGTGAAACACCACTTTAAAGGGGTATTAAACCCAAAACCGAAAATGTAATATATTGCAGCTTACCAATCATTAGACGTAATGGTTTCATTTGTTTTCTTTTTTTTTAGGCTTTTTTTCCCCTGTTTTCATCTGGTGATCTGGCCAGTACCATACCTCCTGTATTAGTGTGCCCCACTCTGGATTAAGGAGCACGGGGGCACCTTTGGACAGCAGCATTGTCAGTCTGAGGGGAGGGTGGTGTTTGGATACAATAAGAAATTGAAGCTGAACGCCAGCTAACACTTTATAAACAGTTACAGTTTTTTCTTTCTTTTGGTATAAAGGTTTCTATATAAATGAAAGCTGATCATTGTAAGCACGTCAGTGGTAAATGGTTTGTCTCAACACTAGCTGCTACATCTGCAGAATAGCTTGTTCTGTTGAAAAAACAATAGACTTATTTGGCTGGATCACCAGAAAAGAAAGCCTAAAAAAGAAAACTAAGACCGCCATCACATCTAACAATTGATAAGCTGCAATATAACCACTTGAAGAACAAGCCTTTTCTGGCACTTTTTGTTTAAATCAGTATTTTTTGCTAGACAATTAATTAGAACCCCAAAACATTACAGTTGTGCTCATAAGTTTACATACCCTGGCAGAATTTATGATTTATTGCCCATTTTTCAGAGACTATGAATAACACAAAAACGTTTCTTTCACTCATAGTTAGTCTTTGGCTGAGGCCATTTATTATTGATCAACTGTGTTTACTATTTTTAAATCATAATGACAACAGAATCTACCCAAATGACCCTGATCAAAAGTTTACATACCCTGGTGATTTTGGCCTGATAACACGCACACAAGTTGACACAAAGGGGTTTGAATGGCTATTAAAAGGTAATTATCCTCACCTGTGATCTGTTTGCTTGTAATTAGTGTGTGTGTATAAAAGGTCAATGAGTTTCTGGACTCCTGACAGACCCTTGCATCTTTCATCCAGTGCTGCACTGACGTTTCTGGATTCTGAGTCATAGGGAAAGCAAAGAATTGTCAAAGGATCTGTGGGAAAAGGTAGTTGAACTGTATAAAACAGGAAAGGGATATAAAATGATACCCAAGGAATTGAGAATGCCAATCAGCAGTGTTCAAACTCTCAAGAAGTGGAAAATTAGGGGTTCTGTTGAAACCAAACCATGGTTAGGTAGACCAACTAACATTTCAGCCACAACTGCCAGGAAAATTGTTCTGAATGCAAATAAAAACACACAAACAACTTCAGGTAAAATACAGGACTCTCTGAAAACATGTCATGTGGATGTTTCAAGATGCACAATAAGGAGGCACTTGAGGAAAAATGGGCTGCATGGTCGAGTCGCCAGAAGAAAGCCATTACTACGCGAATGCCACAAAGTATCCCACTTACAATACGCCAAACAGCACAGACAAGCCTCAAACCTTCTGGCACAAAGTCATTTGGAGTGATGAGACCAAAATTGAGCTTTATGGCCACAACCATAAATGCTTCATTTGGAGAGGAGTCAACAAGTCCTATGATGAAAGGTATACAATTCCTACTGTGAAACACGGAGGTGAATCACTGATGTTTTGGGGATGTGTGAGCTACAAAGGCACAGGAAATTCATCAGCCAGGAAGCTGCGCATGGGACGTACTTGGAAATTCAAACATTACAATGTCCCAAAACACAAGGCCAAGTCGACCTGTCATTGGCTACAGCAGAATAAAGTGAAGGTTCTGGAGTGGCCATCTCTGTCTCCTGACCTTAATATCATTGAGCCACTCTGGGGAGATCTTAAACGTGCAGTTCATGCAAGACAGCCCAAGAATTTACAGGAACTGGAGGCTTTTTTTCCAAGAGGAATGGGCAGCTTTACCATCTGAGAAGATAAAGAGCCTCATCCACAAATACCACAAAAGTGATGTTAAAGGGGGCAATACACGGTATTAAGAACTGGGGTATGTAAACTTTTGATCAGGGTCATTTGGGTGGTTTCTGTTGTGATTATGATCTATAAAGAGTAAACACAGTTGATTGAAAATAAATGGCTTCAGCAAAACACTAACCATGAGTCAAAGAAAAGTTTTTGTGTTATCAATCATATTCTCTGAAAAATGGCCAAGAAATCATAAATTCTGCCAGGTTATGTAAACTTATGAGCACAACTGTGTACATATATTTTTAGCAGACACCCTAGGGAATAAAATGGCGATCATTGCAATTTTTTATGTCACACAGTATTTGCACTTTGTAATGAATTACAAACAAAATCACAATATATACCCCAATTTTTCTGTAAAATATGACAATTATGTTACGCAGAGTAAATAGATAAAATACATACCTAATATGTCATGCTTTAAAATTGCGCACGCTCTTAGAATGGCAACAAACGACGGTACTTAAAAAGCTCCATAGGCGACACTGTAAACATTTTTACAGGTTACCTGTTTAGAGTTACAGAGGAGGTATGGTGCTAGAATTATTGCTCTCACTCTAGCGTTCGTGACAATATCTCACATGTGTGGTGCGAACACTGTTTACATTTGCGTGCGGGCACACAAGCACGGAGGGATGGGGGTGCTTAAAAAAAAAAAAAAAAATGTGATCTTGTTCTTTAACCACTTAACCTCCAGAAGATTTACACGCTTCATGACCAGGCCATTTTTTATGATACGGCACTGCGTTATTTTAACTGACAATTGCGTGGTCGTGCAACACTGTACCCAAACAAAATGTATGTCCTATTTTTCCCCACAAATAGTTTTTATTTGGTGGTATTTTATCACCACTGCAGGGGTGCGGTTTGCGCTATAAAAAAAAAAAAAAAGTAAGAAAATACTTACTTTCTGCTATAAAACATATCCAATAAAAAAAATTTAAAAAATTGAATTTCTTGATAAATTTAGGGCAATATGTATTCTGCTGCATATTTCTGGTAAAGAAAATCCCAATAAGCGTATATTGATTGATTTGCACAAAAGTTATAGCGTCTACAAACGATGGAATTTTTATTTTATTTTACTAGTAATGGCGGCGATCAGCGACTTATAGCGGGACTGTGATATTGTGGCAGAAATTCTGACACTTTGTGGAAACCAGTGACACTAATGTAGTAATCTGTGCTATAAATATGCACCGTCACAGTACTAATGACACGGGCTGGGAAGGGTTTAAACATCTGGGGAAATCAAAGGGTAACTGTGCCTAACCAGTGTTTTGGTGTACCGTAAAAAGCTGCTTTTACTAGAGGAAGTAATGGATTTTATTTCTTGCTTTGCGGGGAAAGAAAATCTTATACTTCCCCGCTGACAGGACAGGGCTCTGCCTTGTTTACATAGGCAGGGCTCTGTCCTGTATAAATTCATGGCGATCTCCGGGTCCCGACGGTAATTCATTGGACAGCACCCGATGATTGACATCTGCTGTGTTTAATCACAGCACGGCTTAATTGCCGGCAGCGTGCATACCTCCCCTACACGGAAGTGTCAGATTACGTACTAGGTATATGATCTGGCGCAGCATATCTATGTTTTATGGCCAGCAAGCGGTTAAAAAAAAAAAAATTGTTTACTTCCGTCCTAGACCAGAAGTGACGTCATGACGACGCTCCGGTCCTCCAAGCCCATAGAGTCAATCAGAGATGATCTAGTCTCTCATTGCCTCTGTGACCAGCCGGCAGCACGGTTGGATCGTTTCTCCTGCAAGCTGGTAAAAACAGTAAGCCCGAGAAACACCGGCAAGGCCGTATAACCCCCCTCACGCTGCTTCAGAAAGTGATCCAGTGGCTAATGAGCGGCTCGGATTGCTTTCCTGAGAAATCCAGCTACTGGCTACAAAAAAAAAAGATAGTGGAGTTATGGCTGATAGCTTCAGCCATAACCCTTGTAAACCACTTGCAAACTGCAACGTATATACAGCGGGTAAAATAAGTATTGAACATGTCACCATTCTTCTAGGTAAATATATTTCTAAAGGTGCTATTGACATGAAATTTTCACCACATGTCGGTAGCAACCCATGCAATCCATACAAAGAAACCAAAACAAATAAGTTCAGAAATGAAGTTGTGTAATAAGATGGAATCACAGAGAAAAAAAGTATTGAACACTTGAAGAAAGGGAGGTGCAAAAAGGCATGGAAAGCCAAGACACCAGCTGAGATCTATCAGTAATTAGAAACCATCCCTGCCAGTGGTCAGTGCAAATTAACATCAGCTTGTTTAGTCCCAACTGATGGCCTATAAAAAGGTGTCTCATTACCAAGGTGTCACACAAGAAACATCTCACGATGGGTAAAAGCAAAGCGCTCGCTCGAGATCTTCACAACCTTATTGTTGCAAAACATACTGATGGCATTGGTTACAGAAGGATTTCTAAACTTCTAATTGTTCCAGTAAGCACTGTTGGGGCCATAATCCTGACGGGCGACGTGGAGATCGCTATTCAGACTCTGGCAGATTTTGGATGGCTGCTAAACTACCAGAAGTCTACGCTGATTCCAGCTCAGGAATTGGATTATCTGGGTCTGACTCTGGATTCCGCTCTGGCCAGAGTGTTCCTTCTGCTGGACAAACTCCAGAAGTTACAGGCGGCGACTCGCTTACTGCTGTCCAGCAGGTGGGTCTCCCTGCGGACTTGCATGCGGGTGCTGGGCCTGATGGTATCTACTTTCAAGGCGGTCCCGTTTGCTCAGTTCCATACGAGACCCCTGCAAAAAGAGATCCTGTTAAAATGGGACAAATGTCCAGGATCTCTGGATGATCAAATTCGGCTGAGCCAAGGGGTCCCTGGTCCGGTGGCTTCGTTCCCCAGCTCTTTGGCAGGGAAAATCCTTTCTCCCTCTGTACTGGATGGTGATCACCACCAATGCCAGTCTGTCCGGGCGGGGAGGAGTCCTGGGCCTGAACTATGCTCAGGGTCGCTGGACGCTGGAGGAATCCAGGCTACCAATCAACATCTTGGAACTCCGGGCGATCAGAGTCTGTCTGGATCATTGGACGGATCAACTTCAGGGGCTCCCTGTACGGAACCAGTCGGACAATGCCACGGCGGTGGCCTATGTCAACCACCAGGGAGGAACAAGGAGTGTGTTAGTGGGCCTGGAAGTAGCCGGCATTCTGCGGTGGGCAGAGTGCTCTGTCCCGGCCATCTTCGCCGTCCACATTTCAGGGGTGGACAACTGGCAGGCGGATTACCTCAGTCGACAGGTTATGGACCAAGGGGAGTGGTCCCTTTTATCAGGATGTGTTTCAACAGATATGTCTGCGCTGGGGCACTGCAGAGGTAGTTCTGTTGTCATGCCAGATCAACAGAAAGGGGCAGCAGTTTGTGGCCAGGTCTCGGGATCAGTGGGGCCAGTATCGTCTGATTTACGCCTTTCCTCTTATCAATTTCCTCTATATCCAATGGATCGCTGGGACCCGGAGGGACCTGCAGCTTCTGAGAGGGGGTCAGGTGGGGAAACATTTTGAGACTCCATAGGGGAAGAAGGGGCCCCACTACACCACGAGCGACCACTAGTATGGGACACGCCCCATGCCGGTAGCGACACTGGATCACCCCACAGCCTGCAGCAGAGAGAGAGAGATGAAGGGACCCCACCAGACTCACCACCCCACCAGCGTAGCGTTGCAGCCTTAGAAGTAGTCCCGCACACACGTGGCGTCTGAGGGAGAAGATACCCCACAAGCCCGCACCGGGGTAAAAGGAGGAGCTTCTGCCTGCTATAAACGCCATTCTGAGCTACACAGTAATGGCCGCCGCTGCCTGAGCACACTAATCACCTTATCATGGCCGCCGGACTACACAAACATGGCCGCCGGCCATAGGAAGTCAGCAGGCACTAGGGGAAAAGACGCCGGCTACAGCAAAATGGCCGCCAGCCACATTCACAGGAGGGATCCCTGTAGCCGAGCAAAGAAAGCCACCTGAAGAAGAGGGGATCCGGGCACCAGACCCCTGGGGGCGCCCAGAGGCCCCCCCCCCCCCAGTAAGCACAGTACCAGGCAGTGCGCACCCCGTGCCCACCAGTACTCTCTACACCATTCCCCAGGATCGACCACAGCACCACACTAGCCCATATGGAGGGGGGAAGAGGGGCTACCAGGGGACCTCCAGGGACCATCCACCCCAGGGAGAGAGGGTGCAGGGGATGGAGGGAAACCCGCAGGGCTGACCGACCCAGGGAGGGGCCCGCGTCCGCCACAAACCCACCAAGGGGAGAGGGAGGACATGTACTCACCATACCAGGAAACGGGCGGGCACCGCCCTAGACAGGACCTCCTCGCCACCGAAGTGGGGGGCTGTCGGCCATGAGGGATGCTGCGACTCGGGCCGAGACCCGGTCGTATGCGACCTCACGAGGCGTTTATCCAGTGGGGCTATGTCGCGGTCTGCACCCACTCGCTGTCCAGACTGGGGAGATCAAGACGGGCTGAATCAAGTGTCCAGCCCGTCGCCCAGCCCGGCAGTTGATTGTAGATCTCACCAGAAAAAAAAGAAAAACAAAAAAAATGCCAGGACTAGAGATCACTGCAGGGAACTAGGTCCTTACTCCTGACTAGGCAGAAAAAAACTGAAGGCCTTTAGGAGAGGGGGGTGTATACCACCTAAGACTGCCCATAGGCATAGCCAAGCCTTTTTTATGCCTAGTGTCCTACTCCTGTAGGGGGTGGTAAAACCCTATGGTTCTGAATAAAGAAGAGCTGTGTCTGTCAATGAATGAACGAAAAAATGTTCCAAGACATTTTTGATAAAAATCTGCTGCCATCTACCAGGATGATGAAGATTAAACGAGGGTGGACATTTCAGCAAGACAATGAGATCCCAAACACAAAGCCAAGGAAACTCAACTGGTTTCAAAGAAAGAAAATAAAGCTGCTAGAATAGCCCAGCCAATCACCTGACTTAAATCCAATAGAAAATCTATGGAAAGAAATAAAGATCAGAGTTCATAGAAGAAGCCCACGGAAACTTCAAGATTTGAAGACTGTTTGTGTGGAAGAATGGGACAAAATTACATCCGAGCAATGTGTGCGACTAGTTTCTCTGTACAGGATGCATCTTGAAGCTGTCATTACCAAGAAAGGATTTTGTAGGAAGTATTAAAAAATTTTCAGTTAGCATGCTCAATACTTTTTCCCTGTTTCATGCTATTTTATTACACATAACCTCATTTCTGAACTTATTTGTTTTGGTTTCTTTGTATGTATGGGTTGCATGGGTTGTTACCGACATGTGGTGAAAATTTCATGTCAATAGCACCTTTAGAAATATATTTATATAGAAAACCGTTGACCGGTTCAATACTTATTTTACCCACTGTATACCTATTGCGGTCGGCAAGTGGATGATAAATGTTTGCTTTTGAACTTAATACCACTTTAACAGAAAATTGTGCAAACATATTGCAACATGCCAGAGAATAACTCTTAGCTTAAAGCTACCCTGTCACTAAAAGGAATTCTGGAAATACAGTCTTCCCTGCAAAGACAACATGGAATACTCACTTCTCTTTCTGGTGGCCCCTACTCTGTCCTGTAGTGACCGGTAGAACGAACCAAATGGAGTGGTGGTGGGGCCTGGAAACCAGCACTCCTGGAAGTGTTGGGTTTCTGAAGATTTAGTCAGTAGCATCTCTTATCTACAGTACAGATTGACAGCACAGGCAGCAAGAGAGGTTAGTATTTCAAGTCTTCATTGTGAGAAGGACGGTATTTCCAGTATCTATTTTACCGATAAGGTCATTTCAAGAATCTAGTGGTTAACTCAAGCATTCTGAAATCTCATTTTGGGTGAAATTGGCCTTCAGTAGTTATACGTGGGAGGTTTTATACATTGCTTTTTACACCTCTCATTAGCACTAAGCATTTTACATATACAACAATGTAAGGACTGACAATAGGAGATCTTTATGAAAAAAGAAATCAATTTATTCTCTGCATCCAGCCATTCACTGATATTTACACACAGACAAGTCATCATTGCCTATTAATACATGAACCATTTTGTCCCTAATACTGGAGTTATTTTTCCTGTAGGTGCTGGGCTGTAGATTAGATTCAGGACCTGGGGAAACAGTGGAAGAAATAGAATATTCCAAGAGAAAAATTATTTACTTACTGTGGTACCTTGTACAAGTAGTATAACACGACTAAAACAACCAAAAACACCAAGAAGACGACAGAGCTGATCCTGTATATTTTGTCTCCAGTGATTGAAGACAGAGACAGGTGAGAAGTTTAACCTACACCACTTTTTTGATGTTATTCATTTAATCTGCTTTAACCTCACAACCCCCTCCCATGAATTTGTTTGGTTCACATCCACACTGGGTGCGGATGATGCATTTTCCGGGTGCGTTTTGTGCTTTTTTCACAAGCGTTTATCATGCATTGGGTTTTCGGAGGTGTCTGTTGTCTTGCAAGAGAAACGCATCAAAAGCGCAAGCACTGCATTTTTTATGCTTTTCTATTGATGTCCTTAGAATCAAAAACACAGCCTGCTGCAGGGAAAAAAGTCCCTGGCCCTTTCTAAAAAAAAATGCACTGTTGAAAAAATGCTCAGATGTTATTGTGACCCATATGAAGCCATGTTAAATGGACTGTAGTGCGTTTCTGCAAAACTGCACTGAAAAATGCATAGGTGTGAACCAGGCCTAAGGTCTGTTTCATACAGGCTTCAGCTTGTATAACAGCAGTGTCAACAGCAAGCTTTGACAAAATATGTGCCGTTTTCAACCAGCTAATGGCAGTGCTGACTGTCACTTTAAAGAACCTGCTAGCAGGCTTCAGCCCTTCTTAAAGCTTGTTAAAAAGACTGCTAGCAGCTTGCTTAAAGTGGCAATCAGCACTCCCATTAGGATCTGTGTTCAGTATTTACAAACAAGAGCTGCACAGTAGTTTAAACGTTTCAACACAGCTTGCTGAATGCTCTGCAAATGCTTTATCAAAGCTTGCTGTTCACACTGCTCTTATACAACCTGAAGCCTGTGTGAAACAGGCCTAACAGAATCTCTTGCTCTGGAAAATTGGTAATTCAAAGAAAATTTCCATCTCTTAGGGGCTTAAAGTGGTTCCAAAGGCAGAAGGTTTTTTACCTTCATGCATTCTATGCATGAAGGTAAAAAACATTCTGTGTGTAGCAGCCTCCGCCCTGGCCCCGGCCCCCAATACTTACCTGAGCCTAGTGCTGGGGAAAAAAATCGATTTAAATCTTGAATCGAGTTGAGAGGTCAAATCAGACCAAAATTTAAGCAAATCGATTTTTTTTTCACCGCGCCGGTCCTGAGGAGCTGCGGGCAGGAGTTTTTAGGCGAGGCCGGACGCTGTGGTCTAGGCCGAAGCCGCGGCCTCGCCTAAAAACTGCCTGCAGCTCCCCAGGACTGACGCTGACACTGCACCGGTCCTGAGGCGCTGCAGGCAGGTATCCAAAAAAAAAAAAAAAAACTCGATTCGAATCGTGAATAGTTTTTTTTTTTTTTTTAGAAAAATCGCCCAGCTCTACCTGAGCCCCATCGCAATCCAGTGAAATGCACAAGAGCATCAGCTCTTTGGGGACTCTCCCTCATTGGCTAAGACAGCAGCTGAAGCCATTGGCTCCCCCTGCCGTGAATAACAGCCAGCGAACCAAGGAGGAGAGAGAGGGGGCGGAGGCCGAGCTGTGGCTCTGTGCATGAATGGACACGCAGAGCAGTGGCTCATAAGTGAGCCTGCTTGGGTGCCCCTTTAGCATGCTTCTTTCCCCTTGGTGCACTTGGCAGGAGGGAGGGGCAGGGGATCCAAGAAGAGGAGGGTTGGGAATGCTCTGTACAAAACCACTGCACTGAGCAGGTAAGTACTACATGTTTGTTATTTTTAAAAAAATAAAAAATTGCCTTTAATATCACTTTATTAGGTCTGACTACCCTAAACCGATGGCCAAAGAAATGCTGCTCTAGGTGAGTGACTGACTCTCACATGTTGTGAACTGGAAACCAGGGTGCTGCACAGCTCGTCTGTGAGACTCTGTAACATGCAAAATCCGAAATAATGCTGCACTCCTTGGTATCTTTATTGAAGCATTAATGCAGCAATATTCAGGATTTTGCATGTTACTGACCCTAAACAGATGGTTTAATTTTGAGTAAATGCTATCAGGCCAAATTATTCACCACCTTCTTATAAAATGTTGGAGTCTATGATGGTAAGCACCTGAACTTCCAGCCCTGTCTGCTGCAGCAGGCATTACAGGGATGGTTCAGTCTTCATGCTGGAGAAAGCAACACGAACATTGACTTTTAGCAACAAGCTAAAGTCAGAGCTGGAACCTCTCAAAAGCTCCTTGCAAAGGTTCCAGAGACAAAAGACTGACAGCATGACATTCAGGTCACCAGCATTCACTCATAACATTGGGGCAAACAAAGCATCATCCTCACTCACGATGGACAGCAAGCACCTTCACCAGACTGCCATGATACATAAAGCATCTGTATTTGCCAGCATGGTCCACCCCTTTTTCTGCACTTGACTATTGGCCCTTCCCAGTGATAGTTGACCTCACTCACCAATAGTGAAACATAGGGGGCAGGTTTTCCATTGCATATCAGAGTTCTGAGATATTTGGGGATTAATAGTTGGAAAAGCAATCCAGCATGCAGGCAGTAACTTGGAGCTGCTCACTACCCAGTAAGAGATTCTCTTTTTGTTCCTGGAAACAGGTTCACTTTAAAATATATCTGTACCCAAAAAAAAAAAAAAAAAACATTTAACTTATTAAAGCTTACCAGTTCCTAAATAAGGTGGCTGCATTCATTTTTTTTTTTTCCTGTGTGAGTTTGGCAGTTTTTTCAATCCTACGAATAGCACACCTCCTCTGTCCCTCCATAGCTACACTAAAACTGTCCATACACTGTTTGTAATTTGGCCAGTTTAGTGGGGACCAACTGAATTTTGATCAGTGTATGATGGTCCTCGTTCGACAGAAGTCAATTGTATATTTGATATTGATTAACTGATAGACAGACATGTTGGACATTTTTTCTCGATCAGCTGCTGCAGCCATTGATCATTGCATTCTAAGAGTGGCAGGGGCAGCTGTCAGAACACTATGGCCCATCAAGGGAGGGGAACGCTCCATTCACCTGGTTTGTGCAGAAGGAGGAATCGATTCAGTCGTTTTGCCAACTGGCTGAATGAAAAAACGATCAGTGTATGGCAAGCTTTACTACTTCACTATGGGGGCAGTCATGGCTGTCACACAGGCTGGATCTTTGTGATATCAGCTTATTTCATATTTATTACATTGTTGATTTATGGGATTAGAAGAAAAAAGGTTGTGCTTTCTTTTTAACTCCCAGGAAATAAACAAGCCCACTGTATTTATTTGCAAGCTCAACATGTATGTTCTGTACTTGCATACAATGTCCTTAGCCTGAAAAAAGAAAACTAATGCAGCCACCATATCTAAGGACTCATAAGCTGCATTAGATTACATTTTTGTTGTTGGGTTTAGATATGCTTTCATGCAGGCAGAAATATATTTGAAGCTGTTTAAAGCATGTTTTGGCGTTCTACAAGCAGCTTTTGTCTGATTGTTTCGCTGTGGAACATGATCACCGGCAATTGTGTTTATATTTGCTGCACTTGGATACAACATAAAGCTGCTTTACAGCCTTGACAGCAAGTCTCATTTCATAATATTCTCGAAACAGGAATGTTTCAAATAAAAGATAATCCACATACACGTGCTGGAAAGAAACAAGCTTGAAAGAACTGGAAGAAAGGAATCCTTACTGGGAAAAAAATAAAAACTAGATTCCTGGCTGACTGTGATTTTATTGTTTTCCTAGTCCCTGACCCTTGTACAAGTAGGCAGTGAGTTGAAATTCCCAACCCGCATACTACTTTTGGGTCCGGGGATCAGAAAATATTTAAGCCTCTGGGTCAGCATGACAGCCAGGCAGTTAGTATTTTCCCAAGAAAAGAGATGAGCAATGGCAATCCCCTTATTTTCCTCATTACACTTTTCCTTTAAAGGAGAAGTTCAGCTTTACACAAAAATAAACAAATGCACTTTTTTTTGCAGGTAAATTTTTTTTACTGTTGTTAGAAGCCTGTAAAGCATTGCACCCATGATCAGCAAGATGATGGGTGTAATGCCACGGTCCTGCAGACTGTCTGTTTAGCTGTCTGCCTGTACCTCCGATACGGCAGGCAGTTACCCAACAGTGCCCTGGTAGTTTATTGAGAACTACAAGCTGACAGCCACAAAGGTCGTCGGTACTTGTAGTTTTCACATTCACAGAACACTGTGAATTAATGAATTTTTTAGATTGTGACAGTGGGCAGGGGGAGGAGATCCCCTACTTGCTGTCAAAATGGGATTGTGGTGTACGGGGGCCAGTGCATCTCATGGCATGTTACACTGATAATGGATGTCACATATAACATGTTACAAAAGGTGAACTTAACCTTTAAAAAAAAAAAAAAAAAAGGAGATTTTTCACCAAATCTTGTAAGGCAGGGCAGTGAAACGTACTTTTTAAATAACACCTATAACCTATATTGTTCCACAATGCTTGTAATTCAAGTATCTATTGTGCAAAGTGAGAAATGCTCAATTTTGGCTATGCATTTTGCTGTGTTGAGGACTGCTGTATTAGGAAAACAACTGAAAACGAATGGCCAGCTTTATTTTTCCACAGCGCATTCTACCAGATACAGTGTGTTGGGGGTGCGCTGCAATGCACGTGCATAGCGGAGGTGCATTTGTTCAATATGAATAGCACTGCAGTGCACCAACACACTTTACCACAATGCTGGTGGAGTGAATGGGCCCTTAAGATGGCTGTTAACTGTTAGAGCCAAGACTCCCCCCATTGCTGGAAGCTTTCCTAGTTCTGGAATTATCATATCACTGTGCAGGATTGTTCCACAAGGAGAACTCTGCTGTCTCAAGCAAACACACACTACTTCTGGCGGACAGCAATGGCAGCCTTCAGTGCTGCATGCAAAACCTCGGCTGTGACAGATACCATATGCCCTGACAGTATTTCTTCATGGATCACCAGTACAAACGATAGTTTAAAAAATGTAGTCATGCTTCTAAACATTAAGTATTATTCACTTTGTTCATCCTGTGTTTTGGAAACGGACCCACTCTGCTTTTTTCAGTACACATAACAAATAGGGAAAGCAGGAAATGAAGGGGAATAAGGATTTGCTTTAAATAAACTTTTTACAATACTCAAGTGGCAAACTTTGAGATTTCAGCTATAAATACTTAAACTTCCTTTTGGTTTTGTGAACTTGCTGCTCTTTGCATAATATAGCACATACATAAATGTGGTATAAAATCATATTTATATATAAATATATATATATATATATATGTACAATAAGGTGTGTCTTTCCAGGCCCATCAAAGGCTCTTGGGAAATCAGACACACAGATCAATTTAGAGTTTGATACATGGATCCAACCGACTCTCTGTACAGTAATGAAGGAACTAGCTGCCTCTTCACAACACTGAGCTTACTCAGTGCGACAGTGCAAGCGATAATGTAGCAAACCATAGCATGGCTGGACTACATTAAGCTGAAATTTGATTGGAAGATATGAGTTACTGCACTTTTCACTACCTCGTTGAACAAGCCTGCCTGTGTGCTTTGTACTGACATGTGCACTAAGTACAAAGAATTTCATCATATTATGAATCCATCTTTAACGGGAATCCACCACACAGCAAATCACAGGTGTGAGAAGCCTCAGATTGAAGCTGTAACTTTTACCTCCTGAGTTGCATGTTACCAGGGCAGTGACAACATAAGCAGTGAGGACGAGTCCATTCATCTTCAGTGCCTCAAAATTAGTATGCTACTTGGGAGTTGGGGAGTAAAATCTCTCATTTAAGGTTCCTTCACTGGGAATTTTACTTCATGACAGATCCACCACAACTTTGCTGCCCTTAGAAATACACCATAAATATATGGATATATATATCTAGATCTATCTATTTATATATAGATAGATAGATCTAGATATAGATCTATATATATTCTAACACATACAGGGGATGTTTGTTTATAAAGAAAATGTTAAAATAACATACAAATAGACAGCATAAATCACTACGCAAGTTGATTATTCATTAAAAACAGATTGTGGAGCTGTTACATTTTTTTCTTCGGTTTATATACATGTAAGATTGACATAACCAAAAATGGTATCAGTTGCTTAAAAAAAAAAAAATAATAAAAAAGGAAGAAGGAGATATATTTATATATAGGCATGTTATTATGAACACTGTATATGGGTATCACTGGCAGAATGGAGATGCCGTGGGGTCAAATCCTTTAAAAACATCCTTAAGGGAGCCAGCGTCCTGTTCAGACTCCTGTGTTGGGCTGTTTCCAGCAAAGGGGCTTCCACTGCCGGTTTTGGTTTGCTTGACCAAACCATAGACAGATGGCACTGGCAAGTTGTGAACAGCGGCCTGGCTGCTATCTGAAGTAGCTGCAGTTTTAGCACGGGTCCGGTTGTAACTGTTGTAGCGGTCAGTGGCAGTATCTGAATTAGGTTTGTCTGTGTCTGGTTGGTCCAGGGCAGACTTGCGCACAAAAAGGGGCTCTTTTGCTTTACTGGCAGTTTTGCTGTCTGAACCCTTAGAGGTCTCGTTAGAAGTGACCTCTGCTGAAGTCTTATTCCCTGTCCGAGGATCATACAAACTAATGTTGCTGAGAACGTTACTTTGACCGCTGGGTTTGCTCAGTCCCCCTACAGTCAGCAAACGGGGGTCATAGGGTGCAATGGTTGTTGTGCTCTCAACAGGTGGTATTGTGGGAAGGGGCTGTGTGGGTTCTGGTGGCCGTACAATTAGCACAGGTTCTGTGGATTTTTGAAGACGTGGGTCAGCAGGAGGCTTCCGAGTTCGAGGATCAGTGGGTTTTTCAGCTGGTGCTGATGAAGTGCTAGAGGCAGCATTGACAGTCTTCAGAATCCTAGACAGCAGTTCAAAATCAGGCAGGCTAGAATTTGATGCTGTTGCATCAGAAGCAGCTGCCCGCTGGCGTGAGTCATGCGATACTGAGGTGGATGGACGGTTAAGTCTGGAATCAAGGCCTTGCATAGACTGTAGTGCAGGAGGCATTGGGATGAAGTCTTGTTTAGGAATGGGCAGTGGGATAAGGTCTTCAGGACTCCATAAAACAGTCCTAGCAAAGTTTGGTTTGTTCAAATTTACATCCTTTTTAAAGTGGTAGAACTGCTGTAGCGGATTTCTCGGGTCTCTTAATGTATGTCCAGGGAGAGGATCAAGGGGGATGTTGACAGACTTATCCCGTAGGACCCTTTCACCTTCTTCTTCATCTAAAGCCATTTTATTTACTGGGGAGTCTTGTTTTGAAGACTGGGCTGCATGTCTGGCTAGTCTAGGGTCGCTTGGCCCTTTGTCAGATGAAGAAGGGTTGTCTGTGGTTCTGGAAAGTCGTGGATCACGAGAGAGACGGGGATCAGTAGGACGAATGGATGGGGCAGCTGAATTTTTTTGCAGACGTGGGTCAACCTGTCCCCCTGTGCTAGTGTCTCGGGCAGGGACCTGTGGAGCAGGGCGGTTAGATGACTGCTGTCGTAAAGTCTTGAGTATTGAAGTCACGCTGCTTCCTCCTTCCTCTTCATCACTGGAGTACCAGTTGCCAGAATCACCTGAAAATGTTAACAATAATCATTAATTTATAGTTCCCAGACTTGATACAGGAAAGTTCAAAAGTACACACAGCAAAGTACTTAAGGAAGGAATTTACATCAAATATGCCAGAAAATTATACAAAGAACAAAATGACATAACCATGATTGATTGATCAGATATCTGTTTATTAGTGTTATTATATAGGGGAAGGAAAAAATTATGTCTGAAGCAAGTTAAGGTAAAAATCCACGTCAACAGATTTACATACACCGATCAGCCATGATATTAGGAACCAGCATTAACTTTTTCAGCATTTTAAAGCGGAGGTTCGCTAAAAAAAAATATTAAAAGCCAGTAGCTACAAATACTGCAGCTGCTGACTTTTAATACATGGACACTTACCTGTCCAGGGAGCCCGCGATGTCGGCACCCGAAGCCAATCCGTCCTTCGGCTCTCGGCTGCTGCCGCCGCCGCCATCCTCGGTAAGGGAATAAGGAAGTGAAGCCGTGCGGTTTCACTTCCTTGTTCCCTACTGCGTATGCGCGAGTCGCGCTGCGCGTCCTCTCTGGTCCCTGCTGTGTTCTGTGTCTCACAGAACACAGCGGTGGAGGAGAGCGTAGGTGCCGGAAGTGGCGTAGGTCACCGCAAGCTCCGCGGTGATCTATGCCAGTAAGTGGGAGCAAATATTTGTATTAGACAGGTATCTGCTCCCTCCTCCCCCCTGAAAGGTGCCAAATGTGACACCTGAGGGGGGGGGGATCCAAAAAGTGGAAGTTCCATTTTTGGGTGGAACTCCACTTTAAGCTACAGTAGCTCTTCTATTGGATCAGACTACATGGGCCAGCCTTCTCCCCCCACGTGCATCAATAAGCTTTTTCTGCCCATGGACCACTTTTGGTAGGTCTGTTTATTCTGTTTCCTTCCGCAGTTTATCTACAGTACATAAAGCCCATTCTGATGAGCTAACTTGTGTATAAAGTTAAATCACCTTCTTCATTATCTCTGTCCTGCTGGGTTCCTCCAGCCATCCTCCTTGCTCGCTCTTCTTCTTCTTGCTGCTTTTGCTGAATACGCAGGTACAGAGCCCGCTGTGCAGAGGGTAAGAAGTCTGGGATGTTCCCTTTGTTAAAAGAGGACTGTGTGTCCATATTCTCGGGATCCTCTTCAGTAGAGTGCTCATGATAATGGTGAGGATCGTCTTCTGGCATGCCTCCATAGTTGTTATAGGCATCTAGTTAACAAAAAAAATTTTTTTTATAAAAGTTCTGTCTTGTGCTTCACTTACTGCTGAGAGAATAACACCATTAGCAGAATAGGGTTGAGGGGAACATATTTCACATCTCACTGTTAGGGCCCTTTCACCATGCATGTGAGGTATCACCGCGAAGGTCAGATCGAGGGCAGTAATTTTAGCAGTAGACCTCCTCTGTAAATCTAAAGTGGTAACCTGTAAAGGCTTTTAAAGGCTTTTAAAAATGTAGTAATTTTGTTGCCACTGCACGTTTGTGCGCAATTTTAAAGCATGTCATGTTTGGTATCCATGTACTCGGCCTAAGATCATCTTTTTTATTTCATCAAACATTTGGGCAATATAGTGTGTTTTAGTGCATTAAAATTTAAAAAAGTGTGTTTTTTCCCCAAAAAATGCGTTTGAAAATCGCTGCGCAAATACTGTGTGAAAAAAAAAAAATGAAACACCCACCATTTTAATCTGTAGGGCAATTGCTTTAAAATAATATATAATGTTTGGGGGTTCAAAGTAATTTTCTTGCAAAAAAAAATAATTTTTTCATGTAATCAAAAAGTGTCAGAAAGGGCTTTGTCTTCAAGTGGTTAGAAGAGTGGGTGATGTGTGACATAAGCTTCTAAATGTTGTGCATAAAATGCCAGGACAGTTCAAACCCCCCCCAAATGACCCCATTTTGGAAAGTAGACACCCCAAGCTATTTGCTGAGAGGCATGTCGAGTCCATGGAATATTTTATATTGTGACACAAGTTGCGGGAAAGAGACAATTTTTTTTTTTTTTTTTTTTGCACAAAGTTGTCACTAAATGTTATATTGCTCAAACATGCCATGGCAATATGTGAAATTACACCCCAAAATAAATTCTGTTGCTTCTCCTGAGTACGGGGATACCACATGTGTGGGACTTTTTGGGAGCCTAGCCACGCACGGGACCCCGAAAACCAAGCACCGCCTTCAGGCTTTCTAAGGCCGTAAATTTTTGATTTCACTCCTCACTACCTATCACAGTTTCGGAGGCCATGGAATGCCCAGGTGGCACAAACCCCCCCCCCAAATGACCCCATTTTGGAAAGTAGACACCCCAAGCTATTTGCTGAGAGGTATAGTGAGTATTTTGCAGACCTCACTTTTTGTCACAAAGTTTTGAAAATTGAAAAAAGAAAAAAAAAATTTTTTTTTCTGGTCTTTCTTCATTTTCAAAAACAAATGACAGCTGCAAAATACTCACCATGCCTCTCAGCAAATAGCTTGGGGTGTCTACTTTCCAAAATGGGGTCATTTGGGGGGGTTTTGTGCCATCTTGGCATTTTATGGCCTTCAAAACTATGATAGGTAGTGAGGAGTAAAATCAAAAATGTATGCCCTTAGAAATCCTGAAGGTGGTGCTGGGTTTTCGGGGCCCCGTACGCGGCTAGGCTCCCAAAAAGTGCCACACATGTGGTATCCCCGTACTCAGGAGAAGCAGATGAATGTATTTTGGGGTGCAATTCCACATATGCCCATGGCCTGTGTGAGCAATATATCATTTAGTGACAACTTTTTGTAATTTTTTTTTTTTTTCTTTTTTTTGTCATTATTCAATCACTTGGGACAAAAAAAATAAATATTCAATGGGCTCAACATGCCTCTCAGCAATTTCCTTGGGGTGTCTACTTTCCAAAATGGGGTCATTTGGGGGGGTTTTGTACTGCCCTGCCATTTTAGCACCTCAAGAAATGACATAGGCAGTCATAAACTAAAAGCTGTGTAAATTCCAGAAAATGTACCCTAGTTTGTAGACGCTATAACTTTTGCGCAAACCAATAAATATACGCTTATTGACATTTTTTTTACCAAAGACATGTGGCCGAATACATTTTGGCCTAAATGTATGACTAAAATTTAGTTTATTGGATTTTTTTTATAACAAAAAGTAGAAAATATCATTTTTTTTCAAAATTTTCAGTCTTTTTCCGTTTATAGCGCAAAAAATAAAAACGGCAGAGGTGATCAAATATCATCAAAAGAAAGCTCTATTTGTGGGAAGAAAAGGACGCAAATTTCGTTTGGGTAGAGCATTGCATGACCGCGCAATTAGCAGTTAAAGCGACGCAGTGCCGAATTGTAAAAAGTGCTCTGGTCAGGAAGGGGGTAAATCCTTCCGGGGCTGAAGTGGTTAATAGCAGATATTAGTTATAATACCTGGAGTCAAAAAACTGGATGAGGTGAACTATTTTATGAATACTAAGGCTGCATTCACACCTGGGCATTTGAATAGAGGGCAGATTCGCAGCGATTCTACTCGTGATTTCAAATTGCTCTAGTAAAATGAGAACTCGCACAATGCGAATTTCAGATGCCATTTATTTTAATGGCAACTAAAAACACGGTTCGGTCCTGCTGCAATTGTTGCACGATAAATCGCCATCTCCTGAAGCTTGTCTCCCAGTCCAGGAGCTACTTTTGTGCGACAAGCTTCACGTGATGCGGTTGGCCGCGATTGCAGCACTATTTATCGCAGCAGAGCCGCACTGCGTTTTTAGGTGCCATTAAAATGAATGGCATCTGAAATTCATGTTGCGCGATTTCTCATTTTACCAGAGCGTTTTGAAATCGCGGATTTGTCAAGGGATTCCCCAGAGAGATGTTCAGCATCAAAGAGCATGCATAGAAGAGGTTCCTTACAAGCATGTTCAGCAGTCCAAGCTTTTAGTCACAAAATCCTGCACGTTTGCAGAGATAGGAGAGATTTTGAAACTTGTCAAATTACATTGTTTTAGAACATGAACACAAAACAAAAGGGCTGAAGGGATCAGCTCCACTTGTTTTAAGACAGCAGGGTATTCAAAGACAAGTTCCTGGTCTTTGTTCATACATCCTGACCTATTGGTGATAGTCTGACAAATAGACATGACAACAATTGCTGGCTGTATGGCTGGATATGCAAGAGCAAATAAGGCTTTTAAGATGGCCTCAAAATACCTATCAACAGAATGCTTGAAAGAGGGAATACCCTCAATAGGAACTGTAAAGAGTTTATTGACAACAGCAATCACAGGACCCACTACTGGGATACACCATATAGAGCTCTGATGAATTTCGCTTGCCGATAGAAACGCATCAGCTAGATGCCCCTGTTTTTACAGTGTTCACCTGGACTCCTCATCCCTTCACCTCCCACCATTCCTGCCCTGGGAGCAGCCGTTTTTATGAGAGCGTGGGGAAACCACATTGCCTATTGATGCCTGCAGCCTCAACAGCCAGCACTTTCATGGATGAACTACTTCCATAATGTGAACTTATTTTGTGTCCACTAACTAACTTTGCAGGAGACATTTACTTTGGGTCCACTGACTCTCTAGGAGGCACTCAACCTATTTGGGATTGTCCAGTTCTCACACACACCTGAGCTTTAATGCATAGTGGATGTGAACCAAAGCCTCCGCTTGGAATTCCATCACGTGAACTCCCTTGTCAGTGTTACCAGGTCAGTGTGCGGCCTTGCCTGTCAGCTGAATAGTCCGATCCCTGAACCATCGCTGACTACAATCAGAAGGACCGGCAAACGTCTGATGAGAGCCTTCCCGAGACCTCTCCTGCGTGGTTCTACCTTCGGTGCTGCATGGCCGGTGAGTGAATTTGCTTGTGAGTGGAGCGGTCTGGTCCTGTGGAAACCGCTAAACAGCCTTGCACGGACCAGTAAGCCCCTTTACATTGGATTGCTTTTGTTATCCTGATTTGAAGCCTTCACAAGGATACCGGACTGTGGGTGTATAACATATGCCTATCTCTGCACCTGTGAGCATGTGCTTCAGTTTTTCTAATGAAGTTTACTTCCATTGAAGCCTCTGCACACAGATCACTATAGAGGAAGGATGTTTTACCCCCCCCCCCCTGCTCCCTTTGAAGTTTAACGTCAAGGCAGGTTCTACATTGCCTGGGACATCTACCATCTTGCCTTCTATGAACTGTTGACCTTTATTTAATTTATTACAGCAAATTATTGTATTTATTTCCAGTTTCTAGTATGAGCTTCATATGGTGGATGAAAGTGTGTATGATTGAGTGGTGTTGTCCGTGGTGATCACCTGTTCATGACAACGTTGTCATTAATTTTAAACTTACAGTGGAGGTAGTATGATACCTCATTACATTTAGTGTGGGTGCAATTTTTTGTTTTTGTAATTTTCTAATAAAGAATTGTTGACTATATTATTTGGGCGTTCCTTCCTGACGAATCCTTTTCCAGTCCTTTGGGCTTCTTTCCTGCTTTCTCCCCGTTCCTGGAATTTTGTTTATACTGGGATACACCATTTTGTTTTAAAATGCTTAAGTGCATTCTTAAAGTGCAAAATGAAGGGCGGGTATGAGAAAAATCTTCTTTAAACTTAGACAATCTCTTAGCACCCTGTGTTGGCCATGGAGCATCCGGTTCTGTTGGGCAAAGGCACTGCATCAATTAGGGTGTCCATAGTGGAAAGCATTTGGTATGAAACAATCGCATTTAGCTTAAAAAACCTTCACGGAACAGAAAATGCTGACTCCACTACAAAATCTATATCCCCAATACTTTCATCTATAACTTCAAGTAAAGGAGTTTCGGTTTCTGATGGCTGATAGAAGATTCAGGTGAAAAAACTTGAATGGTGTAAAAGGAAAAAAAAAATACAACTCCAGCGGAGAAGAGGTCCATCACCTAAAGCATCTGCTCCAAAAAAAAAATATAGCCTCGTGGAGTGGGTGGGGTTATGTGGTTACATTTTTCGGGTGGCCCTAGAAAAAGGTTTTTTGCCAGTGTCCATTCACCTGCAGGTAGCAGCAAATACCCCTGGTCTACGAATACCAGTCCTATTACAGATAACCTGTAAGATAACTTTTTATAATGACTTATTTAACTTATTTTTTGCTAGCACTCAAGTGCCAGCTCAAGAGTGAGAAATCCCTGCAGTAGCATTTGGATAATAACTGCTGTCCTCTGTGTGAGAGCAGGGGTCTATCTGCAGAAGTCCCACCCACCCCTTGCACAGTCACATCTTTTTCCAATCAGAGATGTGCATGCTTCCTGCTAATTGGGGACAGTTATAAGTGTGCAATGGACTGCTGAAAAAAAATCAGCAGACAATTTTGCACCAATGTAAATATGGTAGAATTTAGTTCAAAGGATCCAACACATCTGTGCTGTGATCCCTTCCGCTGACATTAGTCTGACCACCACAGCTCATACAGGAGCAGAAAGTTTAAATTGTTAAGACTTTTCTATTAGTTCACACCTATTCAGCCAACACACCTACAAGCTGGGGACATATTTTTCCAACTGGGTGCCTAGGGACATGGATATGCTAGAACCATTTCTTTTTTCATGAAACAGGTTAGCTTTCTTCCCAACATTTCACTGGAGTCAAGATTTCTTAGATATAAAGCAGTTCATTTATAAAGAACTGAGAAATGGGATCAGCTGTAGAAAGGTTTAACACTACTAATAAACATTAACTTTTGCTATAGCGGAAAGCTTTGTACCTAAAATGCTGAACTCCAGGCACAAAAACTTCCATTTACATTTATTTTTCAAAAGCAACAAACAATATAAATCCACTTTGCTTGAAACTTGCAGAAAGCCAAGCTGTGGGCAGTAGTTGTGGGAGGTTCTGCCACATAAATAATTTTTTTCGAAAACCAATTACTGGCTGAATCTTGAGCTGTGGAAGTGAGACAAGACTAATGCCGCGTACACACAAGCGGACTTTCTGGCAAACTTTTCCGGCGTACCGGAGTCCGTCGGACAATTCGATCGTGTGTGGGCTCCAGCTGACTTTTTATCTCAAAAGTTTGCCGGACTTAGATTTGAAACATGTTTCAAATCTATCCGACGGACTCGAGTCCGGTCGAAAAGTCCACTCGTCTGTATGCTAGTTCGACGGACAAAAAGCCACGCTAGGGCAGCTATTGGCTACTGGCTATGAACTTCCTTGCTTTAGTCCGGCTGTACGTCATCACGTACAAATTCGTCGGACTTTGGTTGATTGTGTGCAGACAAGTCCGTTCATTCAGAAAGTCCGTCTTAAAGTCCATCGAAAAGTCCGCCGGGCAAAGTATGCCACAAAGTCCGCTCGTGTGTACGCGGCATAAGACAGCCCATACTTGCCTTTTTTTTTTTTTCACCAGCGGGTCGAATAAGAAAAAAACAAATGACCTGGTTCCCCTATCCACACATTAGATTTGGATGGAGGAATCCTTCGCACTGAGTTGTATTCTGACAGCAGGGAGACCACCCCACCGTCAGAATACACTGATCAGTGCTGCTGGGTATAGCTGATGGCACTGATCAATCAGGAAAATCCCAATAGGCTGGTTGTACAGAAGTCGATCGGTAGGTAACCAGCTTGCCCATACATGGACCGAAATTCAGCTAGTCCCTACTGAACTGGCCAAATTTCGATCCATGTATGTAGTGAGGATCAGAAACAAAGGACACACAAAATTTGAAATAAAGTAAAATAAATTAAAAAGACAGAAACACAAGTGAAAGAAATACCTCCATCTCCCATCATATCAGGTGTCATCTCCATATTTGGGTCTGGATAATATTCACCATAGAAGTCTGGGCCTGGTGGACCATCACCCATCATATCAGGTCCATCTTCAGGGCCATAGTGCATCATAGGTGGACCTTCCTCCATATCCAGATCATGGTGCATTGGGCCTTGAGGGCCCATAGGTCCAGGAAACCTTGGTGGAGGTGGCCCCGGGGGACCTCCTGGTGGGCCAGGTGGCCTAAACAACAAAGAAAAACAACAATAAAGTCAATCAGAACTGGGGTTGTCCTGATACCACTTTTTTTCAAGTACTCACCGATACCAATTAGCGATACTTTTTTTTAATGTCATGTGACAGTGGCACTAATATTCAGCACTGATGACGCCTGAACTGCCAGTAGTTTATTTTAATTTTTTTACAATTTATTTTTATTAATTTTTTTTTTTTTTATTTTGTTTGCTTTTTTTTTTTTTTTACAATGCTTTCTTTTTTGGGGGGGAGGGGGGGGGGGGGGGGTGATGGACGGTGTCAGTGTGTTTTTTTTTTTTTTTTACAGCTTAACCTTTTCAGTAATAGGATTTTTACAGCTTATCTGTAAAATCCTTTTCTTGGAGTACATCATGGGACACAGAGCAGCCATAATAACTGGGTTAAACGCCACCTATAGGTGAATGGACACTGGCAAACCAAAAAAGACAGGAAGTCCTCCCCTATATAACCCCTCCTACACAGGAAGTACCTCAGTTTTGTAGCAAGCAATAAACTTCCAAGACAAGAGGGGAGGGATCCCGTGATGTACTCCAAGAAAAGGGTTTTACAAGTAAGCTGTAGAAAAAAATCCTATTTTCTTTATCGTACATCACGGGACACGGAGCAGCCATAATAACTAACTGGGACGTCCCCAAGCAATGCTTTTGAGGGGAGGGAACCCCATTATGACCAAATAAAACACCATCAGAACAGGATCTATATAGCAGACTTCAGCACACTGCGTCCAAATGCCACATCTTCCTGACATTCACTTGATAAAACCTAGTGAATGTATGCACCGAAGACCAAGTAGCAGCCTTGCAAATCTGAGCCATCAATGCTTGATGTTGAAGTGCCCATGAAGCACTCACTCTCCTGGTAGAATGTGCCCTTACTGGAAAAGGCGGGGCCTTACCCCTTAATCCATACACCTGAACAATAACTTGTCGAATCCATTGTGAAATAGTCAACTTAGATGCTGCCTGTCCCTTCTTGGAACGTCTGGCAATACAAACAGAACATCAGTCTTCCCAATCTGAGCAGACATCTTCAGATAGACCCTGATAGCTCGTACTACTTCAAGAGAATGAAGTCATTTCTCCTCTGAAGATTGTGGATTTGGAAAAAAGGAAGGCAGAATGACATCCTGATTCAGATGAAAACTGGACACTACTTTAGGAAAAAATTCCAGCCTATCCTGGTGTAAGAACAAATATGGTTCTTTACAGGACAGAGCCACCAATTCCAACACCCTCCTGACCGATGTCACTGCAACCAAGAAAACTAGCTTTCTTGTCAAAAGGACCAGAGGAATTTGCTGAATAGGCTCAAAAGATTGCCTCTGTAAGACCCCCAGGACCAAATTTAAATCCCATGGGCACATAGGTGGCCTGACCAGTGCAAGCACATGAATCATCCCCTGTGCAAATGTTCGTACTAGGAGAGAGAAGCAATAGGCCTCTGAAAAAAATTTTGCTAAAGTCGAAATTTGACCTTTAAGCCAGATTCATTTCCACCTCTTTTTGCAAAAAAGCCAGAATTCTCCAGAGGATATATCTTTGGGGATGCCATCTCCTGGCCTCACACCAGGCAATGTAAGATTTCCAGACTCTATAGTAGATACTCCGGAAAACTAGTTTTCTAGCATTTAACATGGTAGGCAATACTGGCCCAGAGATGCCCCGGTCTCTTAAAATCCTAGTTCAAACAGCCAAACCGTTAAATTTAGATACTGTTAAGCAGGATGGAATATCGGACCCTGCGAGAGCAGATCTGGACAGAGTGGAAGAACCCATGGGTTCCCCACTGCCAATCTTACAATTTGTGCGTACCACGTCCTTCTGGGCCAGGCTAGAGGGAAGGCATAGATCAGAGAAAACCGATCCCACGGGATTACTACGGCATCTGCCCCTAATGCAAGCGGGTCCCTGGTTCTGGACACAAAACGGATCTAGTTTCCTGTTGAACCTGGATGCCAGCAGGTCTACATCCGGAACCCCCATCGACAGCAAATCAACGCAAAGATTTCAGGATTTAGGGACCACTCCCCTGGAAACATCTGCTGGCGACTCAGAAAGTCCGCCTGCCAATTCTCCACACCCGTAATAAACACAGCTGATAGGAACAGAACAAACTTTTCTGCCCAAATCAGCATGCGATCCATTTCTTTCTGGGCTGTTTGACTCCTGGTGCCTCCCTGGTGATCGATATAGGCCACAGTTGTGGCGTTGTCGGACTGGACCCTCACAGGACATCCCTGTAGTCTGGAAGTCCAGAAACTGTTGATGGGCGAGCTCCTCTCCCTCCAGGACCACCCTCCCTGGACGGTGGCCTCCTCTAGGACTGCCCCCCATGCAGAGAGACTGGCGTCTGTTGTCACCTCCCTCCAGACCACAAGTAAAAGTGACTTTCCTTTTTCCAGATTCTTGGCTATCATCCACCAACTGATGCTCTGACGCACTTTCAGCCGTAGAGACATGTGCCAATCCAGAGCCTGGACAGTCTTGTTCCAGACAGACAGAATCCTTTCCTGAAGTGGTCTGGAGTGGAATTGTGTCTTCGAATGAAGACACCATTTTACCCAGTACCCTCATGCACAGGCGGAATAGAGGGATATTTTTTCCCCCTTATGACCTGGACGAGGTTTTTTTATGGCTCTGACCTTCAGTGATGGTAAAAATACTTTTGCCTTTACCGTGTCTAATATCAACCCCAGATACTCTAGGCGCTGAACCGGCTGCAGGGCCAATTTTGACCAGTTCAGAACCCAACCCAGGCGTTCCAAAAACGGAACCACTTCAGGTCTGGAATAGTTTGATCTATCAATAATAGATCGTCCAGGTATCCTGCAACCGATATACCCTGAGATCTTATAATTGCTAACACAGGAGCCAGTACCTTTGTGAATACACAAGGTGCTGTGGCTAACCCGAAGGGCAGCGCCACAAACTAAAAAAATGTTGGTTGCCTACTGCGAATCGCAGAAACCTTGGGTGGGATCTGCAGATTGGCACATGTAGATATACATCCTTGATGTCTATGGACGCCAGAAATTCCTTTCCATGCAAGGAGGCTATGACTGAACGAATTGACTCCATCCAAAAAGAGTGAACGTCTAGAAAATGATTCAGAGCCTTGAGATGCAGAATAGGCCTCATTTGATTTTGGGATTATGAAAAGATTTGAGTAAAAAATCCTGAACCTCTCGTTGGCTGGAACCTCTGAAATCACTCCTTGTGACCTTAGATGATCTATTGCCCGAAAAAAGAACTTTCTTTACAGGATCTGTGGGGACGTTGGACCTCAAAAACCGAGAGGGGGGGAAGCCCCGGAATTCTATTTTGTACCCCTGAGACACTGTAGAAATAACCCACCTGTCTCGGATCACTTCTCCCCAGGCGTCTGAGAATTCTAATAGCCTTCCCCCCACCCACGTGAGTGGGGGCGCCCCTTCATAAGGAGGGTTTGTGACTGGATTTAGGGGGCCTCTGGACCCAGGGCTTCTGCTCTTGCGGCTTTCCTCTAGACCCGGAAGGCTGAGGCCGTCGAAACTGCCTGAAATTGGAAGTGCTGGGTACTGAAGCACTAGAGACCTTAAAGGAAGCTTGTTTGCTCCTTTTCTTAACTGGTAGAAGTGCACTTTTACCCCCGAAAATCTTCTGAATATATTTATCCAGATCTTCTCCAAATAGCAATTCCTCGTGAAACCAGCTAATACTCTTTTGCAGGGTAACTCCGCAGACCAGTTCTTTAACCACAGAATCCCGCGCATATGTACTGATAGAAGGGCGAGCCGGAACACCTGTTGTATGGAATCTTTAAGAGCATCTACTGCGAAACATAAGGCACAAGGTAACTGCCATTTCCTCAGCAGACAACCTCTGATCGGGGACACTCTTAGCTACCCGCTTAACCTAGTCCTTTAAAGCCTGACAGATACCTATAGCTGCCACCGCCGGTTGTACAGCAGACCCAGCTATAGCAAATGAGGCCTTTAATAAAGACTCCAATTTCTTATCTGCTGGATCTTTAAACACCTGGGCATTATCTACAGGACAGGTAAGATTCTTATTCACAGAAGAAATGGCAGCGTCCACCGATGACATACTCCATTTCTTTATAAACTTTTCCTCCATAGGGTACAACAGTGCAAACCTTTAAGGAGGAAAAAAAGCTTATCAGGGTGATCCCAGTCAGCATACACATTTAGCTCTAGCAACGAATGCAAGGTAAAGGACTGCGAACTCTGTGCAGGACGAAGAGAGCCTAAAGATGAAAAGGCAACCTCAGGGACCTCTGCAGGCAGCAATTTAAATCCTGATCGGACCATCTTCGTGAGGGACTGGATTAACAGTCTCGGATTGAGAGGCTGAAAACGGTTCTTCAAAACCTGACTCCTCAGAAGTGCAATCTGTGGCCTGACCTTCCTCCCGGTCATTTACAGCCATTCCTTCCACATCTTCTGCCCAATCCGGTTCCATTGCAGGTGGGGGCTCAGGTGAATGGGATCTATCCCGTTTTCTTCCACCTTGGGAAACTGAAGCAATCATACCTTCTATCTTTCCCTCTAGCCCAGCTAAAGCTGATGCTTTGTGACGTAGGTTGAGGCAGAAGCATTAGCTGTTGCTACGATGCCTGACAACCGTAATGGCTCAGACTGGCCAGTTGCCTCAGGTCTTTCAGAACACAGCAGACATACGGCTAGAATCCTCCACTACTGATGGTGGCGCACTTGCCTCCTCCACTCCTCTTCAGGGAAGACATTCCTGAGACAAAAAAACTTGAGGTATCAAGAAAAAAAACCCTTTATGCACTCAACCGTCCTTCAAAATACTGCACCCAGTCTTTGCAGTACACAGCTATATATCTTACAGGACCTACAGTGCCCTGGTCCATCCACCCACAGTGACTCAAGTACCCAGCTGACGCTGCTATGTGTCCCCTCCAGCCTGCTCACAGACGCCTAAGCCGGAAACACCTCCTAAATATGGCTGCTTCCGTCCCTACTGCGCATGTCGGGCATGCATGCTCGTTGCACCATTTCCGTGCACGCCCACTATAGCCGCATAAATAGCGGCGAAATAGGGCCACCGAAGGCGCCGTAGTAGAGACTAGGTTTGCGGGCAGGGGGATCCAAGAGCCGCCCGCCTCCTGCTGGGATTAACCAGGCTGGAAGCCCCTACATAAGAGAGCCCCCACTGGTCCACGACATCGCTGCCCTCAAGTGGATAGAGACAGTATGACACCTGGTCTCACACACAAAAGTAAGATGCTGTGGATTTTTTTTTTCTTTACAGTTTGAGCAAGTGCAAAAGAGAATAGTTTTAGAAACACTTACCAATCCTGCCACAGGACTCTGCTTAAAAGCTAGACTCCAATCTTCCTCCATCATGGCGGGGTTCTGTCTCTTGGACCTTCAAGGACCGGGTCCCCTTGAGTTTGGGGCCACTGCCTTAGACCTGTAGAGCACCCTGCCGGATCTCCTTTGGAGTTTTTTCTTACCGAGGGTCTGGATCCCAGGGTCCAATGCCCAAAGGGTCACATTACAGGCAACGCCTCATAGTGCTCTATGTAGTCGAGGTGTGGGTACCATCCATCTTAGTGCATCACTGTCCGGATGAATCCGATTATATAGACTCTTAAATCCTTCAGGATCTGTTTCCAGGACCATTGTATTAGCTAGATCATGGAGAGCTTCTCCAACCATGACCATTACCTTAGAAGACACTGGGGAAAAACTGAGGTACTTCCTGTGTAGGAGGTGTTATATAGGGGAGGACTTCCTGTTTTTTTTTCATTTGCCAGTGTCCATTCACCTATAGGTGGCATATAACCCAGTTATTATGGTTGCTCTGTGTCCCGTGATGTATGATAAAGAAAATGTATTACAATTCTTTTTTTTTTTTTATTAGCCCTGTTGGGGGGGGGTGGCTTTGGTGAGATATCAGGGGTCTTAACAGACCCCTGACATCTCCCTTTTGAGAAAGGGAAAGGGACTGCGGACAAAGATTCCCCAGTCCCTTTCTCTGCAGACTCAGCTGCACTGAAGATGAATGGACAGGAGAAAGCGGCTCCTCTCCATTCATAAACTGAAGCATCATAAACACAGTTTACGAGGCTCAGTGACAGTTATGAATGCACAGAGTCAGTGATCACTGACTCTGTGCATTTGAAAAAGGAAGGAGCATGTAAATGACATTTACCGGCTCCTTCCTCCGCTCGCCATCCTGACAGATCGAGGACAGAGGGGGACCGGAGGAGCACAGAGGGGGACCGGAGGAGCACAGAGGGGGACCGGAGGAGCACAGAGGGGGACCGGAGGAGCACAGAGGGGGACCGGAGGAGGATATGGGGGACAGTCAGGGGTGACCGTGTGGCGCTGGGGAGGAGTAACGATCACCAATCTCCCTGTATAGATTTCAATAAAGCAGCTGAAAGCCGTGTGAGGGAGAGGAGGAGAAACGTCTGTCAGCTGCTTTATTGAAATGTATATAGGGATATCGGTGATTGTAACTCCTCCCCAGCGCAGCACCGATCATCCCTGACTGTCCAGGTATCGGATTAAGCATTGGAGCATTTGTCCAATGACAAGTACTCGGGCAAATGCTCGGATTTGGCACCGATACTAGTATCGGTATCGGGACAACCCTATTCAGAACCAAGAACATAAAGTAAAAACAGTATGCATGCCCAAAATCTTACCTGCAACCCAATTTATGAGCCAAATGAGCAGTGGGCCGCACCACAATTTCAAAAAGGGATGGTATTTTTCGCTGGCACATCTGTGGATCCATAGGCCCAGATCCAGGACTGCCTTGCATGGTTTCCATTGGAGGACCCCCTGGTGGACTTCCAAGCATTGGTCCTCCATCTTGCATTGGAGAAAGTGCACCTCCAGGTCCGCCATGCATTGGAGGCATGGGACCTCCCTCACATGGATGCATAGGGCCTCCTTGATATGGATGCAATGGTCCTTCTAGTGGTAATTGCTCCCCAGGCCCAGCAAGCATTGGGTGCATTGGGCCACCAGGCATTGGGCCCCCGGGAACTGGAATACCGGGCATTGGCTCTCCATGCATTTGACCTCCTGACATATGGCCTCCTGGCAATGGATGACCACCATGAATCAATCCACCCATCACAGAGCCTTCAGGCACTAACCCGGGACCTATGGTCATGATTTCTTCTTCTGGTGGACTTCCAGGTCCCTGCATGTCTGAACTTGGCAATGGCCCACTAGGAACCGGACCTCCAGGAAGTTGAGGAACAGGAACTGACGAATCAGATGATGTTACTGGTACAGCAGGTGGTGGGGACGCTGGATCACATAAAACTGCAGTATTAGAAGGCCCTGATGGTGCTGAAGGTGTAGGCAGAAGCCCCACTCCAGGCGGTGGTTTGGGCAAAGGATTTATGCCTTGTTTTTTCAGTTCTTCTAAATCCTTTTCATCCTCAGCTCCAGCTTCTGCATCCTCCGCTAATAACTGAATAAAAGAAAGTATATATTCAGCTCTCTCAAAACCAAAGTAAATTCAACACGTGACAAATACGGTTCAAATCTAGGAAATGTTTTTAGCTGGTTAGTTTGTGTTGTTTTTTCATACAGACTATGAGCTCATAAATCCTAAATTTGTAAAGTTCTGAGACTACGTGGCTTACTGCAAGCCAGATAGTCAAAACTTAAGGAACTGTAGTGTAGCGAAAAATAAGCATATGGATTTATTGAACAAGAAGCTTTAATTAAACCTTTCCTGAGATAATTATGGCTTTTGCTGATCTCCTTTTAAAAGTGCAATTTTCCCTGAAGTTAAAGTGGTTGTAAAGACAGAAAGTTTTTTTGACCTTAATGCATTCTCTGCACTAAGGTAAAAAAAAAAACCTTCTGCATGAAGCTCCCACCCCCTTATACTTACCTGAGCCTGATCTCAATCCAGCAATATGTCTCTTTATTGGACAGAGAGGCAGCAGTGGGACCCATCGGATTCTGCTGCTGTCAATAACAGCCAGTGAGGAGAGAACAGGGCTGCGCTGAGCTGTGTGCGTGTCAATGGACACACAAAGCCGGCGTGGAAGCGAGCACTCACAAGTGCCACCAAAGCAGGCGGCTTACTGTGGGGGCGCATGGCAGTGGGGGGGGAGCTTGGAGCGCTAGTGGGGGACCCCAAAAGAGGCAAATCAGGGCTGCCCTGTGCAAAACGATCGCACAGAGAAGGTAAGTATGACATGTTGGTTAGCTAACAAAAAATCCTGCCTTTAAAATCACTTTAAACTAACCCCCTGGCTTCAATACTTCTGAGTTATGGACCATGAACAAGCATTCAGACTAGAAAAGTCATAAGTCATGTGTATACTAGTTCTATGTTAGGTACACAGTTTCAAAGGAACAGGGTTCAGTACAACAGCCAGATATCTACCATTTGCAGAATGAAACGTAAGCTACAGTACCACCATTTAAAATATGATAGACGTGATTTGAGCCGATGCCCCACAGGCCTCTACTACATCATAACAGACAATGCAGCTTACAAAACAAAGCAAAAACCTGGTACAGCCAAGATTCATTTTTCTTGTTCAAATATACTTAAGTGGGAGATGCCTAAGAGAAGCAGTGGACAAACTAAGAAATATTCAAACTGTTCTACTGGAAGAGAAGAAATCCACAGTCGTAAGCGGGTTGAACGAAAAAAAAACAAAACTGATAGCTCAGGCTGGTTGCTGCTGTACTTACCTGAGCCCCATCTCTGTTCAGCGATGTCCACTAGTGTCTCGGCCATACGAGACTCTCCCTTCTTGATTGGCCAAGACACAGCAGTCAGTCAATCAGGAGAGAGGGGGCGGGCAGCAGCTCTGTGTTTCAATGGACACACAGAGCTGTGACTCGGCTTGGGTGCCCCCATAGCAAGCTGCCTACTGTGGGGGCACTCGACAGGAGGGAGAGGCAAGGAGAACCAAAGAGGGACCCGAGAAGTGGAGGATCTGGGCTGCTCTGTGAATAACCAACTGCACAGAGGAAGTATAACATGTTTGTTATTTTTGATGAAAAAAAAAACAAAACGTGACTTTACAATCACTTTAACGCAGTGTTGCAAAGACACCTATCAAGCTTTTGTTTTGCCAATAGCAGGACCGTGTTTTTGCATAATGATATAAACAATCACACTCGTTAGTCTATGACAATGTGCTTATAGAGTGGTGGAGAGATTGTGCATACTTGTCAAGGGTGCCACCTTATGCTAAATAACTACTGTTAAAAAAGCAACAATGTATTTTGTACCTGATCAAGCAACTCTTGTGTCTCTTCTGTTAGTGGCTCATGAGAAAACATGCACTCTTCACCATTAACGCAGTTGCCTGTTGTGTGATACAGCTTACAAGGGAAATCACGTGAAAATTATTAAGGAAAAAAACAACCCATTGTAGTCTGATGCCAGTACATTACTATAAACAACTCAATTTCTTACACAGTTAAAACACATAGTAAAAGGTGCTTACCAGGGCAGTAATGGCGAACCTTGGCACCCCAGATGTTTTGGAACTACATTTCCCATGATGCTCAACTACACTGCAGAGTGCATGAGCATCATGGGAAATTTAGTTCCAAAACATTTGGGGTGCCAAGGTTCGCCATCACTGTACTAGGGAATGTGTGTGATTTATTCTGTTTATAGGTTATAACGCTTGTTTCTGTTGCCCTACAGTCACAGATGTACATCTTCAATCCGCTGCCTCTAAAGCATCTGAGGTACCTACACTATGGGGTTGATTTAATAAAACTGGAGTGTGTAAAAATATGTCGCAGCTGTGCATGGTAGCCAATCAGCTTCTAACTTCAGCTTGTTTAATTAAGCTTTGACAAAAAAAAATGGAATCTGATTGGTTTCTATTCAGAGCTGCACCAGATTTTGCACTCTCCAGTTCTAGTAAATTAAACTCAATGTTTTTGATACCTTTTTATCCTCTACAAATTCCATGTTGTTCTGGAGACTAAGAAAACTCTTTACAAATAAGAGTCTCTATCGCAGACCAGGGTGCAAAGCAGGCCGTCCATAAGAGGCACCGCCCCCCCATTCATGCGTCTGGCCCCTAATTTACATGCGGGGGGGCGCCGGACACATTGAGTCCAATGGGTTTTTTTGGTTTTTGAAGCACGTGATTAGAGCCAGAGGCTTTAATAGGCTTCAAAAAAGGATGGGCTCGTGGTGCAGAGAGTCACCCAGTTGTGTGACAATAGTGAATGAATATTCACTATTGTCACACTGATTCTCATCCCAGCCAATCAGGAAGCGGATCCTGAGACCCGTTTCCCAATTGGCCGAAAGGAAAAGCGATCCTATTGGCCTAGGAGGAGGAGGGAGGAGACGCACAGCTGCCGTGATGTCGAGGACTGACCGACCCACCAGTCGCCAAGTCCGATTCTCTGGCCCCTCTATGCTGAGTCCCGTCAACTCCTCCTGTGGCTGTCAGAGGTAGCAGAGAGCAGCAGCGGCGCCGTCATGCCCAATGCACACCATTTTCCATGGATCGCCCCTTTGTCAGCACACACCTCTCCGACATCGATCCCCTCCTGTTGCCGCCGACCTCATCAAGCTGGCATCCCTGGGGCATGGTCCATCCGGAGATAGCAGCACACCGTAAGAGAGCCGGGGGGGAGGGGTGTTGGCGGGCTGGAGCGACGAAGGTGTCCGTGGTCAGGTCCGTCTGCCGCCCCTAACCAATGGAGCACCAGCCGCCACTGATGTGAAGGGTAAGAGATTCAGGACCTGGGAATTGGACATTGGCACTCTAAATAAACCTCCTCCCAATGCAGTCTTTTATTAGTTCACCTTATATCACAAGCAAGGAAAAAAAACTTTAAAAATGCTCCACTGGTATGAATAACGAAAAGCTCATTAAAACCGCTAAAAAGGATATCGTGCATGTAAGGGCAATTGTCACCTCTAGCGCAATAACCAGTGAAATAGAATTTGCACAGTCCACGCCGCCTTGGGACTTCCACGTCATGGCTGAAATTACAATGCTCCCCCTGAAACAGAAAAAAAAAAGACTTGTTGCAATACATAAATACGAAGAAAGCAATCTAGAAAACGTATGGAAAAATCATACAAGTTAGTGACAATGAATTCAACAGTGAAGCTCTCAGCATGTCACAGCTGTGCCACAGGTTACCGTATTAGAGATGTAAATACCTGACTAATGATGAAATTCCATCCAAAATACTTACACTAAGGCTGGCCATAGATGGTGCAAATTTCTTTCTTGCAGCCATGGGTTGAAGGAAAGAAATTTGCATGATTTCCCCATCAACACAGACAGCGCTGACAGGGGAATCCCTCCCACCAAGACTTTTTCTTTTCCCGCTGGGGGGGCGGGAGAAGACAAAGTCTTGGTGGGAGGGATTTCCCTGTCAGTGCTGTCTGTGTTGATGGGAGAATTTTTTTCCTGCAACCCATGGCTGCAGGGAAGAAATTTGCACCATCTATGGCCAGCCACCGGGAAAAGACAGTGATTGCCGCTAGCGATAATTGGAAGCGAATCCAGCAGGCTGGTTGTACCCAAGCTGATCAATGAACCAACTTGGTACATTCAGCCGGCCCGTTTATGGTTTCAATCTCAGCCGGTTTCTGCTGAACCGACCGAGATTCAAGCCATGTATGGACAGCCTAAAAGACGAAAACCTGCTTCTGTCTTGGCTCATCCTAAGTGCTTAATTAGTCCTGGACCTTGAATGTAGGAGACACACCCTGAAGTACTTGCTCCAAGTTCTGAGGGTGTGTCTCCTAGGCCATGGTCCTCCTCCTCTGTCTCATTACCCATTTAAAATGACAGCCAGGGCGTGCTTTGTATCACAGCGGAGGCTGCAGTAGCTCCTGGGTAAAAAATACACTTCTAGGTAGTGTGTGGTGTCCAGTTACACCTATGCCATGTAGTGCACAGTAACACATTTCCAGAAATGGTGCATTGAAAAGCCTATTTAACAATAGGCTGCCTTGACACAATGCTCGGTAAATGCACTGCAACAGACTGGCTTGGTGTGAATTGGGCCTTAATTGAAACCTACAATGTAACAACATTATTGTTACATTGAATTTACAGAGCAGATAAAAGGGTGAATTTTGATCTGCATATGACTTCAGTTAACCACTTCACTACCGCCATACGTCTTTAAACAGCAAGCTAGTCGACAATTATTTACCCAATGCCGTTTATAAACAGACAGCCCTATTCACAGATGCTTTGTATTGCTGATCCGAGCAGATCTGTACCTTCAGACTGCTGTGACTGGTCATTGAGAGACCAATCACAACAATCACATTGTAGGTTTATGGTATGTGCGCCCTTCCCTTCCTCCTACAAGAGGACAAACAGGAACTAACAAATTAATGAGTTCCAAGACGCAGTACAATAGCCACAAGTACAAACTTTAACCCCCCAATCCTATACATCTCCTTAGTGTCTCTCTGTGTGACCTGTATGTTAACCCTTATCCTGCAACTTAACCTCTTCACTGCCACCTCCCTCTGTGTATGATATATATGCACTGTAGCTAGTGCACCATTAGCAAGATCCATGTTTTTAACCCCCTCAATAATAGCATTTTTTTTCATTTCCTAAAAATGAGTTCACCTTGGGGTGTCCACTTTCCAAAAAAGGGTCATTCTGGGGGTGTTTGCATTATCTTTAAATTCGTATTATATATACTGTATAGATTATTTATACAGAGTAAGGCCTCACGCCGTTTCTCATTACAGGAGAAAATCAGTGTTAAAAACGCACCTTAGCCGTGTTTGGGCGTTTCATTTTATTGCCCAGAATTTTTATTTATTCTGGCCATTGAAATGAATAGGCACTCAAGAGCTAAATGCACCTAGCTTTTAGGTGCGTTTAGCTTTTTATAATGCCCAAAAGCTCCTCTCTTGAACACGATTTTTTGTGGAGGAGGAGTTTTAACTGCCTTTGAGGGCCAGTTCACACCATAGAAACACAGTCCGGATGCTTTTCTGTATGTGCATTTCAGTGCATTTTTGATGCAGTCCAGTGAATTTTTCCCCCCTCTTTTTTCTTAACCTTAAATAAGGACGTGTGTGTTACATTGCGTTTTTGGTGTGTTCCAGGACAGTCCAGTTCTGGAACTGGAACACACTGGAACTGCAAGCACTGGTGTGTACTATGCCATTGAAAACCATATAACCTACTTTCCATGTGTTTTTGATGCAGGAAAAAAACTGCACTGTGGTGTTGTAAACCGGCCCTAAACTCCTCCCTCTAAAAGCCTATGCATGGACACACAAGCTTTTATTGAGGTGCGTTCAGGGGCTTAGGGGGCAAAAAAAAAAAAAAAGCACCATAAACCTCTGTTTAGGAGCAGCAGTGTGCAGGAGGCCCAAAAAATTAAAACCCCAATGGTTATTAAAGACCACCAAAAGAAAACTCTTAGGCCTCTTTCACACTTGTACGACCTCAAAGTCGTGCGACTTTGCCATGCAACTTGAAGCAATGCTTGTGTAATCTTGAGGTCTATGGACCTCAAGTCGCATCGAAGTCGGGCCAAAGTAGTGCAGGGAAGTGCGCACAAATATGAATGGTTCTCATTGGAAATCATGGGGTACAACTTGTTTTGCGACTTTGCAGTCCCAAGTCACAGAACAAGTTGCACAAAAGTGAAAGGAGCCTTAAAAAATATAATACAGTATAACATATGTGGATACAGTGTTGCATGACAGAGTAATTGTCAGTCAAAACTATTACAGTAATGAAAACTGAAAAATGGCCTGGCACAGGGTTAATACAGGCTTGGTTAAAGCAACCTTACAAAAAAAACAAAAAAACAACACATTTCTATTCTACCCCTTAATAAAATTTACTCAAAAAAGGAAAAGGTTGAAAAAAAAAAACTTTAATACATGGCAACTATGCCATGCTTCGTACCAGAAATATCATTTTTAATGACATTATAAAAAGCCAAACTACAAAGGAGGTGCATTTCTTTATTGTGTAACATATTATTGCCTATAACTATTGATCTGGTACACTATATATATATATATATATATATATATATATATATATATATATATATATATATATATATATATATATACACACACACACATATACACACATATATATAAAAAAAGACAAAATTACTTGTGAGTTGGCAAGTAGATTGAGGGACTCTGCAGTAAGCGGCAGTAGACATTCCTGATATCTAAATAAATTGGCTATATATTTATAATGTTGCAACTGACCTAAAGGCGTTATCTAAACCCAATTCTAAAGATGAGACAAAATCGAACGCTATGCTTTAAGGAAATATTTATAATCACTATTGTAGACTCATTTTACTTCAACTAACCACTTGTCAACCTGCTCAAGCAGATATACTGCGGCAGGTCGGCTCTCTTGCGCGAATCGCTGTACCAGTACAGCGGCTTGCGCAGGCACAGTTGTGGGTGCGCCGCCGCACTAGTGCTCCCACTGCGGAAGCATGATCGGGAACAGTGATCTCTGTCATGTCCCTGGCAGCCCATCCCCCCTACAGTTAGAACATGCTGAGGGAACACAGTTAACCCCTTGATCGCCCACTAGTGTTAACCCCTTCCCTGGCAGTGTCATTTTTACATTGATCAGTGCATTTTTTTTTAGCAATGAACAATGTAATAATGTCACTGGTCCCCAAAAAGTGTCATTTGAGGTCAGTCTGGGGTCAATATGTGGGCGACTATATATCAGCCTAAACTGATGAATACATTTGTTTTTTTTATATATTTTTTTTGATATGTATTATAGCAAAAAGTTAAAACATTTTTTTTTCACAATTGACGCTCTTTGTTTGTAGCGCAAAAAATAAAAACCGCAGAGGTGATCAAATACCACCAAAAGAAAGCTCTATTTGTAGGGAAAAAAAAGGACGTCAATTTTGTTTGGGTGCAGCATCGCATAACTGCGCAATTGTCAGTTAAAGCGACGCAGAGCCGTATCGCAAGAAAATGGCCTGGTCATTAAGGGGGCAAATCCTTCTGGGGCTGAAGTGGTTAAATTAAGCTACCCTTTTAACTTTTCAGTCTACAACATAGTTTGCCATAAAAAGCCTTTAAAAAAAAAAATCAGACAAACCTAAAAGTGGACTAGCAAGGATTTGAACAGATAAATTATGCTTACCCAAGTACAACGACCCTCCACAAAATATCTGCAGATGACTTTCCCTTTCTTGTCTGCTCGACGGTAAGGCTTCTCATATTCATTTCGGTACGTTCCCCCATCCTGAGCAAAGATAAGAAACATCAGAATACATTAATGTGAAAGCATGTTACTCTCTCAACTTGCATTTCCCCCTTCTTCGTTCTGCCAATCAACCATTGGCTCCATAAATCATGACAGTGAACTGAAGTTTCTCTACATATATTGTAACAGCTGTTGAAGTGCATTTGTAAATGTAATGCCACCATGCACTTTTAATAGGATGTTAACCTTAAGCAGGTCCAGACTTTTTATTTTTTTAGAGATTTTGGTATTATTCGATGAAGTAACAAAAATATGGTTAAACAAGTATTTGTAGTCACTTGCTGCAAAACTACAAATTGATCATTGAGTAAAAGGAGAATAAGGAAACTCTCCTGCCTGCAGCAAGCTGGTAACTTTGTCTTAGGCTAGGCAATCACTTAACCAGAACTTTCTAGTGATATATGGAACCATCTTTATCATTTTTTTAGAAAAATATACTGTTACTGTATATTGTGACCTGTCAAGAATTTATTCATGCAGGCTTGTAAAATGAATGTAATAACCACTAAAAAAAAGAAGCAAATATGTTCCTCTCAACAGATACTAGGCAGAATTTCTTTTTGGCTCTTGCTTTTGAGGAGTTCTGTGAGGACATAAATATGAGTGCTGCATGGTTTATAAAGTTACAGGCAAGACTGTCATCCTGATCCTGGCTTTACTACCTTGTAAACTACTCATATTGAACAAGCACGATGCCTGGAAACTCACCACTGGCCCACAGACTATGCACTCATGAAAATCCCAATGCCTTTGCAGTTGCCTTTTTTTCTTGGCTGTGCTAATACAGCACAGTTCCCCGATACTGCCTCCTATATATAGTCTTACTGAAGGACAGTGGACTAAATAAATGCTTAATGCTGGTTGAATAGGTTGATGACATAATTATCCCAACTTGACAGGAGTTCAACAAATGATTTTCAATGCTAAAATACCATACCATACCAATGACAGAATTTTAAGCATGTGTGTAAAGTTACTCATACTGTAGGTCTGCTTTAATAAACTAAGGTTAATGGAAAATTTTAGTCTTCTCAGCTTGATGTAAAAAATCTGATCAATAATGATGAGGCTTGATTTAAAAAGTTTCTTGTATATACAGCATGTATTGTATAGTAACACACATGTGTGAATGGGTTAATAGAGTTTCCCTTTGTCATTCACAGAGCAGAGCATAGATGTGAACCAGCCACATAGTAAAGATTGGTACTTCTACTTGATATGCATTTTCATGCACCAAAATGCATGTGTGACTGTTATTTCATCTCAACATTTGGTAAGCGCTTAGGCAGAGTTCTTATTTACTATGATTCTAGTTGCTAATCTACAATTCTACACATTATACAAAAACATAAAAGAGCAAGTATGTAAAAATGTGAAAGCCGCCAAAAAAATATATGACAACTTCAACTCCACAGTAACAACTCAAAGTATATGTTCACTGAAAATACACTACACTTGCCCTTTAAGAAGTTGGTGGTGTCCCTTCCACCATCAAAATATGACATCTTTCACCTCAAACTTTATTTTATCCAGGTGCACAGTACAGCTCAGTATACTAGAGATTAAAACTTGGTGGAAACTTACTCCATCTTCCTCATAATAGTCATCATCTTCATTTTTTCCTCTGCCTCGCCCTCGACCCATAGGTTTAAAGCCCCTGCCACGAAGACCTCGGCCACGGCCCCGATGAAACACTTAAAGGAAGAAAGACAAGTGAGATTAAATCCATATTGTTCATATCATATTATTAACCCCTCTGGATGGAAGAATAAACTTACCTCTACCTCTGCCTTCCTTAGACTTGCGATATTGGTTCAGCTCTTTTGAGTAATCATCATATTCTTCATCCCCCATCATTTCCTCATCCCCATACTGCATAATACAAAGTAAAGCAATGAATATGTTAAAAAAACGATAATATTGTTCATGGAAGCTGCAATGTCTTCTATATGTGGACTTTGGTCCTGATATTTGGAATTGTGTATTGAGATTCCCTTGATGTGGGCTGGGGTTCTGTGATCTATATCCAGGGTCTGTTGAACTACATTGCTGCCATATAATCTGTTTTGGGAACTGGGAGCCAATAGATGTCACAATATAAAGATTTTCATTTATTATATATGTGAAGTGGGATTACACTGCTATTACGGCTGTGTATTAGCCTTAGAGTTATGCTGATGGCCTAGTGCTGAGGTCTTGTTTGTTAAGTGCTGCCTGGTTGTCAGGCTGTCTTTAAATGTTATGTTTTCTTTGTATTATTTTGAAAAATCAATAAAAAATAAATTTTCCCAAAAAAATCAAATATCTAAAACCTAATACAACTATTTATCCAAAACAGCAGCTGATGCACATAATGTTGTATTTCAAGCACTCGGTGCAACAAGTGGCTCTTTCTACAAATACACACAAACACCATGACTACCTCCATCTCTTCTTCATATGGCTCATCATCCTCTTGCTCTTCACCAGAGAATCCTCTTCCTCTGCCTCTTCCCCTATAAATTCCCCTTCCCCTCATCATTCCTCTTCCACGTCCTCGTATCAATTTACCCCGTCCTCGCATTCCTGAGAGGGAAAAAGAGTCATTACACTTCATATTGCTTTTAAGCACCTTACAATTATAAGAAAAACACGTCATCCACCTATACCTAGCTACTTATACGATAGGTAGATTTGAGTAGAGGTCGACCGATATGGGTTTTTCTCTGGCCGATGCCGATGCCGATATTTAGAAATCGCGGTGGCCGATGGCCGATATGTGATGCCGATTTTTTTGGGCCGATATATTTGGCCGATTTTTTTTTTTTTTTTTTTCTTTTTTCCCTTCATCTCATAAAATCTAACAGTTAGACCCCTTTCACACTGGGGCGTTTTTCAGGCGCTTTTGGGCTAAAAATAGCGCCTGTAAAACGGCTCCCCTGCAGTCTCAGTGTGATATCCCGAGTCCTTTCACACTGAGGCGATGCGCTGGCAGGATGTAAAAAAAAGTCCTGCAAACGGCATCTTTGGAGCGGTGTATACCGCTGCTCCACCACTCCTGCCCATTGAAATGAGTGCGCACCGCTGCCGAAGCGCCTGCAAAGCGTTTTGGCAGCGGCGCTTCAGGGGCGCATTTAACCCCTTCCTCGGCCGCTAGCTGGGTTATAAGCGCCCCGCTAGCAGCTGAATAGCGCCTCTAAAATGACGGTAAAGCGCCGCTAAAACTAGCAGCGTTTTACCATCAACGCATGCCCGCAGTGTGAAAGCAGCCTTAAGTAATACAGAATTTTTTTTCATTTAAACATTAAACAAAACAAACCTCCAATCAGTTCACTTGTATGTATAATTTAGAAAAAAAAAAAAAAAAAAAAAAAACTATCTTAAATATTAAATACACAAAAACAGGTAATCAAAACTTTTGGATGAAAAAAAATGGGCTAACTTTACTGCTTAGGTTTTTTTTTAATTCATTACTGTATTTTTTATTTTTTTTAAATTGCGTTTGAAAGACCGCTGTGCAAATACTGTGCGACATAAAATATTACAACAACCACCATTTTATTCCCTAGGGTCTCTGCTAAAAAAATATATATAATGTTTGGGGGTTCTAAGTGATTTTCTAGCAGAAAATACAGGATTTTTACTTGTAAGCAACAAGTGTCAGAAAAGATTTAGTCTTTAAATGGTTAAACTGAAAACTTCTCCACGGAGTTCAGTCTATTGATAAAAAGAACCTGAAAGAGATACAAATGTATCTTCTTATCAGACTTGGCAGGCTGCCCAGAGGAGGGGAGAAGAAAACTTCACAGATAACCTCGGGAAACTTGCATTAACTTCTATTAGAGAAGTCATTTGCAAGTCACGGCTGAAGTTACAATCGGCCTTTTTTATCAGCACAATCGGCCGATGCCGATTAAGTAAAAAACGCCAAATATCGGCCGATATATCGGCCGGCCGATATATCGGTCGACCTCTAGATTTGAGTATAACTATACATGCTTTTATGCACAGCTGGTATTCATTTGGCATTGTTGCTGGCAGGCTGAATGCCATCACCTTGAGACTCTAGTGGCTGCTGCAAAGTCAAACAAAGATGTCAAACTCCCCAGATGGATGGATTGTCCAAAATGCTTAAAATTAGGAATTTGCAAGAGGGCAGCACTTACATTATTAGCCTTGTTGAAGAAGAGGTACAGCTATGACTTTAGGGATATTATCAATAGATATATAAGGGAAATAAGCGATATATAGCCACCCAAATCTAACTCATATTCATTTTAAGGTTGTGTTGATTTTTAAATGCACTGAAAAAAAAAAGTGTAAAAAATAGCTTTGGCTTTCAAAGCAGAACAGTCCACATGTCTATATCAAGGTTTGTCATTAAAGGCAAAAAAATATTGTCTAAATAGAAGAGCCATCTGTATTTGAATCTTGGTGTCCTTTGTGTATGGTTTTCCAGATCTGTGCAAAAATCCCGCATAGAGCAAGTCCTGCACGTTCACTTTTCCTCTGTGCAGGAGTTTCCTGTAAGAAAGGCCAGTAAGGCTTGATTCACACCTATGTATTTTTAGTGCTTTTTGCATTTTGCAGATTTGCACTACAGAACGTGTTATATAGGAAACCATGTTAAATGGACTGTAGTGCAAATCTGCAAAAAGCACAAAAATTGCATAGGTGTGAATCAGGCCTAACTGCTGCTCTCTCATCTTATGCAGGATGACTGGTCCTCTATCCGCCCCATTCATACCTCAGTATAAAGCATAATTGGACACCCACAGACTAAGATAAAAAAGGCAAAAATATATTTTTTGTGAACCAATAAAAATATGTTCATTGATCACAAAATAAATAATTCAGAACAGTTATATGGCACTAGTAGCTATATTAATAGCTATCTAGCCAACCTGAGAATTTCTCCATCCCTCAAACATCACATGGACTGGACCTTAGGGGTACATCCAATCATAAAACAAGTGCTAAGACTGGACTAAAGAACACGTTAATGATAGGATTACATTAAGCAACAGGTCAGATTAGGTTTAAAGCTGAGGGTAGATAAGGGTTAGGTGGCAGGATTATGATCAGACTAGGGTAGAGTGGAAGTTTAGTATTAGGCACTGGCAGAAGGTTAGAGTCCACAGGGCAGTACGTTTTCATGTTAAAAGCAGAAAAGCCTCTTGACAATACCGGCTGACATAAGGCAAGCAAGTGCATTACCACTGATTAATAAGCTTATTGCCAGTTAAAAACAAAAACAAATTGGCACCTGGGATTAATCCATGCATAGTGAAAAACAGCAAAACACATTTACACCTAGTATTAAATAAATTAAAGAGACTTATCACACATTATGCACCATACAGATGGCATCAAATATCAAAATGAAAAACGCTCATCCTATTTTGCCTTTTCCTGTATTTCCAGAGAATGAAAATGCGGGTAGTTTAAAATGAAAAGCAATATTGCTTGCAAATGCAAGCACTCAGTTTAACCCTACAGGACACTAAAATGTTCCATGAACCAGAGGTTAGCATTACAAAGAATTCAACTGCAGGGAGACTGGTTACAAGTAAAGTGGTTGTTGAGCCACTCTGACCTGTTAATAGTATCAGAGCTGTCTCCTAATGACAAGTGCACCTGTGTGTGTGATTTATAAAAAAATAAAGCAGAGAATACCTTATTTCTGAGCGCCGATCAGCGCTCATGTGACCGGCTGGCTCTCTCATCTCCCCGTCTGACAGATGCAGCGGGTTTGGCCAAGATTGCCCCGCTGACGTCAGTCAGGAGGGGAGGAGGAGAGACAGCCGATCACATGAACGCTGATCGGCGCTCAAAAATAAGGTATACTCTGCTTTATTTTTATAAATCACACACACACAGGTGCACGTGTCATTAGGAGATAGCGTTGATACTATTAACAGGTCAGAGTGATTCCAGCTGAAGGAGGAGGAGGGTCAGGCACTGTCACTAGCTGACAGGCAGGGAGGGACAGGGGGAGGAGGACAGAGGAGAGCTGTGGATGACGTAAGCACATAAGCTGACCCCAATGTCAGGGCTCAGCAGCCATAATAAACCAGGTCAGCTTACAGGGGGTAGGGCAGAACCCAGCAGGATCAGCCAGGTATTTCAGGTGACACAGGGGGCTAAATTACACAGCACAAGCACCGTGCTGTATAACATGCTTTAAAAGGGACAGGATCCATTTTTATTTTTTAGGTTAACAAACGCTTTAATCCATACCTCTACCGCGATGGCTGCCCTCTTTGGCCCTTCGGTATTGGTTCAGTTCCTTGGCAAAGTCATCATAATCTTCAGCAGCCATCTCCTCTCCCTCGTCACCTTCATATTCATACTGATCATTTTCATAATCCTCGTACATGCCATAGTTCTTGCTATCCATTTTGGGGTAGCCCTTTTTAGAAGGAGGTGGTGGAGGAGGGTACTGTGAATGAGGCTATAATTAAAAAGGAAAAATAGGCACTACAAATATATACAAATTATTTTCAACATCAAAAACAAAAATTGTGACTGAGCTATTTTTATAAATATATACACTTCATCACTACAAATAACTAAAAATACATCTGTATTTCATGTGTAATACCAATAAACTTGTATCAAGATTTTTATCTTAAGTTCCTTATTTTGTAAGAAACCTGTAAAGTAACCTCTAGACGAGAAAAAAAGCGCCAAATTAGATTTATTTGATACATAATAACGGAGAGCACACACTTTACAAGGCCTTCTTATCTGGTAACACTCATACCAATTACACATTAAGACTCCCACAATACTGGAAAAGTCCTTGTTGAGTTGTTTATTTCAATCTATGTATATAAGTTGTTTTTACCACACAAGCTCAAGCTGCCATTTTAGCTTCATTTACACAAAATGGAGAATACAATATACAGTATATCACAAAAGTGAGTACACCCCTCACATTTTTGTAAATATTTTATTATTTCTTTTCATGTGACAACACTGAAGAAATGACACTTTGCTACAATGTAAAGTAGTGAGTGTACAACTTGTATAAAAGACTCGGTTCACACAGGGGCGGCACTACTTGCAGGTTGCCTCACCGAGGCGACCTGAACATGACTGCCACGGCGACTTGCAGAACGACTTCTGTATAGAAGTCTATGCAAGTTGCCCCAAGTCGCCCCCAAAGTAGTACAGGAACCTTTTTCTAAGTCGGAGCGACTTGCGTCGATTAGAACGGTTCCATTGTACAGAACGGGAGGCGACTTGTCAGGCGACTAGGTAGCCTGACAAATCGCCCCTGTGTGAACCGAGTCTAACAGTGTAAATTTGCTGTTCCCTCAAAATAACTCGACACACAGCCATTAATGTCTAAACCGATGGCAACAGAAGTAAGTACACCCCTAAGTGAAAATATCCAAATTGGGCCCAAAGTGTCAATATTTTGTAGAGGTCGACCGATATGGGTTATTCTCTGGCCGATGCCGATATTTAGAAACCGGGGCGGCCGATGGCCGATATATGATGCCGATTTTTGCGGCCGATATTTTAAGCCGATTTTTCTTTTTTTGGCAGGTGGCACTGGTTGCCACTGATTAACACTAGCGATTGGCACTGGCAGGTGGGACTGGTTGGTACTGGTTGGCACTGGCAGGTGTCACTGATTGGCGTCACTGATTGGCACTGGCAGGTGTCACACTGAGCCGATTTGTCAGTTTCACGTTACACTATATGTAACTGAATGCAGAGAGAGACCAGATGTCAGAATTCAGCGTGATGTCGGGGGTGGGCGGGACCCTGCAGCTATCAAATGTCAGCCAATGATTAGGCTGCTTAAGTGGGCGGAGCCACATACATGTAATGGCCCGCCCAGATCCCATCCCATTGGCTGGTGTTTGATAGCTGGGTCCTGCCCACTCCCGACATCACGCTGAATTTTGACAGCTCCTCTCTCTCTGCATTCAGTTGCAAATCAGTTTCACACACTGAGCGGCAGAGCCGCTCAGTGTGTGAAACTGTCAGTGGAGTGTGGGGAAGGGAGGCAATCGGCCGAATTTGTACAAAAACCGTTCGATGCCGATTTCTTAAAAAAAGTTAAATATCGGCCGATATATCGGTCGACCACTAATATTTTGGGTGGCCACCATTATTTCCCAGCCCTGCCTTAACCCTCTTGGGCATGGAATTCACTTCCTCTCCTTCATGACAACATCACAAAGCTGGTGGATGTTAGAGACCTTGCGCTCCTCGACCTTCCGTTTGAGGATGTCCCACAATAGGGATTCCCACAATCAGCTTCTTTAGCAAGGCAGTGGTCGCCTTGGAGGTGTTTTTGGGGTCGTTATGTTGGAATACTGCCCTGCGGTCAAGTCTCCGAAGGGAGGGGATCATGCTCTGCTTCAGTATGTCACAGTACATGTTGGCATTCATGGTTCCCCTAATGAACTGTAGCTTCCCAGTGCCGGCAGAATTCATGCAGCCCCAGACCAGGACACTCCCACCACCATGCTCGACTGCAGGCAAGACACATTTGTCTTTGTACCCCTCACCTGGTTGTCGCCCCACGTTTGACACCATCTGAACCAAATAAGTTTATCTTGGTCTCATTAGACCACAGGACATGGTTCCAGTAATCCATGTCCTTAGTTTGCTTGTCTTCAGCAGAAAAAACAGAGAGAAGATAACTCTCATGAGTTCAGAAGACCCTCAGGCACTGTCTGAAAAACCAAGCCAATTTTATTTAGCAATTAGAAAAACACACCACACAAAAATTATCACTTCAGAACAAATAGGGCTATAGTGAGTGACTATCACTGGCCCTAAACATAAAATTGACAACGTTGTCATTAAAAACAAGGGGAGCCATGGCCGAACATGCCACAGACTCCATTCACCACTCATATACTGATAATTGTAGCAAAAAGGCAGTGGAGCTAAAGTGACATAGTTAGTGGATTACTTTTCAGGGGCATGGTATAACAGGTCTTCTGTCCTCTTGAGAGTTATCTTCTCTCTGTTTTTTCTTATATGCCTTAGGACATCCCTGACCGGTATCCCGCATCCTTTATGTGGTTGATTGCCTGACATAAGCCTGTCTTTTTAATAATTAAAATTGGTAGAAGGGTTGATCCAGGCTAACTTTACCTATTTTTTGCTTGTCTTCAGCAAACTGTTTGCGGGCTTTCTTGTGCATCATCTTTTAGAAGATGCTTCTAAAAGCATCTTGCTTCTCTTGCAAACTTAAATCCGGGAAATTACATCATAATACCCACAACTACTGAGGCCAGTAAGGGCTTGTTATAAAGCTCATTTACTGTTTGTTGAGAATATAAGAATAGTTGACTGTCCATAGCCTAGTCACAGGTTCACTTTTAGCTTGTAGCTCAAATCATTGCCATTCTGGAGGTGATGTCTGACCAACCTAATGGGATCATGGACAGTATTTAACACATGGTAGGAGGTGGAACCCTGCACCACACCACAAAAAGCAGAGAAAACTTTTATGTACAGACTATGCAATAAATAAACTGAACACAATTGTAAATTCGACAAATCCCCAAAAGTTAAAAAAAAGAGGTTCTTTTAAATGGTTAATGGTATGGAAAATTGTTTACATATAGTAATATATTCGAGTGTTAGAGCAAGGGTCTAGGCAACTAGCAAACTGTTAGCTCACACATTGGTCACTTACCGGAGGGTATGGTGGGCTGTACTCTCTGTATTTTCGGTGACTCTTCTCACTGGGACTGAAATCTGAATCATCACTATAGTCAGAATATTCTTCACTGGATGATGCATGTCTCTAAATTATAAAAAGGAGATGTGTGACAAAGGATCCCCAAAACAATTTAGACCATCTGAAGAGACAGCACACTGTTAACAGCCTGATCTTTGGTCTCTTTATTATATACAGGGGTTGGACAAAACTATGGAAACAAGAATGGGAAAAGAACAAAATCATTAAATAGTATGGTGTTGGACTGGCTTTGGCATCCAAGACAGTCTGAATTGGTCTCTTGGGAATAGACAAATGTAAGTCTTGGATGGTGGATAATGGAATCAGATACCACTCTTCATGCAAAAACCTGGGTCACAATCCTGCGCAATGTCCTTTTCCCTCTTTCGGTCAGATGACCATGTCAACCGGGCTTATGCTTACCAAATGACATTTTCCCGGAAAGTGTATATGACGTCATGAACTTTGATACCACTGTACTTTGCGACACTGTAAAATTGGCAATTTTAGTCACAGAGGCACCAACTATTTACCCTCTTTGAAACTCATTAATCTCTGACATGACTCCGTATTACTAGCAGCGCATGCAGTGAATGACCAAAGTGAGGCTTCCCACCTGTTAGCTAGGTGTCTCATCACAGCGGAAGCAAAAGAATGTTACATTTCTTCCGTTACCAATGTGAAACATGTTGTCACTTTCACACCTGCAAATTATGTAGTATTGTTGTACTCCTTCCCCCCTCAGGTGCCACATTTGGCACCTGGGGGGGGGATACCTGTCTTTCACAGGTATCCACGTCACTGCCCGGGCTCCCTCCTCCTTTCCTGGCCGCCGGGCCAGTAGGAGAGAGGAACTGAGCATCGCGCATGCGCAGTAGGGTTCCCAGCGTGAAGCCGTAAGGAGGCAGCATGCACCTGACAGCTGATGGAAACATCAGCTGTGGTGCCGACATTGCTGGACTCCAGGACAGGCAAGTGTCTGATTATTAAAAGTCAGCAGGTGCAGTATGTGCAGCTGCTGTCTTTTAATTTTTGCAGCGGTGGCTGGCCCTCTGCTTTAAGTAATTATTGTACCATACAAATGCACTTTAAAAATAGGTATATAGTAAAGATTAATAGAACTGTAATTTTTGTAATTTTTCAATTGTTTTTATTTGCCCTTAAAACTTGTACTAAACCACCTGAAAAGGTATGAGTTCTTAAGTATGAGTTACTGTTCTTTCTGTGGTTGTGAAGTACAGCTTAAGCTATTTAAGCAAGGTTTATTTAATGACTCCTCTAAGCAGCATTTTTCTGGAGACTAGGGCAGGCACCCGGGGCTTACATGAAGAGGGTTGCATAATGCTAGGCATCATTCAACCCGGAATAGGAGGGACCAGGGGAGCTAGGCAGCACCTGCCAAGGACAGAAATGTTGTAATCCTTGCCCCACCTGGTGTTGAGCCTTAGGGTTTATCTCCATATCTTTTCCTTTTTTAGTTCTCAAAAGAGGGGAAGGATAAGAACCTTTCAGCTTTCTACTGCAGTTCAGGGCTCAGTTGGGCAGAATTCTCCTCACTTTAGTTGTTGCTAGACTGATTCTTGCCAGCGGCCACACACAACCTCTCCTGCGAATGCTGCAGCTGCCAGAATGCCAACAAAAATCAGATATAAATGTTAATTTAGTGCCATGCTACTTTCCTAAATCCAAAACACGTACTCCTTCACATTACTGTGTCAAACTTTTCATGTCTCCTGTGCTTATACAAAATATTATATAGAATCATTTGCACGACTACTTCCTGGTTTGCGCAAAGACTTCAACCCCACCCCACATGATGCATCATAAACCTCTCTCCTGAGAGAGCAGAGCCTATTATTGAGGCAAGTTGTAAGTAGATTAGTATTGCACTTATTTTCCAGCATGTTGGACACAATTTAATTTATATGTTAAATGTTTCAGAGTGATATTGACTTGATTCCAATTGACTCAATTCCATTCACGACAGTCCAGGCCACTCTGGATGTCGATGGAATCCTCCCTATACCCAAACAAGGAGATTAGCTACTTAATGCGGATGAGGGGGAAAGATAGACCGGTAATACTGTGCCCGACATTATCATTTACCTTACACCTATGGGACAGACTGCTGGCCATGCATGGATTTAAATCCCTACACACCCCACTAGCTCTGTTTCTTGATAATCCCTCGTTCACCCCGGGTCTTCATCCTCATAATTTTACATGGTGGACTAATAAGGGTTTGATACGAGTAGCAGATCTCTGTGACCATAGAGGTGTTTTGTCTAAACAGGCCCTTCAGGAGAAGTACCATCTCCCAAACTCAGCTATATAGCTACACTCAGATAGAACATTTCTTGGCATCATTGAATCGAACCTCTGAATTGACCACATCCACCCCAATGGAACATCTCAGCAGGACTTTCAACAAACACACTGGCCACATATCAAAAATTTACAGTATTTTGTCCTCTACTTCTATAAAGCTATTCTATATGCAAAAATGGGAGCAAGATTTAGAAACCAGTTTAAAGTAGAAGAGTGGAGTAAAATGCTACAGTGTGCATTCAGACCATATAATACCACCTCGTTGATAGAGGCAAATTATAAAGTCTTGATGTGGTGGTACATGGTGCCAGTGAGGGTTGCAACCTATGTCCCGGGGGCCTCCCCCTAGTGCTTCAGAGGATGTGGCATGGATGGCAGCATGTTCCACATACGGTGGACATGCCCGAAAGTGCGGAGGTTCTGGATACGCACATACAACTTCATATACTCATTGACCCAAGTGAACCTCATTAAATCACCTCTACAGGCACTATTGGGACGCCCAGTGGAGGGGGCATTAAAACATATGAGGAGACTCATAGCCTTCATATTTGTAGCAGCAAGAATATCCATAGCCAAACCTTGGAAGTTCCCTACAATCCCTTTCCACCTGCTGAAATCTAAACTATCATGGATAATAGTAAATAAACGCCTCCCGGCAATTTTGAACGATAAAATGGCTTTATTTGACAAAATATGGGAACCCTGGATCAACTACCTTTCAGCTGCATTTTGAGATGGGATTGGTTCTGGAGTCCTCTTCTCCGGGGCTAGAGTGCACCCCTCTATTTCTTCTGTCATCTCTTCTCCCTTTCTCTCTTCCTTCAATCTGAATTTGCCTTTGGATGGACCCTCGGACCAATTATGGTCCCTGGGACTACACAGGAGTTAAGTTAGTAGGTTACATCAAGTAGATGTAGCAGAGGGGGAAAGGGATTTACCCCTCACTGTTTTCCATGCTACGCATTATTATTATTATACACGATTTATATAGTGCCAACAGTTTACGCAGATCTTTGCAATGTAGAGGGGAGACAGCACAATTACAGTAAAGTTCAATACAGAAGGGACAGGAGGGCCTTGCTCGTAGAGCTTACATTCTAAAAGGGAGGGGGTGGTGGTACAAAAGGTAATAGATGTGGGGAATGATTTGATGGGGGTGGCTCGGGGACAGTTGTTAGGTGGGTGTGGGATAGGCTTCCCTGAATAAGTGAATTTTCAGGGATCTCTTAAAGGTGGACAGGTTAGGGGCATTAAAATACATCTGTGCAGTACCGAGAGCAAGAAGAGGTATTCCAGAATTAAGACTATATTATATATGCATTTCCCTGCCAAGCTTTGCATATCTCGAGTGAGATGAGCGGGGAAGACACGGAATATTATGAAACCTCATCGCTTGATGCCATTTCTACATTTCAAAAGTTATATAGTGTTTCTTAATGGTTTAAATCTTTTCTTTTTTCTGTCTATGTTTGATTTTCTCACATAAATCTAATATGTGGATAATGATGCATCAAGTTTAATATCAAATATGCTCCTCTGTGCTGTAACTGAATCATCTCCGGTTTGATAATAAGCAATTACTTTCTGTTACAATGGCAAATGCTCATTTTGTACTTGTTAAAAATTTTCTGAATAAAAATATTGAAAAGAAAAAAAGTCTGACACATTAACGTGAAAGAGTAAGTGTTTTCATTTCAGGAATGTAGTGCTGCATAGATTTAACCTTTTAGTTATAAGACGTGTGGGAACACGATAGCATGTGTTGGCTGCTTAATAGAATAGCATAGAGGTAAAGCGGTGAGGGAGATTATCCCAAATAAAATAAAAATCAGATGAGCACTCTCTAATAGGACAGTAGGCTATGAAGGACTTCCAAATTAGCATCTCAGATCCTAACTCTACAGAAAGGTTTGACAACCAGTGATATGTACCTTCAAGCCCCTTTCACAGGGGCGAACTGATCGGGTCCACCTGTCAGTTTTTTAGGTGGACCATCCGTTGCCCTCAATGGAGTGGCGGATGTTAACGGACATGTGTCTGTTTATACCCGCCGACATCCAACCCGCTAAAAACAGATGGATGGGGGATATGTTCCCCATTCATCTGGCAGATCAGATGACAGGAGGTCCATTTACATTCAACCGCCCATAGAGGTAAGCAGGCTGTTTCCGTTCTGAATTAACGGAATGGACACGAACCTGTCATCTACCTGCTCAGCAGGGATCAGCGGAGGGACTGCCCGCTGAGCAGGCAGATCCACTGGCAGAGTCCACCAGTGTGTAAGAGCCCTTAGGAAAACTTCTGACGTGATGTAGGGATAAACCTATGACACTGTTCTAAGTATCTAGGAGAAACATCAACTGAATGTGGATGGAGAAGTTATTGAATTGCAGAAGTAACTAAGAGCTGCTTTGCCTCAAGACAAAATATCTTGTCCTTTTGCTCCCCTCTTAGTGGTTCTGTGAATACCTTGTGCTTAGATCTTCTTTTCTTTTTAGCCCTTTTTTTGTCCTTCTCCTTCTTACGTTTCCTCTTCAACTTGCGATGTGACTTTTCATCGTCTGACTCACTGTGATGTTTTTCACTTTTCTCTCTGGGAACTTCTGGCTCAGCCACATTATGGCTAGCCTCTTCACCTCCATCATCTTCAAGTTCACCCTCTTCCAGCTCACCATCCTCCCTGTTGGAGTATAAGAAGAGTGTGTGAATATACAAAACATATCCTTGTTAACACCACCCATTCTAACAAGAAAGACTTGAAATGTCTACAGTAGGCTAGTGGATTGTGGAAATCATGTGAATTTGCAAAAACACTCCCTGAACAAGATAAAAAAATGAAATGCTTCTGAAACAGCAGGAGGATATAAAATATGCCACTGGATAAAGGGAGGTGAAAAAGCCATTTTATAAATTAGTAGCCACCCAGAGAAGTCTTGGTGCCAATAGCATTCTTAAAGTGTAAAGGACTGCACACACAGGCCGAATAAAAACTGTCCGACATTCGGCCCATGTGTATGGCAGCTGGTCCAGCTTCTGTCGAAGGGGTGTGACCGAAAAAGGTCTGCTGATCTACATCCGATCAGTGCTCTCAGCCAATAAGAGCGATGACCGGTGTGTCTGGGGTGGGGGGGCAGTCCCCCTGTTAGAACACAACAGCTCAGCGGAGGAGATCGCTGTACTACCATCGCCCACTAGATTGAATGAAAAAAAAAAACTGTTAATGTGTACCAGGCTTAAAATGTTTGTTAACCCCAAAAAAAAAAAAAAAAATAAACTATATAGATCCTGGTCCCTTAAAATAGATTACACAGCACAGTGCTTGTACTGTGTAATCTGGCTCCCTCTAAACTGTAAAAAAAAAAACTTCCCTGAACCTGCCACTTCCTGTATGCCCTCTCTGCACTGACCACCTAAATCATGGCTGCCGAGCCATGACCACCGTGGTCAGAGTGCGTCCCTCTTTCATACACTGCCTGCTCTCAGCATTCCTCTCTCCACCCTCACCCCCCTCCTTCCTGCCTGTCATCCCCCTCTCGGTCTGGCTTGGCCCAGCCCCGCCACTATTATGGTAAAACTAAAAGCTTTAGGCCCCTTTCACACTTATACGACTTGTCCCACGATTTTGTACTGCAAAATCGTATGACAAGTCATTCTCCATGATTTTCAATGACTACCATTCATATTGGCATGACTAAGTTGTGCCGACTTCAAAGTAGTCCCTGTCCAACTTCCATGCGAGTTGTACTCCATAGACCTCAATGTTAAACCCTGAAGTAGCATGCAAATCGTACCTGAATAATATAGACATGATTTCAGTACGACTTTGTAAGCACAAGCTGAGAATGGTTAATGCCAAAGTTGTGGCAAAGTCGTACAAAGTAGTACTGCAGCAAAATCGTGGTAAAAATCGCGGTTTTTTTTTTTGGTGCTTTTTGCAGAAATGCACTATGGTCCTTTTAACATGGTTTCCTATGGGGCATGTTCACATCTATGCCTTTTTTCAGCTGCTGCGTTTTTGGAAAGGGCCAGTGACCTTTTTACATGCAAAACAGTGCTTTTTGGGTTCCAAAGACTTCAATGGAGAAGCTGCAGAAAAGCATGTAGTGCGTTTTTGACGCAATTTTTAATCAAGATGGCCAAAAAAAACCGCAAATTGCGTCAAAAACGCAATACATGCTTTTCTGCAGCTTCTCCATTGAAGTCTATGGAACCAAAAAAAAAGCACTGTCTTGCATGTAAAAAAGTCACTGACCCTTTCCAAAGGTGCAGCGGCTGAAAAAGCATAGATGTGAAAGTGTCCTATAGGAAACCATGTTAAAAAGGACTGTAATGCCTATCTAAAAAAGCACCAAAAAATGCATAGGTGTGAATCAAGCCTAAATACATATGCAGTACAAAACTGGAGCAGATGTGCAAGGCAACCAAGCTTCTATCTCTCATTTTCAAAGCTTATCCAAACAAGCTGAAGAAAAGCTTTTTGGGTTCCATGCTCAGCTGCTTCAGATTCTGTCTGCTCCATTAGTGCTACCTGTTTCCTACTCTCTCACAACCTCTAAGGCTGGATTCACACCTATGCATTTTTTAGTGCTTTTTGCATTTTGCAGATTTGCACAACAGAATGTGTTCCATAGGAAACCATGGTAAATGGACTGTAGTACAGATCTGCAAAATGCAAAAAGCACTAAAAATGCATAGGTGTGAATCCAGCCTAAGGTTCAAAAAAGTACATCTCTTTTGCTGTCACGCAGCTGAGCCAATAATTTTTAATACCATTCCAATGCACCTTGCCAACGCGCATATCAAAACACATGGTAACAAAGTATT